>PJRA01000048.1:15270-61544 GCA_016987375.1 Brachionus koreanus
GATTGTTTAATCTGTGATCAATTTTACTAATATTTAATTTATTTTCTGCTTCATAGAATAATGATTTGGAGGAGGTTTTGGGAGAAAGATTTAGGTTGTTCTAGTATAATTTAAAAAGTAAAAACACAACACTGGTTTATAACAAGTGTTGATTGTCAATTTATTATGTTATTATATAATTTTTTTATATTTAGGCAACAAAAATTGATGTTTAAAAAAATTTCGGAAGATAAATGAAGCTTTAAAAGATTATTCCTTTTTTATGCTTTCTATTGTTTAAGAGAAAAATGGAAATAAAAAGCAAGAAATTTAATTTTTTTGACAAAAATGAATAAGATAATACCGTAAATGTTTGTTTTTGCGTCGAGCTTAAAGTCCACCAACTTGATTTTGGTGCTTCGAAAAAAAAGTTTCTTTGGCTTGCTGTTAAATCAAAATTGAAAATTTCAGGACTTAACTTCATTCGAGTTAAAAGATCTTTATGTTAACTATCTATTAAAAAAAAATCCTTGATTAAAATTTTTATTATTTATTTGATAAAGATATATAAATAGAAAAGATTTTTAACTTTTTTGATTTAAAAAAAATAAATTAAAGCGTTTTATTATTTTCGAAACATAGATTTCGGCTGAATAATAACGATTTATTAAAAAATGATCATAATGATCTGATAAAGATTAAATTTAATTAATTTCAGATAAATTTTTTGATTTACATGTACAAATATAATTTTATTTGTTTGAAAGTACCGATTGACTTATCTTATTTGATTGTAAAATTTCAAACAAATTTTTCATAAAAAAATCGAGTGAATTTGAATTGTAGTTTTCTAAGTCTATAAAAGAAGATTTTAATTCTTCAGTTAATTGTCTGTATTCTGATTGTCTGTATTTGTTTGTCAAATTATTTAAAGCTTGAAATAAAATTTTTGTTGACTTTTTTATCTCATTGTTTTCAGTATTTGCTTTGTTTGAGGTCAAATTTGAATTATGGGGTAAAATTCTTTGAAATGTATTTGAACTTAAACGATTCGATCCATTTAAATCTTTTTCTGGACTGTTCAAACTTTTGGTAATTTCTGTTGTTATTTTGGTTGAAGCAATTGGCTGATAAAAGTTTGAATGATTTCTTTGATTTGACACCACTGGTAAGTTGTTAAAAGTATATAAATTTGATTCTTTATTTTTCTGCATACAAATTTTTTAAAAGAAAATTTTATAAAACATTAAAGAATTTGTTACATTGGGATCTGCCAAGAAAAAATTCGAATCTTCCAAAGAATCATCAAGTTTTAAATGATTAAGATCTTCAGATGCTACCTAAAAATATAATAAAAATCATTCTTGTGTTTTCTCTAATATTATTTTTAGAACTAAAGCTTTATTTTTATTCTAAATTTGAATTTTCTAGACTATTTTAATTTTAATTTAACTGATTATTATATAATTATTTACTTGTGTTTTTGAATTTTCATCATAAATAAGAGGTGGAATAATCTTAGTTTGAAATGATACTTTGCAATTCTCATCCAGCTCATTGTTATCTTTTTCATTTGGAGTTATATTAATTTGTTTTTTTTTGTCAGTCATTTTTATAGTCTCAATCCATCCATTTCCATCTTCTAAATAATTGTTTCTTCCTGAATTAATTTCATTCTCTTCGTCACTTTCACTTTGATCTGATTGATCAGAGCTTGAATTTAAACTCTGATCTCCTCTTAACGCTCTATCTCGTTTCCAATCTTTGTAGCGCTCGATCAATTCAGTTAAATAACCAGTTCTTTTAGCTTTCCTAATAAATGGATGTCTTAATAATTCTTTTGCAGATGGTCGATTAGCTGGATCCTTTTGTAAACACATTTCTATAAATTCCTTAAAAGGTCTACTAAATTGACTTCCTTGCAATTGCGGAGGTGGATTTTTAGGAATCTGCAAAAGTACTCGCATCGGATGAAGATCTGAGTAAGGCGGTTCACCTTTGGCTAATTCATAAGCTGTTATTCCTAAAGACCAAATATCTGCTTTAAAATCATACGCGTCTTGTTTAATTACTTCTGGGGCCATCCAAAAAGGAGTTCCTACAAATGTGTTTCCTTTGCTTACAGATTGTGTTAGCTGTTTAGCAACTCCAAAATCAGCGAGCTTTACTTCACCTTGTTCGGACAACAAAACATTAGCAGCTTTAACATCTCTGTGTATTTTTTTCTCATTATGCAAATAGTCTAGTCCCTTTAAAACTTCTCTGAGAATAATTGCAATATAGTTTTCTTCAAAAGGACCTGGTTTCATTAAATCAAGTGCTGAACCTCCTCCTAAATATTCCATTATTATCCACAATTTTGTGCCTTTTAAAAATGAGCCATAATATTTTGTGACAAACGGTGAATCACATTGAGACAAAACTTGAATCTCTTGTTGAATATCCTCTATCTCATCTTCAGCCTCTTCAAGATCAATTATTTTAATAGCAACTACTGAATTGTCTTGTCTATCAATTCCTTTATAAACTTCTCCGAAAGATCCTCTTCCAATTTTTTCTTGTTTCGTAAATCTTTTTTCTGGATCGATTTTTTGCTGAGAAACTGGTTGGTTTTTGGCTGCCATTTTCAAAAATAATTTCTATATTTTTCAAAATATACATAAATTTTTAATGCACATTTATTTAAATGAATGTATAAATTTTGAATAAATTCTTAACTAAACACTAACAAATAGCTTCATAATTTTTTACTAAGATTTTTGTTGTAACTTAAAAAATTAATAAATTATGTTTGAAAAAAGTTGGTTTTTTTTGAATGGACTAATTATTTAGTCACTAAAACTTGAAAGTTATTATTCATCTCACTCTAAATATTAATTATGTACTCTATATAATTCAGAATATTTTATTTTACTAACACTTTTCTATAAAATTAATTGTATAAATATTCATTCTATATTAAAAACAAAATTTTTCTCAAAATAAATACAACCAAAACTATGTGAAACTTTATTTTTAATAAATTTGCTTGATTTAAAATTTAAAAAAGTTATATTAATAATTTAATGAAGACTTAAGCCTCAAAAAAAATATAAAAAAATTAAATTTGACAAATCAAAATAATTAAAAACTATTAAAATAATTTTTTAAAATAGCTGTTCTACATCTTTTTTTCTTTTATGTTTCCAATTCATCCAATTCTTAATTATTTTTACTCAGCATTAGAGATTTTGTTTTATTTATTATAAAAATTAAAACTAAATCAAAATAGACAGTAAATTAATTTTAATCTTGTTTATTCCAATTTAGAAAAAAATATTATTCACGATAAAAGTGCAGTAGACATGAAAAACTTTTTCAATTTGAAATTTAAAAACCTTAGAATAGCCAAAAATAAGTATGATTTAAAATATTTATGTTTAATTTTTTTTCTTAATCTTATGAATGGATTCAAATTTTAGATGTTAATTTTTTTAAAAAGTAATCAAGTTCTACTTTAGAAAAATTTTAGATCTTGTTGATTTATATTTATAAGAAGAAAATCAATGAATTTTAAGATTTTATTTTTTTTAAGAAGAATAAATAGTTTAAATGGATTAAAATATTTATTTTTCTGATTTGTCGATGATAACTTTTGTACCACGAACTCTACCAGTACGACGAGCAGCAATCAAACCGACCTTTAAAAGAAAATTTAGTTTAAGTGTTTAATTTTACTAATGTAACAATCTTCAATTTTAGCCAAGTTATTAAATCATCTTGGCAAATTTTGAAGACTGAATTTATTTTGCAAATTTAAAAAATTATTTCCGGTTAAATCTAAGAACCGATAATAGAGTGCAATTTGCTTTTAGAATTAAACAATTTATTTTTCTTACTTTTCTTCCTGGCGATTTAAATCTGCTTACGGTAGATGGTTTACCGATATGCTGATGATTACCACCACCGAATGGATGGTCTACTGGCTAAATTAAATTTAAATTTTATATGTTTGTTTTAATTTGACATATAAAAAACTTACGTTCATGCAAACACCTCTAACTTTGGGCCAGCTGTGACGTTTAGCTTTATATTTGAAATATGCTCTTCCAGCTTTAAGAATTGGTTTATCAATACGACCACCACCAGCAACAATTCCTTTAATGATTTAAAACAAGAATGAAAATTAAAATAATTGCAAAATTTGTTTTGTTTTTATGGTCTGATCACTTGTGCCTTTAATATTAAGCTTTTATTATTTTTTCAGATAATTTTATTTTTATCTAAATCATTAAGTATCATAACCCAATGCTCAAAATAATTCATCATAAATAATAAAATAATACTTAAAAACTTGTGAAACTAATGCTTGACTTTAAAAACATTTTATCAAATCTTTAAAGGTCAAAATTAGTTTGATCAATTTTGCGTGAAAGATCGACATATAATTCAATATACAGAATCAAAGCCAAGTGATCACGCTTTTTTTTATATAAAAAAAAATCATACCTATCATGCCTCTATTAAAAGATGAAATTGTCTTTTTAGAGCCAGAAGGTAATTTTATTTTTGTTTTATGAGCATCCGGATTGTGTGAGACAATTGTGGCATAATTTCCAGAAGCTTTAGCCAATTTTCCTCTGTCACCAGCTTTTTCTTCTAATTGACATACAACTGTACCTTCAGGCATTTGACCAACTGGAAGAATGTTGCCAACCGCAATACCAGCTAAAAGATATGTTTAAATTTTTTAAGAAAAACTCTTTAATTGCTCAGTAAAAGTTGACATCATTTTTATCAGGTCAACGTGAAAATATAACATCATTGCTTTTAAGATTCTTAATTTTAAAATCTTACCTTTTTTTCCACAGTAAATATACTGACCAGTGTATATACCCTCAGCTGCGACCATTAATTCTTTTTTTAAACCGTATTTATAACGATCGCGAAAAGCAACTACAGCTAATGGAGCACCACGACCAGGATCGTGAATAATTTCTCGCACAACTCCTTTAATATATCCATTTCTTTCAGCAAAATCTAAATTTCTCAATTTTGCAGCACCTTTACGATGAAAAGTATGGGATTTAAACAAATGACTTGAACCTTTTCTTTGTGCTCTTATTACTCTACCCATTCTTCTCTATTTTTTCTAATAAAATCAGTAAAAATAAAAAATCAATCATTATATATATTGATTAAAATAGATATTATTAAGAAGAGGAATAAATATGATTTGTATGTTTTTTGAAAAAAAAATAACCTTAAAACTAACAACAAAATTGCATGCTTATTTTTACATATAGTAATTCAAATTTATAAATTTATAAGTCGTTATTTTGCATAAAAAGTTACTTATCCTTCACAACACTTTATCTGCAGATTTTTAAACTAGCAATTTACTTTGTCTTGTTTGGTTAATTTATTGACTATACATTTAAAATTATATGACAAATTAATAAAAAAATTTTTTTCAAGTAAACTAATTTTCAATACTTTTATTAAGAGGTATTAATTTAAAAAATCTATAAAAATTATTTTAAAAAAAAACCTAGTTTAATCTAAAATATACAACGAACGTGTAACAGGCTAAAGCAATTTTTATAAAAGATATTCGGCTCGTTTTTATTATAAAACTTACGAATTTATTAAATAAGTTTGATTTAATATTAGAAATACTCTATTTAGAGCATTAACAAAATTATAATGAAAATTTAATTATAATGAAACTGAATTGAAAAAGCAATTAAAATTTCAAAATAGACTCAAAAAACATTCTCTATTTTGTATTTTTTTTTGCTTTAATTTTAACTCTAAATTATTTAAATAATGATCTTGATACTAAATTATATTATAATTTTGAACTAAAATAAATTTTTGTATTTGAATGAATAAAAAAAACATTATCTATCTTTTTCTGCTAAGCCAAAGTATTTGTCAGGTTATTTAGTTTAAAATTCTAATTTACGAAATTATTTTCTAAAAATAATTGCATAATTATTTTTGACATGTTTTGAAAGAGGCTTTTCTTCTTCCCTGAGATAATATTCTTGCTTTATCTTAAAATTATAATAATTTTGTCGACGCAAATAAAATAAATAAAATGCTAAAAAGACGAAACATGACGCTAGACAGTTTGTTAAAATTATCCTTGAGATCGAACATTATTTTATTTACATATATATATATATACATATAAACATTAAGAATATCGTAAACAAAATTAAAAAGTTGCACAAGTATAATTTTATGATAATTAATGAAAATTAGAAATTTTAATTTTTATTTGCCTTAAAGCTTTTGAGAACCTTAAAGAAAATTTTTGAAAATAAGCATAAAAAATTTAGGGATATACCTTCACTAGTTATTGATGTTCTTTTATGCTTTCCTTTTAATTTTGTGTTTTTTAAGAATCAGAAAATCTGCTAGCTTAATTATTTATTTTTTAATTAGTTTAACTATGACTTCATTTTGTATAAAAAAACTATTAGCTAATAAAATTTTTATCTAGGAATGGAATCAAATTCGAAACAGATTAAAATTGGTAGTTACATTCTTGGTAATACGATTGGAAAAGGAAATTCAGCTGTAGTAAAAATAGCAACACATGTAATGACCAAACAAAAAGTAGCTATTAAGATTTTTGACAAATCTGTTCTTGATAACGAAAAACAGCAAAGACTCAAACGTGAGATAGATTCAATGAAACAATTAAAAAAGCATCCGAATATAATTAAACTTTATGAAATAATGGAAACTAACAAGCTCATTTGTTTAGTTACCGAGTATGCATGTAATGGAGAACTTTATGACTATATAGTTCATAAGAAAAGACTAAGTGAACGAGAAGCCAAAAACATATTTAAACAAATCATTTCAGCAGTTTACTACTGTCATTCAAATAGGATAGTTCATCGTGATTTGAAAGTTGAAAACTTATTACTAGACTCAAACTGGGGTATAAAATTAGCTGATTTTGGATTTTCAAGTACTTGTAAATTGGATGAATTACTTGACATTTATTGTGGAAGTCCACCTTATTGCGCTCCTGAACTTTTTTTGGCTAAAAAATACGATGGGACAAAAGTAGATATTTGGAGTTTGGGTGTTATTCTATATGTTATTGTTTGTGGTTATTTACCCTTTGACGCAAATCAATTTTCAATATTGAGATCTCAAGTTATAAATGGAAATTATAAACTTCCATTTTTTTTGTCTGAAGGTAAATTTAAAAACCAAATTATTACTCTAATTTTTCTTTTAAAAAAGATTGTAAACATTTAATAAATGGAATGTTAACTGTAAATCCTCAAAATAGAATATCAATGAATGAAATAATAAATAGCAAATGGCTAAACTCCGAAAAAAATGATCAAATTGATTTTACACACAATAATAAAGAATTCAATTATTTAATAAATAAAATAGAAAACATGTAAGTAGAAACTTTTTGATTTAAAGAAAAATTAAATTTTACTTAAAAAAATGATAACTAATTTTCCAATCAAAGATCAATAGATGACAATACTCCCAATGAAGAAGTTCTTAATGAGCTATCAAAAAGATATGACATAGATTTAAACAAAGTAGTTGAAGTAAAATTTTTCTTATTTTTGTTTCTTTTTGTTAAATCTTTAATACATTTTTTAAAGTCTGTGTTAAATAATGAATTTGACAGCTTATCAGGTTTGTACTATTTGACTGAAGCAAATTTGATCGAAAACAAAAACCAAAACATAAAGAAAATACAAAAATATGGATTTCAAGAAGAGAATTGTCCAAATTTACTAACTGACAAATTTAAGACAAATGGTTATACAATGACCAAGTCTAAATTCAAAAATAGTCTTCATGAGTATGAGAATAATGTAGATGCATGTGAAAAAACCAATATTAATGAGAATATTCGACCCATAGAAGAGTTAGGTCGTGATTATCTGTCTCGATTTAGTGCAATTCGTAGGCATACGATTGCTGCTAACACTGAATCGGTTAATGAAGATAATTCTGTCCAAAATCTACATCAAATTTCGGAAATAGGTCAAAGCTTAAATTCAAATTTTAATTTGCCAAATATCAACTCTGAACATTTTAATATTGACCAAGACTATTTGACAATTCAATATGAACATAATCCTCGAAAGCATTCATATCACAAAGATTTTTTTCAAAATAAATGTATTAAGTCAAAATATGACTCAAATGCAAAAAATGATCAATATGATGAATGTCAGTTTGAAAGAAATTACCTTAATCCACCACCTATTCCAAACAGCGGTCGTCGTGCAAGTGACGGTGGCTCAAACATCTGTTTATTTAATCACTTGTACAATTTAAAATACCAATTTTGTTATAATGCAACTATTTCAAGTAATACAACTATAAATAGTGAGAAAGACACATCAAGTTCATTAGATATAAAAAATATCAATTTTTTGAATAGTGAGCCAGAATCATGTACAAAGCAATCACGTGGAAGTATAACTTCTGGTACACCAATTTCAACTTTTATTAATAAATCTAGTGATGAAGATGAAACTTCTAATGATTTAAACAACAATCATTTGCCAAGTAGCTCAATGAAATTTCAAAAAAGACCAAGTTTTAGTAAAGGTAGTCGACATGAGCCATATAATAAAATCGGCCAATTATTTAATGTTTAAACTCGGTGAGAACTTTTAAATTTGAATTAATTTTGCTTTTATAATTTTTTAAAATGAATTTTTTTTAAACAATAATAAACTTTCTAATTATAAATTTAAATCTTTAGATATTTTAAAAATTGCTTTACAAATTAGATTCATCGTTTTAGTGAATTTCTATAAATAAAATTTTTATTTTAGATTTTAAACAAAATTAAAAGTTAAATCTTTTTTTATAAAAGGCTTGAAAGATTATTATATTTCGTCTAAATTTCTTATCTAAATATATGGAATTAATTTAACAAATAGTTAACAAAATTTAAACTTAGTTTTTATTTATTTGATTTTTTAATTTCCAAAATTGTTTCTTTATTTAGTTTTAGAATTTTACCATTGAAAAAAATTGTTTGAATTATTCAAATTAGGATTGCCAGTTGCAATATTAGTTTGAGGGTTTTGTAGCTTTGCTTGATTTCCCAAAAATACATTCGGAATTTCTGTCGATTGTGGCTTATTCATTTGTATTTGATTATTAAAGTTATTATATGGTCCAAATGGATTTTGATAAGGGTTTAAATTTTGATTTTGGTTTGTATTACCTAAAGTATTTGTATTTTGCATGCTATTATGATTACCCATTGAATAATAAGGTTGATTTCTTTGCTCAGGACTCGTCGATAAATTTGACAATTCATTTAACAGAGAATTAAATTTATCATTTTGGCCAACTTGTTTATTTTCATTAGACACGTTATTTGCTGATGAAATATCTTTAATTGGCTCATCAAAAACATCTAGCAATTCATTTGAAGGTTTATTCGTAGAATCTTCAATCGAAAAATTTATGTCTGATTGTTTTAGAACAGAATTATCATAATTATCACTAGGCAAATCAAGTAGATTATCCGATGTTTTTTTATTTTCTTCAACTTCAGCTATTGCATTACTTTGTTTCTCTGTTTCATTTTCTAAATCATTTGGCTTATTTTCTGAATCTGTTGAAGTTTCATCTTTTTTTTCTTCTTTTTGATTCTTTTCGGAGTTTCTTAACTCTAAAACAACCTCGAATAAATCTTTCAAATTGTTGAATAGCTCCTGTGCTTGCCTTTCTGTTTTAATTGCAAAATATTGAAAACTATTTGCTGAATTTTTGTATATATACCCAATTGCTCTTGAATCAGTTGAATCCCTTGCAATATATGAAATTCTACTTACTGAATGTTTAAACATCACTTGATTAGTTTTTTCATCGATGATTTCAATGCCATCTAAATTAATTTTTAAGCAAATACGTTGCTTATGTTCTTTTTTTGCAGTAACTACTGCTTTTAATTTAATCATTGCTGTTTGGCAAGTTTCATCCCCATTTTCTTTTTTTACATCCTCCACGCCAATAAATTTTCCTCGCACTAATATGCCATGCTTAAATCTATTTGGATCATTTGTGACCGATAACTTTTTTCCGGATTTAGATTTTTTTAACTCTGATTCATTTGAATCATTATTGATTAAAATTGGTGTTTCGTTTTCTACTGACGAACTCATTTTTCTTTTTTATTTTCACAATATTATTTTATAAATCTTATTTTATATCATATTATTTAATAATTGCAAAAAAGTAATTTTAAAATCACATGGTATTTATCTATTTCATAGCAAATTAAAACTATCATCAAAAAACTATCAAAATATTTTATTAATTATCTTTTTTTTGATATAAGTCTTTAAATACAAATTAAAATCTTTTTATAAAAAGTTCTATCTAATAGAAGTTTAAAAATATAAGATAAGATTTAATATTTAATTTTTTGAGTTCGTAAGATAAAACAATTAAATTAAATAAAAATTAAAACAAAAATATTAACATATTCAACAAGAAATGAACAAAAAATACTGTTCATCCATTCAATAAAAAAAATTAAAAATACTTATTTAAAAATAAACACTTTTGAAACATAATCATTTAGAAACGAATTGAAATATAAAATTTCTTATCTTTAATTGATAATTTTGATTTTAGAACATCTAAAAAATTTCTAATAGCTTTATATTTTTTAATTTATTATAGAACTTATTCTTTTTCTTATTGAATATTTAGTATCGGAATTTTCAAAAATTAATCAATTTTTATTCAAATTTGATTTAAAATTTGTTTGCTTAATATTTTTCACATTAAACGGATCCCTAAAAGACATTTATTTTTTAAAATTCTCAAATATGGATGTCTCTTTATTAAATTCAGAATTAATTTTACATTTTTCTAGATTTTTAAGTTTGATGAATAATGTCAAATATTTCTATTAAAATTATAGTTTTTTTTAGATAAAAAATGGCTGCTCTTATAAACGATCCTAGAAACGAACTAAGAGATAGAAAACCAATTTTGATTGATAGAATTGATGGTATCGATTCAGATGTTTTGAGTGCAAGTATTTTGCCGAATGAAGACGGATTCATCTCAATTAATGATGACAAGTCCAAAAATAAAGCTTTTTTTTTTTAATAAATGCTAATTTTTTTGTATCAATTCTAGATCTATACGTATATGGTTGAAAAGAGATACAGGTAAATATTGGCCTAGTGTCTGTCACTATACTGATAGAGTTCCAACATGTATGTTTCATCAACCAGATTCAAGAAGACTTTTTATAGCACTAGATAATGGAAGTATCTTAGAATATGCTGTTGGTGAGGATTATAATAAAATAACATTGATAAAACAGTACCAAGCACATATGGCCAGAATTACGAACGTATATAATTCAGTTGAGCATGATTGGATATTATCCACCTCAAAGGATAAGTATTTTTCATTTCACTCAACTGAAAATGCACAAAGAGTTGGCTCATATTCAATTAATAGTGTAGCAACATGTCTGGTTTTTGATACCAGTTCAAAACACTGTTTTGTTGGTGACGATAATGGTAAAATAACATTTCTAAAATTAACTGAAAGCGGCTGTGAATTTATTGCTTCACTTAATAGACATGAATGTAATTAAAATCAATAGATTTAAGTCAATTTTCTATTTTTTTTAAATAGCAAGTATTTCATGCTTAGCTTGGGATGTTGATCGAAAGTTCTTGTTTTCTGGTTCGTTTGATAAAACTGTTATTTGCTGGGATATAGGTGGAAAAAAAGGTATTACATATGATTTGGAAGGTCATCGTGACAGGATTCAATCAATTATATTTATGAACAAAACGCATCAGTTAATAAGCGGTTCAGAAGACAACTTTATCGTTATATGGGATATGGATGCTAAGCGTCAAGAAAATCCTCAATGGCATGAAAGTGATTCGTGCGAATATTGTAAAAAACCATTCATTTGGAATCTAAAGGGTATGTGGGAGCAAAAGACAGTTGGAAAGCGCCAGCATCATTGTAGAAGGTGTGGCGCAGCAATTTGCGATGATTGTAGTAAAAGTCGTGTATCAATTCCAATGTTAGGTCATGAATTTGAAGTTAGAATCTGTTGTGAATGTGGACCAAAAATAACAAACGCAGAGTAAATTAAATTAGGAAGGTTTATCAAAATAAGTTATAGCTTTATACGCCAGACTCGGCGATAACTTGATATTTTGAAAAATCTCGATTAATTAACTATACAAATTATTAGAACTAAATATTATTTTTTTCAAGAAAAACACCATTAGCTCAATTTTATGATTGCAAACATAGCATTGTATCTATGAGCTACGATGAAAAACGAAAATTTTTATTAACGGTTGGACTCGATCGAGTTGTAAAAGTATATTAAAGTTTATGAATAATTTTTTTGTACTTATTATTTTAAATAGGTTTGGGACATGAAGAGTATTATTGTTTGAAAAAGATTTTATTTCTGAGATTTAAAAATTAGAAAGAAAACATATTTGTGTAAAAAATTTATATCACCCTTTTTAAATATATTATTAGCCAAATTCAATTGATTAATTATCTTACTTTTAGACATACATTTATTTATAAAGATCTTAAGTTTTTCCAAAATTTGACAATTGAGACATAAAAATTAAGAAATTATCGGCAATAAAACAAAACTTAAATACTTTTTTTAATTAATATTTTGATATACCAAAAAAATTTTTGTGTAGGAATAATTCCGAAATTTGTCATTAGTTTTCACATAATTCAAAGCACATATTAAAATTATTCCATAAACCAGACATTCCATTTTCGCTTATTTATTAAAAAATAATTTAAAAATATTTCTAAATTTTTAATTGATTATTTCCATATTTCTCTATTTTTTATCAAATATTTAAGAAAAAAATTAAAATTTAATGTAGAATAAGATACATTTTTTAAAAAAAGTGTAAATTTCAATAAAATCACGATTAAAAATTTCTCAAAGAAGGTAAACTTAAATTTTTGTGAAAAATTTAAAATTGTAAATAATAATTAAAAAAATTGTTTGGCTGAACTCCCTAGGCGTGTGTATAACCTTAATGTTGTACAGAGCAGTTTATTATTATTATTATTATTATTTTATAAAACTCTTAACAGTTTTTTTTATCGCAGAGTTATTAACATTTTAGTTTTAAATTTATTTGTTTACTTATATTTGTATTTGAATCTTGTATAATTTTTAAATTAATTTACAATGAAGAGTTAAGCATTTTAAAATCTAAATAAATTGATTATTTTTAAAAATCTTATACATTTTACCGTTTATCCATTAATAATAACATATAATCGAAAATTTTTGAAAAAAATTAAAAAAATTCAATAAAATTTTAAGAATTGAAAAATATTGTACATAAAATATAGAATTAGAATTTAAATTTTTAGCAATATAATTGAAAAATTTCAATTTTATTTAATTCTAAAAATTTTTATTTTTTATGCTACAAAATTTTCTGTGGTAACTTCAGGAACAGTTTCAATTACAGGATCAATTTAAAAAAACTACAAGTTTCTGTTTCGAAAACCTCTTCAATTTTCAACTTTTTATAAGGCTTTTATTATTGGTTTATTGAAAAATGAATTTGAAAGATACCGGTGACTATCAAAATAAACATTTATGTATTTTTCCCACTTTGTTTCCAATGTTTAAAGTGAAATTTTAACACAACTGGTTAAATTCCAATCTTTTTTCTATTGATTTTTGGTTAAGAATCAAATCGAATTTTGCAACGAGCACATATTTGATAAAGATTTTCTAATTATGATTGCCACATATCTTTTCAACAAGATGAAAGACTTTTTCTTTAGACTATCAAGAGTTTAAAATAAAAAAAATCAATCTTGAATGACTCTTTAAAAATTTAATATGCACTTTCACTTGGAATATACCGAGTCCTAATTAACGTTTACTGAATCTATTGAGTTAATTTTATAACCTTTTTTTTATTTTGAACTCAGACCTTAGTTATTTCTCAGTTAAAAATTATCTTTCAACAATTCCATAGAAAGCGTGTCTCAAAAAAAATTAAATAAACTAAAAAATATTGCAAAATTACTAGTTAAATAAAATAGCAATTAGTATTAAACAAACAAAATGACTGAAAAGCATGCTTCTTGAACATGCAGCTTACATTGTAGTAACAGAAAACAAAAGCAATTGGTGTTACTTTTTGATTAAATCGGCTGTTCATTTTTAACAAAAATGGTGAAAATCTAAAATAAAACAAAGAAGAGTTATAGAGGAAATTATTCATTAGATTATTACAATATTGGAGATATTTCCAAAACTAATAGATGTTAAGTCTTATCTTCCATATTTCCAACCAGCAGGTGGTAAAGGCTCTAAGCCCGCCAAGCAAACTAAGGTCATCAGCAGCAACAACAAGACCAAAAGGATTAGAGGGGTACTAATGACGAAGAGCTTATTTTCGTTATTTGCTTTGTTTTAAATAGCTTTTATTGATTTGTTCTTCAAATTAAAGAAAAACGGAAAAAACTATAATTATTAATTATTAATTTTTATTATTTTTTCAATAAAATTTGATATTTTGAGGAATAATCTTTGGTTAGCTTTTTTGATTTTTTCAATTTTTTTTTTATCAACTTTATCAAAAAAATAATCGATTAACTAAGATTTATAAAATTTTTTTTTTTAGATTTTTATTTTTATATCCATTAAAATATTAAAAATCAAAAACTATAATTCTATTGAATGTTGAATTTAAATGCCAAAGTATGTTTTGAAAAAAAATATAAATCAACCTATTAATATTTAAATTACAGATATATTGAGTAAAAAAACATTTATTTTTTGAAATTTTTGTTGTAAATATTAATAACTAACATTAAAAAAAAATTATTAATTTTTTATAATTAAATGTAAAATAAAACAAAAGGTAAACGGTTCGATTAACATCTAATTTTTATTTGAGCTATAGGGTTATTTAGTGATAACGATTCTACAATAATTCAACTATTAAGCAAAATCTATTTACAATTTTAAATGCCGATTCAATAATGACAATATTACAGTAATCCATTATTAAATTCACTTCAAAAAATATGAATATGAATAAATTAGATAAACTCTAATTGTCATTAAATTATTTTTTATCATTTAATCCAAATAAAAAAATATTCTATCGACACAAAATAAGATAGTAGGAAACTAAGCTAATGAATAAAATATTTAATTTGGAATGAGATCTTAATCCCAGCGAGGCATCTTGCTCTGATAAAATACTTTTGGCTAGTTCGGTATCGCTTGAAACAAGGCGAATCGTGTGACTTAATGAACCTATCTTTAGTTTATAATTTCTAAAATCTTCTTCGCGAATTATGCTTAATTTTAATTTTGCGGTGTATATTCCATCATTTTCTTCTTCCAAAATTACAGAATATTGTTCGTTCACGTCGCCTTCTCTAAAAATCAAATCATCAACAGATTCACTATCTGGGCTTTCATTTTTTGTAGGATCAATTTGAAGATCAGTCGTTGTAGAAGGAATCTGCATTCTTTCAATTGTCCATTCAATGTATTCTCTTGGATTAGAAAAAAACTTGCAACTAATCTCATAACCTTTCTCGCCTTTTTTAGCAATCACATTATCTTCGCATCCATCATCAATTATTTGAGTGCCATGTACCTGCAAATGGTAAGATTTTGTTAATTCTATATCGCTTGAACCGAAAGTTTGAACGGTACAATTCAAAAATTTATTGTTGTCAGTATAATCAACAGTAAAATTAACAGTTGCTGAAATCGAGTAAGGATAATATTCTCTATGCTTTGTATTAGAAATATCTTTAACTGTAAAAGATTCGTTAAAATTCTTTGTCGGATGCGAAAATTTAAGTTTTGGCTTTGGGTAAACATCAGTCACGCGACATGTAAATGAGGCAATTGAATCCAAGTTCAGCCTATCAATTTTTGCTACTGGAAAACTCAAATGTGATAAGGTTGGGGTCTCTTAAATATTAACAAAATAAATTTTTAAATACTCTAAATTTAAATTTAAAAAAAATACTGTAAATTATGGCGTTTATCTTTTTCACAATCTGGTTATATTTACAAGTATAAATTCCATTATCCTCTAATTTCAAATTCTTTATTGATAGAACAACACTATAAGAATTTAAAGATGGTTGTGTAAACTCGATATTGTATTTATTTGAATCTAATTTTGGAGAAAGAACATAATCGTTTTGTGCAAGAATATCTATTGGAGGATTTGATTCGCCATCTAAACGAGAAAAACAAAATTAAATTTGTCTATAAATATACATTTGTGAAAAAGAAAAAATTAACCATCAAATTTTTGTTCCTTGGTAATTGACAATCTTGATTTGTATGAAGGATTCATTACAGTACATGTAATATTTAAGATTGGCGAATCGATTGCAAAATGATATTCTGATATAGCTTTTGATGAGTGTACCTGAGTTGGTTCAATTCCATGAAATGGATTTACGTCAAGGGTTAGAATAAAAGAATGCTGTCTTTTTTTCAATAAACGAGCATCGATTGAGGAGAATACCCCGATTAAAAATATAATTGCATAATTCAAATACATTTTTTTTGATGGTGAAGAATTGTAAATAATAGAATCTAAAATTTTAACTTGAATAATTAATAAAAAAAAATAACATCTAATGATAGAAAAAAAAACTCTATTGAAGCAGAGAAAATCAATAATTTTTTTGGTTCAGGAGGTTTAGCAGATATTTTAAAATAAATAGAAATATGCATAATTTAAATAAGAGTGCTATTGCTAAATCATTTATTGATTTTTTGTGAATAATAATAATAAAAAATTTGAAGAATAAATGTCTGACAAATGATTTTGGCAAGAGTGTCATTTTTGAAATTTTAATAAATTATTTTATTTCATCACCAACAGAGTATTAATTTAAATTTGAATAGTAACAAATAGAATAATAGCTAATTCGTTGTTCAACACAAAAAAAAAACTATCTTTAGTCACAAATCGACAAATTATTTTATCTTTTAAAATGGTTAGCTATTTTAGAACTTATGAACGTTTAATTTAAATTTATTCTTTTCGACTTAATTTAAGCTATAGAAGAAATTTTAATTATCATTTTATTCTCGAGTATCACTTTGTTTATAAAACAAAAATCGATAAATATTGATTTTCTGTTCAGATAATCAATAAATATTTTTAAATTCATAATAGTTTTGTTGTTTGAAGTTTTAAAAACGGCTATTTTTCCATGAATTAAAATGACATATTTGAGATAAAAGTTTTCTATGGGGTATTGTCTTAATTAGCTAGATATTAATTAATAAATCAAAGCTTCATGAAAAAAAATTTACAATTTTAATTTTACAACAAATTTGTAATTAATTACTGAATTCATAAAGCAAATTGATATGCTTATAATGATCGAAAATTTTTAAACGCGAAAAAAAAATGCAAATCGAAAAAATGTTTTATTCAAGCTGATAATTTTACTCCTCTCTGATTATATTGTTTTGTTGTAGGAAGCTAATCTTTAAAGATCCTAAAAGGCATTATTAAGGTTGTGTTTTTAGATGCGCAATCAATATTTTAAATGATATTTAAATTCAAAATTCAATTTTGATCTTTTGGGTGAATTTTTCAACAATTATTAGAAATATTTAAACTATTGATTTAATAAGAAAAACAGGTACTAAAATATTTGAACTTGAATCTTTTATACTTATTTGTATATGTATCGATCTTTTGTCGATTCTTTATATTTACAAATTAAAAATTTTAAATTTTAAATCCTTCTTATCATATTTCTATAATAAAATAATGGTTTTTAAAATTTTTCTAATCTTATCATTAACACTAGAAGCACCAAGCATTTTTTCGTATATTTTTTATTCAAAAATATTTAAAAAAAAAAAACAATAATAATCTTACCAAGGATAATAGCATTTTTTAAAGAGAATTTTAAAATCAACATATTTAAAAAAAATTGATTTATTTGAAAAATCTATTCAAAAAATACTGGGGTTTTAAAAATTGTTCAAACGAGTCAAATGACCCGTTTGGTGCTTCTAGCGTTAATAAGTAAAAAAAACATACTCAGTTTTAGCTGCTAAAAAAAAAGTTAGCTTTATTAGTTAAACTAATATCTTCGGTATATATAAACTTTTATTAGTATAAGGATTTTTTATTTTTTTAAATATTTTAAAATTTCGACTTATATAAAATTTATTTGATTTGTATTATTTTGCTGTCTTGATTAAAAAAAAAACTCCCTGATAAATATGTACATCATGTCAAAAAAGATAGTAAATTAATTTATTAATAGCGTTTTCATTTATGAAAATAATTCATTGCTAGTAAAACAGCAAGAATTGACATTATTCCAAGAAATATTATTCAAGCTGAGCATTCAAAAAAAAAATCGATAAATTATGATTTTATGGATTTTTTTCTTGAAAAATATGAGTTGAAAAATTTTTCTATGAATATTTCCTTAATAAATTTTCATAATGATATTTTAAATCTTTTCCTAAGTTTATTGGTAATTTTCTTAATAATAAATAATAAGCTGAATTTTTAGAAATTTATTTTACTCATAGTTTATCCAATATTTGGTTATTATTTTTCAAAATTTTAAAATCAAATTAAATAAAACTCACATAAATGTGCTTAATTTCACAATTAACCGATTGATTGATTATATGTTACTTACATTCAATTGTAATTTGAATAATAAAATTTAAAAAAAAAGAAGATATTGATTAAATTTGAACAAGATAGATAAATAAAATTTGGTCCAAAAAAAAAAGATTTTTCCACATGCGAAATTTTAAAAAAAAATTATTTTAAATTTAAGAAATAAGAAATTTTGGTTTTTCCTAGGTAATAAAAACAATTAATGAAATATATTTATTAGTCTAAATGCTGCTACAATTAGATCTTTGCTATAGGAAATCATCCTTTAAAACAATTATCGAGAAATTAAATTGCTGCCGAATTAAAAACAAATAGCTAAATAAATCGGTTTTTATAAGTAAACTGTTAAAACTCTGCAAGTAAATTATATAATTAAAATAAGAAACTAAAAATAAACATACAAAGAATTAGCAATTAAAATATCTAAGATTAAATCAAATGAAAATTAAGATTATATAATTTGTAAAAGAAAAAAATTAAAGAAAAATTCTCAAGAGGAAATGATTTAATAAAAAAAAAACTTATATCTTTTCTTTCTATTTAAATTCTATTAATTATAATCGATATAAATTAACAGCTATTTTAAAACATTTAGCACACACATTTGCTCTAAATATTCTTAAGTCTTTGATAAGACATAAAGAAATTTCAACCTTTTTATAAGAAAAAGTAATAAGACGTGCAGTAAAACTAAATATTAAGTATACTGAAGAAACTAATTTTATGATATATGCTTCACAAAAGCTTTTATTTGTGCCTTCAATAATAATTTCTTAAAATTTGAACCTAAATTTGAATAAATCAATTTGATTCTTTAAAAATTAGTATGAATTCTGTTTATGGTTGTTATTGAGCCGTCGTTAGTCATATTTGTTGATATAAAAATTTAATTTAAATATCTTAAAAGGATTGGTGAATTTTTAAATTAAGAAAAAAATTATAAATTGTAACCATATAATATCAAATTAAAATTCCAAAAGTTAATTCTACAATCCTGAAGCTTATTTTTAATACGATAAATAAAACCATGGCGATTTAAAATTCTTTAAGAAATCCATTTAAGCTAAAATTTAAATATTTTTTTATATGATTCTAAATTTAGAGAACTTTAGCCCATTGTTTTTATGAGATTGTTTTTCAAATATTCTAAAATAGAGTAAAGAAAAAAAATATTTTGAATTTCTGAACTACTGTGTCCTTATTTTAATTTTCATAATTAAAATAATGATATCCTAAAAAAATCAAATCAGGAATTAATTTATTTCTTTGATTTTACTTTAAAAAATTAGATGTATTTCTTTATTCAATTGATTTTGAATAAATTTTTTAAAAATAAATAAATAGAAATAAAAATCAAATTCATTCAACTTTAGAATTGTTAACAAGGACCAGGTCGTTTTTGAATTTACTTTAATAAAATTAGCAGTCAGTAAAAGAAGACTTTTCCTATTTAACTTGAAGCAGAATGCACAAAAAAATCAAGTGCCAATGAATATTGTTTTCTTTTCTTATTTAAATTAAATTATTTTTCAATGCTAGTATCTCCTTATCGAATCTTTCAATCAAAACAAAACAAAACAAAATTCTGATTTAGCGAACCTAATAAATATTTTATTTTAAAATTTCTTGATAACTGATTATTTTTGACAAAAGAAAAAATCTTTGCAAACATAATTGATTTTACTTTAAATTTTCAAGAAAATCAATATTTTCTTTGAATTATAATATTTTTCAAATAAATCAAAATAAACAATGATTTTTTGAAACTTTGACAATGAAACTTTTTTTTTTATCATATAACTGAATATTTTTGTATCTACTTTATATAGAATAATTTAATGGCAATTAAGAAAAAATTCTGAAAGTGAAAATTTGGAATAAAATTAAAATTAAGCCTAAAACTCTTTCCTATCTTTTAAACTTACAATTTAAGGTATTTAAACAATTTTCTGAAAAAATGCTATTTTAAAAAATTATGATTTATTAATTGAGAATTTAATTTTTTTTTAAACTTAAAATATTTTTTTGAGGAATCAAATCATTAACAAAGCAAAATTGAATATGACAAAATCGTTTCAATTTTAAATTATTTGGTATTAAAGTTTATTAAAAGAAATTAAAAGCATAAGATTGAAAAAGAAAACAAGACTTAAAACCATCTAGCTATAAAGTAGCAGAATTTGAAATAAAGTTTTCTCAAAAAACGTAAATTCTATTTGAAAAATTGCAAAATAATTACAAGCATCGAAATAATTAATAGCTATCTAATCCAGCTTTGAAGACAGTCAAAAAAACCGCTTAAACTAAAAATTATGTCATTTTGTAATTTTGGTTATTCCTTTTAATTTAAATCAATATCTGTAAAATTATGAATAAAACAGGCTTGATATTTTATATTTTTCAATAAACCCTTTTCAAGCTTTCGGTGAATTCATTTGAATTTACCTGAGTCTCCTTCTTTTAAAATCTGTTCTTAATCTCTAGATTCTTTCAGCATATCATAGGTATTTAAAGTCATAAATACTCTTTGTCAGTCAATCCGAAAATATAATTAAATTAACATCCAAACAATATTAGTATATGATTTAAGAAGGCACTCAAAGACTCTAATGATGAACAGATAAAAATCTGTTCCTCGCATTTCCATTTTTTTACAAATAGAGTTGACTAATATTCGGAATGGACTAATATTCAAACTGAAAATAAAATAAACTATTTTGAACATGGTTTTTTGAAAAAAAATTTTATTTATCAAATATTTGAAATAAGTTATTTAAATATATGTAAAAATAGGTCTATTAAAAAAAGCCTATTAAATATTGGCCGGAGGCTGTTATAGTGAGGCGTCTACGTACGCAAGCAATTGGAAGCTTAAGTCTCCCACAACATTTATACTACTACTAGTACTTAATAACTTAATTCAAAATAAGACTATTCTATTTAATAATAATTAGATCCATTATTGAATTAAAATGATGAGTTAAAATAACTAGAAAGTCATGCTTTTTATTTCTCAAGTTTAATTCATTTAAACAAATTTAATAAAGACTGAACTTCAATTAAAATCCGACAAGGTTCTCTAGAAGTATTTAATCTGAAAAAGTCTTTGATCTACAAATAAAGATTTTATTTCATATACACAATTACGTGTTCTGAAGTTTATTATACTCCAAAAAAGACAAAAAAATATTGCGATACGCCTTTGAAAAAATCCTATATCAAAATTTAACCTAGTAAATGAAATATCAAAAAATACGATCTTTCTTAAGTAAATATATTTAATTTTGCGATTAAAAATCAAAAATAAATTAAATAAAGTGTTGGAATCAATTCAACGTTTCTGTAAATTGCTAGCATCTCAGTGAACTCATTATAAACTCATTAAATTCTTGATCAATTTAACAATAACAATAAGAAATTTTTCCTCTAAAAAAAATTTGTAATTATTTATAATAAATTATTTTTTGAGTAAGTATATTAAAATTTATTTGTTATTGAAAGATTTTTGATAATTTGTAAGAATTCAATTAAGTTGTCTTGTATAAAAAAATTATTTGGTAAAAAAATATTCAAATTATTATTGTCTTTATATCATTTGAGAAATCTTAACACAAATTTGGAAAATGTTTTTTGATGTGAAAAGTTAAAAAAATATATATTCATTTAGAATACGAAATTAACTTGCAAATATTTTTAAAAACAAAAATAAAATCAAAATCGAGCATTTTTTAAAAGCTTGTTTAAAGCCTTTCCAGGAACCTCTGTGTCAGATCGGAATAGTTGCTCAAAATTCTACTTGTAAAGGAACTGGGCGAAAAAGGACAAATTATTATATTATAATTAGCATTTTTTTAAAATAAATTTGCATCTTTCACTGCCGGCTCATTTCTAAAAGATTGGTCTGCTTTGCCTTTTACTTTTTTTTTAAAATAAAAATTAGCATATTATATAATATAATAAATTAACAAGCAATAAGAAAATTTTATTAGCTTGAAAAAAACAAACAACTTAAATTTTTGACCATAAAATTATAGGTTTTTTGAAAATTTACAATTTTGAAAATCACAGAACAGTGTTTAAAATATTTTGAAAAAAAAATAAGACAAATTTTAATTCTGTATATCATTATTAGTTTATTTTAAGCTATAAAATTCCATAGTTTATAAAAATTTCAAAATAAATTAGAAAATTTATTTTTAAAAATAAAATAATTTCAAAGACATTAAGCATAAAATTTCTTTCTGTGTTCAATAAAAATTGAATCAGAGTAGTTCAAAAATGCAAAGTGGAGCTGGAAGTGAAAATTTTTTAGGTAATTTGATTTGATTTGATTTGTATTATTCTATTTTGGTCTAGATCAAAAAAAGTTTTTCAAAAATAACTATAACTATGATTATAGCAAAAGTTTTGTTGAAACAAAATTGACCACTTTTTCGAAAAAACAAATGGAAAAAGCTGAAGATTTGATGTCACGAAGATGGCAGCCAGTTCTAAATCGATTTCAAATAGAAATAATTAAGAAGAATATTTCTTCTAAAATTGAATTTAAAATCGCTTCATACAACTTATTATCTCCAATATTACTCAATGAGAATTTTTATTTGTATGAAAATTTAGATCAAAACTATTTAAATTGGAAATTTCGAAGAGCAAATCTTTTAAAAGAAATTGAGCATATAAATGCGGATGTAATAACAAATTTTAATTTTTTTTTTTTTTTACTTATTTTGATTATTTTGAAATTAGATATATTGTTTTCAAGAAATGGATGAGAATGAATATAGATATTTTTTTAAAAAAAAATTATCTATTATGGGTTTTCATAGTATTTACAAAAAACGAAGTAACCAAAAAGTTGATGGTTGTTGTATAGCTTTTAGAAAAAATATTTTCAATTTGGAAAAACAAATTTGTGTTGATTTTTTTATCCCTGGAATCGATATATTAAACAGGTAAACATTTCTCAATTTAAATTGAAAATAATTTCTTCTATTTATTATTTAGAGAAAATGTTGGAATCATTTTACTATTAAAATTCAAACCGAAATTTTCGTCATCCTTGATTTCTTTTCAGCATGAACCTAAAATTTTGTGTGTAGCCACAACACATTTGTTATTTAATCCGAAACGAGGTGATACAAAAATTGCACAATTACAGCTGCTACTTGCAAATATTGATCGAGTCGCTCACAAGAAGTCGAAATTGATGGAAAACAAATTAGTATCTGAGTACCACCCAGTTATTTTGTGCGGAGACTTTAATTTTTCAAATGAGTCAAAAATTTATGAATTCTTAATTAAAGCTAAGCTTGAAAATTTTAAATTTTTAAACAGATCAAATTTGAGTGGTCAGAAGACTGATTTTAAAACCTTTTTACCAATTGGTAAGAACATCTTGCCTGAATGCTTAGGCGTGACTGATCAATCTCAATTTAAGTATGAAGTCGACTCAAGAAATTTAAGATTGCTATTCGATAAAAACAACTTAAGTCGAAAAAAAATGATTGACATTTCTTTCGGTTCTGATTCAATTTCACATTGTTTTCATTTTAAATCAGTTTATTCACACTTTGATCAAACTGGATCACCTGAAATTACAACATGTGTAAATGATTTTAAAAAATCGGTTGATTTTATATTTTTTCACTCGAATTTATCCGAAAAATCAAATTTTGAAGAATCAGTGAGAGAGTCGAACAAATTGTACCTTTTAGAAAAATATGAATTATTTAATGAAAATGATGGGAAAAATTTATTCATACCAAACGAAATTTATTCGTCAGATCATTTTATGATCGCAGCTAAGTTTTTTTTAACATAAAGAAAACTTTCTTAAAATAAAGTATTAATATTTGCAATTCTTAAATTAAAACAAACTTATTTACTTAAAAAAATAAAAACAGTTTATGCTTAATTTGTGTTTAGAAGACTAGGAAAATCATAGCTTAATTAATTTTAAAGGAAGCCACTTTACAAATTTTTTAAATTTTTTTTAACCAGAAAAAAAAATTACACAGGCTTGTAGTAGTTTTAAATAATAGTAATAAATTTATTTTGGTTTCTTGAGATTTTTTTTGTTAAAATTAAATTTCAGGTTAAATAAAAGCATATAAGTAAAATTATCGAAGCTTTTTAAGATCAAGTTTACTCTCAAAAACTTGAATAAAGATGAAAAGGAATAAATAAAACGGCTAAAATATCAGATATTATTTTTTAAATTAAAAATATAAGTAATTGGAAAGTTTTTTTTAAACGATTTTTATGGATTTTTCAGGATCTATTTTACCTTCATGATTGCAATGTAAATAAATAAGTTTATTAAACGAAAATAAAATATTTTAATTACTAGATGTATATTGAAAAATAAATTATTCTTATTTAACAGTTTGTTTTTTTATACTTATATTAATAAATTCGTATTTAATTTTTAAAAATCTTGAATCAATTTTTCTTTAATTATTCAAATGATATATGTAATAGTACTAAACGGAATTCTATTTTTTTCATTATAATAAATTATTCAGCTGAATGTTTATTTCTTTTTATGAATTTTTTTTTTAGTGATTCTATTTTAAATAATAGTATAAATTTGACTAAATAAAATATGATTTTAATAATTCTTTCTTTTAATAATAAATTAAAATTTTATTTTAGACAGAGACTTTTGCATATATAATTCAAACTTTAATTTATTCACAGGCCTATAATAACGCGTCGTTATTTAATACATTCTTACGAAATTTGGAATTTTTATAAGTAACTAGAAGAGTAGAAATTTTATTTTGAATGATCCATTTTTGAAACTATTTCATTTTCTATTTTAGGTCCTTAAATGAATTTTTCTACATTTCTAATAATTAAACGTTTAGAGTTATCCTATCTAGGCATTAAAATTGATTTAAAATTGGCTTCAAAGTATTTTAAATAATTTAAAAATATTCGTATGGAAACTAATCATATTATAATATATTAATTCATATTAATTGACTAAATAGTTATTCCAAAATTTAGAAATAAGTTTTTTTTTTTTATAGATTTATCACAATGTTACATGAGAGGCAAGATTCTCAGTTAAATAAATTAAAATTAATAATTTAAATGAATTTTAATAATTTTGCCAAGGACTTCAATGATGGTTAACAACAAAAATAAAATTTAAAATCTAAATATATGCCAAATATCCGAAATTTTTTTTTATCATTTTAATGCTATTTTGTTTTAAAAATTTTAAGGGGAAAATAATAAAATTTAATTTCAAAAATAATTATTTTTAGATAAGAGATAAACTTTAAGAAAATAAAAGTTTAGCTCTTGTTAATTTGTCAACTTTAAAAAGTTTTTTTTTTTTAACTAATTTATTACAAAAGAATTTAATTAGAGATTTAGAATAGATTAATATAAAAGAAGTATTCTGAAAAAAGCGGTATTAATGTGTCTTTTAATAATATGTCGTCGGAATTGTTTTTGTTTTCAAAATCAATATTATCATTAGAATCAATTAATTCAATCAGTTTAAATTTTAACATTAAAATATTCAACCCGGTTTTCGATAATCTGGATTCAAATAAAATTTCTGTATTCGCTAGTCTGACTCGACGACAAAATTTAATTCAAATCATTTTATCTAAATTAAAGTACAACATTTTTAACAACTTTGCTACTTTCAAACATATTAAAAGTTGGATTTTTTATCTAACAATAAGATCCAAATTACGATCAATATAACAGATATTTTGATATTTTAAATTATTTTTTTTTCTATCCCGGTGTATTTGTAACATAGTATTAGAATTTTGTGATATTCGTAATATTTTTTTAAGTCTTCTTTCTTAAATGAAATGAAATGAAGAGAAAATCTAACGAACAACAAACTAATAAAGAAGCAAACAGCAATAATTTAAAAACTCACAACTTAAACACAAATCAAATCAGTAGTAATAACAATGAAAATATTCAAAACTTGAATCAAAGTAACATTTATCAAAATTTAAATCAGTTAGCACAATTTTTTCAAAGTGAAAGCAATCTAGATCCTGCAACAGCACCAAATAATTTAGCTTTACATATTTTATCTAACTATAATTCCATGTACTCTATGCCATTATCGAATCCTATCAACCCCATTTCAAGATCAATATCAGCCAATTTAGCACACAGTCATCAATCTCTTTTAATAAATTCACCGACAACATCGTTACAAAGTCCTCTTCCAATAAATTCAGTATCTAATTTTGCGAACAGTTCTTCTTTAAATAGCAGCATTCGATTGGAATCGCCGAACAATTTTAACATACCTTTGAAAAAGCGCATGATTAGTAAAACTGATCTCGAAAACAAGAAACTTCCAGTTGATTTGTCACAATGGCGTGAGACTAGGGTTTTGGCGTTGAAAAAAAATTTCAAGCACACGGATGAAAACGATAATGATTTAAATTTTATAAATTACTATCCAGGAGATATAGAAGCCATAAATGGAACACTCGTCACAGTGCTGCATAACGAAGAACGTGTTACATTTGATGTTTCTAAAGATGAAGAAAGATTTTCCCTCATTGAAGATGCACAAGCTAGATTAGATAAATTGGAAAAAGGGATTCTAGTTCTTTTTCGTGTTAGTAATCAAAGTTTAAATTCCTCTTCTCATTCATCAACTCCAACATCTACCCCGGTTCCAGCCTATAGTGCTTCGGTCGACTTGAATAAAAATCAAAAAACCATAAAATATCGACTAGGAAGAATTATAGAAAAGCAAAAAAATTTTCTCGTAGAGCCTATTTGTTTAGAATTTGGATCTAATTCCATTATTTCAGAGCTAGTCAATCATGAATGGATAGATAGGCCAAATTTGCGTCTTCTGCAACCTCCCTGGTTTGACGAGTACAAAGATGATTTAGACTTAAGATTAAATCTTAGCTTAATAGAATGCTTGAAAAAGTTTCTTTCGAAACAGCTACAATCTTCGAATAAGTTTGGTCTACAGGTTTTTTCAGGAAATACGCCCATTTTAGGTGATTACTATACATTTTTTCTTATTTTATTAACTTGAAATTCATTAAATTTTTTAAAAGGATTTCCTGCAGAAACTTCATCCAAACATTTTCATCAGAAACAAAATGAGAAAAAAGAAATTCAGATAAATTCATCGAACATTAATTTAGAAAATTCAAATCAGCAATCAAATTTTAATGCAAACACCAAGTATAGAAAAGGAGACATTGTCACAGCACCAAATGGCATAAGAAAAAAGTTCAATGGTAAACAATGGAGAAGACTTTGTTCGAAAGAAGATTGTTCAAAAGAATCTCAAAGAAAAGGATTTTGTTCTAGACACTTGACTCAGCGCTCTGGTGGCAAAAAAAGCCAAAATTCTACGTCATCCAACAGCACAGTGTTGACTTCTTTTAATGCCCATGCTGAAAAAGAAATAGCTTATGGCATGGGTCCCTTAAATCAATGTAAATTTCAAATTTCAAAATTTTTAAAGTCAATTAATTCTTCTAAATGGCTTTTGCAAGATCATAAGCAAAAAACAAAATTAAGAACAGACGATGAATTGTGTGCAGCAAATGCATTGGTTGGAATTAATTCATCAGTAAAATCAGAAAGAAGTAACAGCAGTCAGAGTAAAACCTATGATACAATAAGCTTAGATATTTATCCAGATACTGATCTAGAAAATGAAAATTCAGATGAAGATGACGATGAAGAAAAAGAGGAAAATGAAGTGAATGCAGATAATTCTAATATATCTGGCAAGAAAAGTCCTTCTTATAGTGACGATGATAATGACAAAAACAATGGTACCGGTACATTACTTGTTGCTCAAGAAGATGTAAATGCTCAGCCTAAAGATTCGAGCATTAGTACAAATGAGAATAGAAATGAGACGAAAAACTCAAACGAGACCAAGTCGGCAAAATCAGTCGAAGATCTAGAAAATTATTTTGATGAAAATTTAGTCAAAGATAATGAGAAAAAATCCAAAATGACATATTTAAAACGCAATGTATCTGATAATGAATTGAATCAAAATGGCCGATATTTATTTTCCACCGAACATATACGACGACCGATGAATGCATTTATGATTTTTAGCAAAAAAGAGAGACCTTTGATTCATCAACAACATCCTAATTGTGACAATCGTGCTGTAAGCAAAATGCTTGGAGAAAGATGGTATGCTTTAGATCAGGAGAAAAAGAATTTCTACCACGAAATAGCTTCTCAGTTAAAAAAAGATCATTTTAAAGCTAATCCAGAATGGAAATGGAGAAATAAATTGGAGAGGCAAAAAAGCGAACCTGATAGTAAATTGTTAAAAGTCAAGAAAAATTTTCATATCTCAAAAGGATTTAAAAAACAATTTAGTTGCCCTTCAGACGTAGAAGATCATATTCCAACGCTTACAAATGAGATTTTTGAAAGCAAAATAAAACCTAAACCTATTAAACAAATAATTCCAATCAAAAATTCAATAATCAATCATTCAAATAATTTTAAACCCACCGGAATAGTTTTTAAGCCAACAAATTTATCAACATTCACTCATTCATCTAATAAATCTACAGATGACGATACATCATCGGCTGGTAAAGACTCTCCTTTTGAACAATCAGATTTACATAGCAAGTTAATTGCTCATCATAATGTAGATTCAAGTCCTAAAACAATCTATTCAAGTGATTTTTTTGCAACTAATATTCTAGAGGACAAGTCGGCTACAGACTTATATGATAATAATTTAAATAATGATTCAGCAAAACAAGCTATTGGACATGAATCAGAAATTTGTAAAAAGTATACAGATACTGAAAACCAAAAACCAATAAGAAAAACAAGCTCCGATTCATCTTTTTTTAGACTTTCAAACAAAACACCAAAGTCAGCTCTGTTGGAAAAGCGTCGTAAAGCTGTTTTCAATCTTTTAAAACAATCTACTTATCCATCTGGTAAGTTATTTAAGTATTAACTTTACTCATTGTCATGTTTTTATTTTATAAATTTAATTTTTTTCACCATTTTCAGTTGCATATTATTTTAAGATCTGGTCTGATTTAAGACAACCAAGTCTTGCTTTTTGTTAATTCTTTTCAATATAAATGTCTTATTATTTAGCATGTTTTTTATTGAGTTTAATTTACAAAATATCTCAATAACAATGTTTTAATTTTTCAATTAAACTAAATTTAGTATTTTTTATTTATACAAAAAATATTTTTTTCGAACCATTTCCCGAGCAGCCTTTGTCCAGTTTACATATTCACATTAACTATAGCTCAGAAGTTTATGGAAATTGTATCAGCAGAAACTTTAGTCTGAAAAATTTAATTATAATAATTTCTCAATGCGTATAGTGTTATGCAGACTAAAATTTAGCTGATTCAATTTGCAGAACAAGTCTTAGACTCATAGTAAAAAAGTTATTTCAATTTTAAATTTTTGTTTTTGATTGCCCAAGTTTATCATCATTTTTGATTTTAATGTTCTTCTGACTTGTATTTTCTTCTCTGATGTTCAGTAATAATTTTATTGTTGTTTAGAATATTTCAAATGAATGAGATTGTTCTCGAGAACATATCTTTGATGTTTGAATTTTAAAGTATTTTCAAGGTAGTTAAACAGTTTTTTATATCCTTGGTTTTTGTGTTAAACATCCTGCTTATTTATTTTTTGTTTAATTTCACAATTTAGAAAATTTAATTTTGAATTGTCAAAATATTATTTGGACATTTTTTTTTAACATAAGGAATAGATTTTTTTTAAAATTATATTGTAATATACTTAGCCTAAAAATACCACAGCTCTTTAATTTTTAAGGAAATACTTTTTTTTAACCAAAATTTATCAGATTATTGAAGAATTTTTTTTTTTTTGTTCAAAAAAGGAATAAAATAATGTGTGATTATCAAAAAAAATTAAAGTCAATTAATTTTTTATTTTTTTAGAAGAAATTATGAATGAATTTTTGAACAGAAACAAAGAACTATTTAGTAGCAAACGTGAATTTTTGACAAAATTAAGAGAAGTTAGGCAAAAAATAATGAATAATGGTAAATTAACAACGGTGCCAATCAAAATAGCGAACGAAAACTTTAACAATCAGATTGATGATATAGAATGTGAAGAAACAGAAAGCTATTTTAAATCGAACTTGGTAGTGACTTCAGAATGAAATAAAACAACTTGTTCAAGTCTTTTGAATTGTTTTAAAGTTAATTGAAAATCTGGCGTACAAAGAAATCAAAATTATTCAATGACATTATCCCAGTGATTTATTTTACGTCCATAACTAGTTTATTGAGAATTTTTTTTAAGTAGTCATAATAGTATCTTATCATTGCTTTATGTTAATGATGTAAAACTGTAAAATTTTTCGTATGGAATTTAACTTTATCTTTTTTTAATTCTTAAATATGTTGTAATTTTAAATAATTTAGGGATCGAAAATAAAAAAGGTAAGTGACAATGATCAAATTTAAACTTTTGAAACAAAAGTGGTTGAGAAGTTTTTTGAAACAAAAAATTTACGCAAACACGATGGCTTGATTTAATCAATATAATTAGAATCGGTCACATAGTAGACCAACTTTTTTTAAACTGACGTGTTAATTTTTTATTCTCAATCCATTTTTTTAAAAACTTTTATTTTAAATAGTTTTCTAAAAATGCTAAATATTTAGAAATTTAAATTTTTCCGTTTTTTTTATCATTTATTTTAGTAGTAGAAATTCTTTAATTTTTAATGGTTTTAAATTATTTTGAATAATAAAAATTTTAAATGCTTTATTTTTACTTAAAACTTAATATTTTCAAACAAATAAACTACAAATTACAGAACCAATTATAATTCAATTTTTATTTTTTTCTTAGTTTTAGTTTTTGCATATGAGTTTTTTGATAAATTAATTGAAGAGACAAAAACTTATTAAATAGGTTATTTTGAAAATTATATTGAGTAATCGATTCATGTTCTCGAAAACCACAAGCAGCTAAACTAACCGCCAAAGCAAAACTGTTACTATAGTTTTTTGTTTATTTCTTTTTCTCTTTTATTCATTTAATCACTTAATTCAATTGAAAAATTATTTGTTTTTATTTAAAAAATATAATTTAGGAAGGTCACCAGGTTGGTCCGAATGGCTTTCGCCTTCGTTTGAACCCAATTGCTACATAAAATTGAATACAAAATTATAAACATGTAGAAAAAAATTTACAGATTGCCAATGTCATTTTATAAAATGACATATTTTACAATTTGACAGTGACAAATGACAGTATTTAATTTACCCAATAAAATATTTTAAAGATATTTTAGATTTCAAAAGTGTTAGTAGATTTAATTAATTTAACACTAGAAGCACCAAGCATTTTTTCATGTTTTTTAATTCAAAAATATATTATATATTATAAATATTTTAATAAATATATTATAAAAAAACTATAATAATTTTATAAATTTATATCATTTTTTAAAGAACACCAACTTATATAGTTTCACAGTGCAATACTTTGATCTCATGCGTTTAGCAAGTCACTAGTATTTAACACTGTGTAAAATATTAGACAACAGCTCACCTTCTATCTTATTATAATTTTCTTTGTATTTTTCTTTTTTCTTTATTTTTTAGATGTGGCTAGAAGTGACCAATTGTTATAATTTAATAAATATATTTAAATAAGAAAATAGTTTTCTTTATTATTATTCTTTAAGGGTTTAAGTAACGGACCGAATTAAGTAGGAGATAAATAAATCATTTTAGATATAGGCATTTAAAATAGTGTTAAAACTGTTTTAAAAATAAATATATTTAACTAAAGCAATGAATATAAATCAAAAATATATTACACATTTATAATATATATTTCTTTATAATTTATTTTGAAGATATTTTCCATAGAATCAAATACTCTGCAATGAAATTCAATAAATGATGATTAACTAATTTGACATGCTAATAAAAAATCAAATTTTAATCCTTAAAAGAATATGTTTTGAAAAATCCATTACAAAATATTTTAATTTAGTTTTAAAGAATTTATTTAAAATTTATAATAGTTTATACTATAAATAAATCGCCATAACAAGAACTACATAATATTGTTTCAGTTTTAAACTTGGTTATATTATTTTCGATATCATACGTATTATAAGTTTTTTCTTCATTGAATTTCCTTATTGAATAATCTGGATAATTTTTCTCATTAGGAGAGCTTGTCACAAAATTTTTGCTCAAATCTAACATTATTTGTTCGATTTTATCCATTATAAAATGAATTCTTTTATCTATTTCTGATGTATTGTCATTTGTTTTTTGTTGTCTCTCATCTTCAAGGCTTAGCAATTTATTAATAAGATCTTTTATTTCTATGAAAGCTAATTTATAAATATTTAAGATTGATGAAATATTATTAATAGTATCTTCTTTAATTTTAAATTTTTCATTTAATTTTTTTCTTTCTATCTGATACATAGTAACATAATCTACAATTGTTTCTGATTCAAATTCTAATTGCTGAATTATATGCTCTAGCTCATTATTTTTTTCTTTTATTTGCAAATTTTCTTCCATTACTTTGGTAAATTTTTTCTCTATTAGTTTCATGTTTGCCAGATAGTCAATAATTTTTTCTTTATATGATGGATTTTCGAACGATATCATTTCTAAATTAAATTCTGATATTAAATTTTGATTCAAAGAATCATCATTTATTTTCTTGTTTTCACTTGGCTCAAAATGTTCATTAGATGATTGATTTAAAGCTTCGACTTTGTTATCAGTTTGAGTTTCTTTTTCGCTTTTATCCAAATTATTACAAGTTTGAACACTTTGTTCAATATAAAATTTAATTTCAGGTATCTTGTCTTTCAATTTTAGGTTTTCATCTTGAAGTAATTCTAAACTGGTCTTTAGCTCATTATTTTGTTTAGTAATTCGACTTAAAGTTTGCTTATTATTATGTAATTCTTCAATAAGACAATTAAAATTGTCCCTTTCAGTTTCGAATTCTTTTAAATTCTTATTCAAGTCAAAAATCGTTTTATTATTACTTTCATTTAATTGCTCTAAATTAACTTTATCTTTTAGTAAAATATCTATTTGTTGCTTGAAGTATTTTATTTCATTTTCCAATAACTCTATTTTGGGATTTGTTTCGTTTTGTTTGACTTCAAAGCTCTCCGAAATTTTTTCATCTTTTTTTTTTAATTCTGCTTTTAAAAAATCAATTTTTGAAAACGACTCTTCTCGTTCATCAGTTAATTTATTTATTTGATCGACTAAATCTTCTACTTGTTTCTGCAAGCGATCTACATACGCTTGATACTCATTTTTAATTGTTTGTCTATTTTCTTCAATATTTCTGTTTAATTCATTTATTTGAGATTTTAGTTCAATATTTTCGGCTTCTAAGTGATCTTTGTTATCATCGCTTGGCTTTTTACAAATTTGAAAATTTTCGATTTGTGTTTTTAATTTAGAAACAAGCTGTACTAATTCTAGAATTTCTTGATTTTTTTCGTCTAGTTTCATTTTTAATTCGTCAATTTGCATGATTTGTTCATTGATAATCAATTCATTCGAATCATGCTCAGTAATGCCATTTGTTTTTTCCAAAAGCTTTTTAGTCTCCATTTGATTTACAAGTTTTTCTAAGTCTGAAATTTTTTGTCTTGATGCTTTTAAACGACCAGCTAGTTCATTGCATTCATCCTGTTTTGTTTCGCTTTTTTTTACTTGTTGATTTAATCTGGATTGTAACTCAGTTTTTTCAGCAACAAGAATGCCGATCGTCTGAATGTGAAGCTTCAGTTGATCGTTTATTTGACCACATTCAATATCTGGCTCTGTTAATGATAATAGATTTAATTTTTTTAAAGTATCGGACAAATTCAATGGAGTAGAATCAGTAGCTCTAAGTTTATTAGTATCAGTTTCAGCTGCATTGAATGAATGGTCATCAACAGCCAAATTTCGATTTTTGAATTCTTTCAATTTTTGTTTGGCAGCAGCAATTTTTTCATATTTTTTTAAGTCCATCTGATTATCTATCATTTTAACTTTTCTTTCATTTGATGACGAACGAAATCCGAAACTACAAATTAATATGATAAATTTAACATATATATATGTATATCTATAAAATTTAACTATTTATATTAAAAAAATTAAATATTTTATTAATATGTTAATTTATTACAAAATTCAGCAAAATATTTTGTCTTATTTAATTTTTTTTTAAAAAAATAAAATTTTACTGTTTTTTTTTTTAAATTTATTATTTTAGCTAAAAAAAGGCAATAAACAATCAACTACATAATAAAGCATTAATAAGATTACTTATCTTTTTAATCAAAATGTTTTATTAATCAGAATTGAAAGAATTTTGCTTATGTAATAGAACTTAACAAAAACGTTATTCACAAATAAATATATAAAATACTTTTTTCTTTACAATATTGTACTGAAGAAAAAATCTTCGCAATGTTAAAAGAGTTGTATATGATTTGTATATTTTGGTTTTTTTTTTGGATTTTTTTAAATTTTATCTATGAGGCTTTAAACAAATAAATAATAATAATAATAATAATAATAGTAATATATTAAAATCTTTTTAACTATAAGAAAACAACTTTTCAAGTTGATAGGAGAATTATTAGGGGGATTTGTCTTTGTTTTATATTAATTTAAATAAATTTATAAAATTGTATAAAAATTTTATTTGTTAAGATACTCAAAAAAAATATACTTATTTAAATTTAAATAAAATTAAAAAAAAATTATTGATGCCATGAGACTTGATTTGGGTTATTAGAATTAACAGACGGAAGAATGAGCTTGGCAATGTCGTTAATTTAAAAGGATGATTAGAGAAGCTTTGTTTTATTAGTCCAAACCTTTGAAATTTAATCATTTAGATTCAAAAAATTATTTCTGGACTTTTATATCACTATTTATCATAAATAAATCATATTTAAATCTTTAAATGACATCATCAGCTTCATTTGATTCAACTAGACAGACATTTTTTGATTATTAATTTGTAAATTACTTTTAATAGAATCAAAACTTAAATAAACGCTTTAATGTTGAAGTAGATTGTCTACGATTTTGTTTCTCAGATGATTTTTTTCGAGAGTTTGAGTCATTCATACCCTCATATTTTAAACTTTCATTAAAACACACTGGTTTTTTTATTTTTTCTGTTTGAAAAACATCATTCAAATTTTTCAACATAATTTTTTTTGTTTTCATGACTTCTTTTTGATCGTCGTTTTGATTTAGATCATCAAACGATTCATCAAATGATTTTTGTCGTACCAGTCTGGAAAATTTTATTCGATCTTGCGTATTAGTACCTTGATGAGTTTTTTTTAGAGGTGAGGATTTAAGCTGCGGCAATAGACTGCTACGGGTCAAAATTACTTTCGCAAATTTAAATCCATCTTTATTGTCGTTTTTCATTTGATTCCACACATATTGAAGCAAAAAAAGGTTTTCGTTTTCTCCAAGAATTCGAGTTTTGATCAAACGCTTATCATTTTGGCTATAGAAAGTATTTTTTCTATTTTCTATTAATTCTTTGCTTATCATATTTTCATATTCTATGTACTCAATTAGACAATATTCATTCGGATTTTCAACATTTTTTAACTTATTTAATGTTTGGATTAAAATGTTGCCAACAGAACTATCTTTTTGTGAAGCATTTATTTCAACGCAGCAGCTCTCATTTAAGTGAATTTGATAAGTATACAATGCTCCCATGGAATTTGATTGCAAAGACATTTTAGGCTGCGAGTTCTTAGATCGTATTTCAGCGTTTTCAATTATGACTTTATTCAACTCTTGTTCAGGGGCAGATTTTTTCCTTTTGAGAAGATTTTTCATTCCCATAAAACCATTATTTACTTTGTTTGTTATTTTCTTGTTTAGTTCATTTGCTTGACTAGTTTCATTACTGAATGGCTTTAAAAAAAAGTCATTAAGATTTTAATTTTTTTTTAATAAAATTTTTTACATTTTGACACATGAAATTTAAATCTAAATGCTTAATTAAGTTGGTTATTAGATCTAAGATTTGCCCTTCGAAGGAAACGCTTGACTCTTTTTTAAAATTGTGTTCGAAGGAAGACAAAGCTTTGATATTGAAAAGGGGACTTTTAAAAAATATATCTATTGCGTTTATAATTATGTTATAATCGAGTGAATTGTTTTTGATGATTCTAATGAATTTTTTTCTTTCATTATATTCTTTGGACATATTCGAATTTTTTTTACTAAAAAAAAAAAGGAAAAGTTAGCTCTAAAACCAAATACAAAAACTTTTTATTAATTATTTGAAGATTTAATTAGAAATGCTTTAATTTTCAATTTTTTGTTATTGAGAGATTATTTTATTATTTCTCAAGTGATCTTTTGATACTTAATATTTAAAAAAAAAGCTGTGTATCTAAGGATTAGAAATAAATGAAAATAATTTTACACGTAACAAAAATTTTCTAATTTATATATTAGAGCAAGATTTTTGTTGATTTTTAATAGTTAATTATTTAAAATTTAAATAAATAAATAAAATTTTCTTGCTTTTTAAAAATCATACTAATTATCATCTAGATCCTAACTATCTTACTTGTGTTTTTTTTAACCACAAATCCTATTTAATTAAACAAATAGGAAAAAAAAACAAAACACAAAATATAAATTTTTTAAAAGAAAAAGTAAAAAATATATATTGTATAAATAGAATTGATTCAACTTATTTGAAAATTCATCGTAATAAACCTTGTACTGTACATACTTAATTAATTTTTCTATTGAAGAAAAGACTTAACAAACCAAGAACCAAGTGTAAAATTCAAAATTAAAATAGTGGATTAAGTAAATTCTCTCAAAAACATTTTAGGGTTTAATTTAAGACTAATAACTAACATTAGGAAATGATTAAAATGTTATTTGGATCAACCAAAAAATTAAATTTTTAAATTGTTTGTAATGATTTGAAAGTTGATGTAGTGATTGGTAAGTCAAATTTGTCAATTCTTGCTTCTTACTGAGACCATATAGTCTTAATACCACTCTCTGACAAAAATACATTCAAATGTTGTTAAAACATGTGGATGATATGCAAAGTATTGGAAAATTGGATTCAATTCAATGTTGAAAATAAGATAAAGAAAGTTGAAAAGTTTTTGTTTTCAGTTTTTACTCTCTAAATAGTGTTGGATGCCAACCAAATTAATGAGACCTGAAACTATAGCTTTTTTATACAAACAGTTCTCCCTATCAATTTTTATATATCATTTAAATATTATCTAAATTAATGAAAAGAGTCTGAAGAAATTTGATTTTGGGCAAAATATTTTAATAAAAAAATTTATTGGATCTAAAAAAATTAACTAAAACAAAACCTTTGAACCAAGTACTAAAATTGTAGTCAATTAATTGGAGTCATAAAATATTTGATAGAAAAATTACTTCTTTCATCAAACAACTGTCAATAGTAGAAAATTTAATAAAATATGGAATATTTCCGATTTTTTGATAATTTCATGATCAAATGAGAATTAATAAATAATGAACAAAATATACTAACCAAAAATGTAGATTTTTCTCTAATGATCAATTTTGCTGGTTCCTTAAAATTATTTTGCGCTTCCAAAATTTTCTCTCCAAACTCTAAGATTCTCATTTCTTTATTTGATTTTGTTTGATTTAAAGAATTTTTCGAATCAAATACATACAAATTATTAGATGTGATTTTTTTTTCATTTATCTTGTTCGAAGCTAATAGACCAGCATTGTTGTAGAAAACACATAAACTCTTGGCTCTTAAATGTCGATATGAATTTAAATGCTTTTGCTTTAATGGATTAATTAATTTTGAACTTGTTCTTTCTATATTGGCTGAATGACTCGACCATTTTCTATCACATTCTTGTACTAGAATGAAATTTTGTTTTTCTTTGAAATCTTGAGCCGAATTCTTATCGACTTTGACTAATGCCTGTTCTATTACTTGGAATACTGTTGTATCTGGACTAACTTTAACTTGTACTCCATTATCATCATCATTTACTCCGTTTAAGCCATAAATCAATATCTTAAACTGCTTTTGTTTAGATTTACTCGAAACTGAAAGCATACTAGATGAATTTATTTCATTTGAGCTTGGAAAATATGCGCAGTTGGAGTTTAAATTAGTTTGCAATTTATTAACTTTATCAATGTTTTCAATTTTTTGTCTAGAATATATAAATAAGCTTGACATTTCTAATGGTTGATTTTGATTGTTTCTAAGCTTCAAATGCCTATACCCTTGTTTTAAATGTTTAACTGGGATAACTCGTTGTGATATTACATGATTTCCATTGTTCTCAAAAATGGTGAATTTAAGAAATGCCAAATCGGGAAAAGCAATCTAAATATAAAAAATTATAAACAAAAAAATCAATGTAGTTCTTATTTTACAAATCAGATAATTTTAACTATGAGATTAAAATTTAAACTATTTTTAATTAATTTAGTAAACTCATGTAAAATCAATCAACATTGAGAATGCTGGAATAAACGATTAAATTAAAGACAAATAAAAAATTAAAAATTTATTAATTTTTCGTAAAGTTTTAAAATTATCTAAAAATAAATTTTTGTTTTGACCATAAAGAACTTTTTAGACTTTTACTTACAGTTTTTAGATCGACTAAATTTGGCTAGCACAAATTCTGAAATTAGCTGAAAATTTTTTCAGAATAAGTTTCAGATGAAAACAAAAAATTTTTATTTTTGTAAAAAAAATCTAAACAGTATTGGGAATGTCATTTGTTTGTTGACTGAAGATCAACAATGGTGAATTTAAGAAAATCTGAATTATATTTATAAACTAATCCTATTAAATTTATTTCGAAAAAATAAAAATTAAACTCTTTGAAAGCTAGACAACAAACGATACAGTTCCTTTGTTTGCCAGCAATTGTAAAAATAAAAAAAATCTTACATGAAAAATAAATTCCTCGTTCCATATTGGGTTCAATGAATTTTTATTGATTACTTTAGTCTTTTCTTTAGTGCTATCACATGGAATTCCAACTATTTCAAGTTCAATATAGAGACTTGTTGAATGGAGTAGCTCTATTCCGATATTTCTTTGATAATTCAGATTAGAAACATTCGATGTATTTTGGCCTATAATATTTGATGAATGGTTAGAGTAAGCATTGTTAGAAACTGCAGTTGAATTTTGAGTATTTGGGATGTTAAGAGACAAACTTGCATTTGAGCTAATGCTATTGCTACTAGCGGCGTTTTTATTGTTTGATTCGATTAAATATTGGCCAGATATTAGACGAATAGTCAGGGATAAAAAATTTCCATCTTTTTTTTTCTCAAATGGATTGAATTTTCCATATTCAGGATGACATTTATTCCACAATACTTCAGGTTTTAAAACATAACCCGAATTTGAATTTTGCTCGAATAATGAATGATTTAGAATCTGAAAATTATCAATTGTTTGATAATTTAGAGCAATCAATTGCATTCCACATGACCAAAAGTTTAATGGTGAAAAGTTTGAAGAATCAAATCTCCTTGCATTTGGATAGCATCGAATCAATTGGGTTTCTGTGTGGCTAAAATTACAAAATGCGATTTATTTTAAATGAGCTAACATTTTTCTAAAATAATATTAGCTATGAAATTATTGAATTTCATTGTTACAAAAAAATCTAATACATGAAAAGTAATAAAAATTTATTTTTTAATTTTTCAAAATTTATTTATCTTTATTTCTTAAAAGTAAATATTTTTTTTTAAAATTAGCACAAAAAGCTTCAAATTCTTCTTAAAACTAAACTTTAAAACTCTTCTTAATTCTTCTTACCTTAAAATTCTTCTTTTTATGATAAATTAAAATATACTTTAATAAAATATTTAAAAAAAAAAAACACTGCAAAAACTCTTTTTTATCTAAAAAAAAAACTAAATTGACAAAGGTCTAATCAATCATCATCTAATCATCTAAAACTAGTTTCACTCTTATTTATTATTTTAGAAATCTGGTACGAGCCAAAGCTGCTACAGGAATTACTAAAAATTAAGTTTAATATATATTAAAGTTTTAGTTTTTTAGAACTTGACATTAGAATGTTTTATTATAGTATAGTAAATTTTATTTTATCAAAAAATTATTTTTTTTGTTGTTTGCATTTAAATTTCACAATTCGTTAAATTTTTTAATTATTTTAAAGAATGTGATTTAACATAGTTTAACGAAATGCTTCTTGTGAATACGTCATGGTGAAATGTTAGTCTCAGAATTCAAAAATGATATTTTGTTTGCTTAAGATTTGTTCTGCTAAAAAAAATAAAAATTTTTTTTCATTTTTAAAGATAAAATTAAAGTTCTTTAACCTTTTCATACCTGAGAACGAACCCTAGTAGATAAAAATAATCAGAAAATTGATCCTAAGAGTTTTTTTGATGTAGATTACGAATTTAGGGATGTTTTTTGTCTAGGTCATCGCCCAAGCCCTGTAAAATTAGGCTAAAAATAAAAAATTTTAAATAATTCAAAATTTAAACGATTTATCAAAAAACTGAATCCAATTTTACACTAAAAATACATCAGCATGTGATTTTTCAAAAAAAAAAACATGATTCCGCGGAAAAGTTATTATCAGTTAAACTTTTAAAATATATATTTTTTAGGGTTTTTTTATGTTATTTTTTACATAATGAAGATTAGCCATAACATTTAAATAAAATTCATATCCTAAAACAATTTTGTCTCAAAAATTCAAATTTTTGGTTAAAAAATTTAAAAAATTAATTCTAATAAGAGTTTTTGTGTATTTTAAAAATAGGTCGACTTTGAGCCTATACAGCTCCTCAATCGAAAAAAAAATAATAATAATGTGGTAATGTAGCTGGAGAAAATATTATGATAGAAGGGAAAGAAAAAGATGGTTCTAAAACTAAAATAAATCAGCGCGCCAAAATTTATTTGTATAACAAGCATATGGGTGGAGTTGACTTTTTGGATCAGATGTTTTTTTATTTTTTAAAAATGTTACAAACTCATATTTTATTTTTTCGATTTTTCGTTTTCTGTGGCCAAAAGCTTAATTGAATTCAAGGAAACTAAAACAAGAAGATTTAAAAGGTTCAAAAATAAATAATAAATAATCAAAAAAAAAAAAAAATTATAATTTTTTAATTTTTTTAGTCTTTAAAACATGCTTTTAATTAAAATAGCATAAAAATCTTTAAATAATAGCTTGGTATTTGAAAGTTTTTGTCTATGAGTAATTTTTATTGTAGAATTCAAATCTGAAATAATATTCTGAAAATTTTTATCTATTACGGTTCGTTCTCAGGTATGAAAGGGTCAATATTTGATTTTGTTTAATGGACAAATTGTTGTCTTTTTTATCGTATTCTATTTAGACTGATTAAATAAAAAAAGCTTAAACAATACAATACTAACCATATGACATCTGATGCTCGTTTTTTACACAATTGCTTAGCTTTTGATTCATTTAGAGAAACAATTTGATAACTATATGGAGTATTATTTGCTTGAAATTGATTCTCGCTAATTTGGCTTGTTAAAAGATAGCTATTTTGGTTCAGAAATTTATTTGGCTGATTCTGAGAAGTAGACTCAGTTAAACTTTTATATTTGGTATTTAAATCAAATTTAGAACCATCTGTGCCCGAGCTACTTAAACTTTGTTGTGTTATCAATTGATTTTGATTGTAAAAAAATCTCGAGTAATTCAGATTATTCAGTGATTTTTTGCTGTTGTTATTTGAATTTTGAACGTTTGAATATTGAGGACTTAACTTTAGGGGATTGTAAAATATTGTTTTTCCAGTATCAATATTTGCAGGTATTAGATTTAATTCTCTAAATTTTACCGCTTGTGTATATACAACTAAATCAGAGAGCTCTTCGGCAACTTGGGGATTTTGTTGGTTCGCTTTTGCTTGTTTTTTTAATGGATTTATTGAATTTGAAATTACCAATTGATTTAGTTTAATATTGGATGAAGTAATTGGTAAAATAGATTGTGTTCTATGAATTTTGGGATTTATTTCTATAGAATTATTTCTCAAACTATTACGATAAAATCGATTTTTTTTCAAATCACTTTCGGCATCCATAATTTTATTTATTTCAGCGTTCGAAGTAGAAATAGATGGATTGTTTGATTGATTTGTCAAAGTAGTTGGTGATATCGGAAGATTTAAATTTATATCTGTGTTAATTGAATCTTGATTTTCATCACTTTTGATATTTAGCTTATTAAAAGAGGAATCTGTGAGCGATTTGCTTTTGTGGATTTGTGTTGATTTGTTTTGAGTTTCATTTTGTGAATTGGTTGCCAATCGAGTAGAGATTGTTCTTATGCGCTTGACTGGTCCGGTGATAAAGTTAGTCAGACTGGAGAAGTTATCATCGAAAAGTTCAAGATTTTCTTTTGAATTGGATAAATCAAAATCAACATTTTCTGTAGATTGTTTTTGAATTTTTTTTGCCGAATTTTTTTTTCCTATAGCGTTTGATTCTTGAGTTTGAATTGTCATTTTGTGAAGTTTTTTATTCTTTATCAAAATTTTGTATTTTAGTTGATTTGGTGACGGAAGGAGTGGGTGCTCAGAGTCAGACTCGAAAATGTAATCTTTGACAAGTTTGTCACCGAAAGTTTTTAAAAATATATGCGCCATTTTGACTTGTTGCTGTAATGAACATCTGTTTTCAATAGAAAGTATTACTGGATATGGAGACGTCTCAAATGCACTCTCATTTATTACTTCGACTACTGTTTGAAAACTTACTTTGCTTGTTAAGGTTCTACCATGATAGACAACAGGTGATCCGTCATCACCATCCCATACATCTAATTCAACGCAGCGACAGCCTGATCTTAGAGCAGTTCTATAAATTTCAGCAGAGGATTCACCTTTAAGCTGATGTCCAGTTAAATATGTATTATGCGATGAAGCAATATAATAAAACGACAATGGATATTCCATTTTATCCGATTTATAAAGTCTATCATGATTATTTATTTTTTTGCTTAGATGTGTATTTACTTCTTCTTCTTTATCAATTTCAAATAAAAAATTATCTTTGTCCAATAGATATTTTGAAAAGCCAATAAACGAAAGTAAATATCTTGACCTAGAAGATAATAATATAAAATTTTAGTTATGAAAATTATATTATCAAATTTTTTAATATAATTATTTTTCTATTTAATATTTTTATTTTTTTTGTTGTAAATTTACTTAGAATTAAAATTTTCGATGATTCTAATTATTAGATGTGCATTAAAAATTGAAGAAGCATGTTTAGTGCATAGACCTAAACCATGTTAAAAAAAAAGTTTGACTTGTAATCGTTAAATTTTGAAGAGATTTGAACTTTCAAACAACGCATTTTTTAAAAAATTGGCTACAGTTGTTTGTGATACTTGTGTTGAATTACTTGAACTTTGTGGTTCTACTGAACTTGAGAATGATGAAAAAAATTTTAGAGATACATTGTTGATTATGGCCTTGTCTGAGTCATTTGTAAACAAAAATTGATCTTCCTCATCATAACCGTCAATATTGTCTTCATCATAAAAGTCATCAACAAGAACATGAAACCAACAAAGTTACTCTTCAAAATTCAACGTTTACAAGTCAAACTCGAGTTGTTTACGGATCCATTAGAAAGACATTATGAAGGAAGAAAGAAAGGCTCAAAAATAAGACAAAACAATTATAATTATTTTTTCCTAAAATTAAACTCTGTCCTGTAAATCGAGTCTTGTATTTTTTTATAATTTAATAAATTTAATTTTTTTGTATTTTAATTTGTACTCGAATTTTGTAAATTTTTTTAAATAAAATTTTTTAATATGCTTTTTATCATGATTGAGAACTATGTCTCGGTGGTTTCAGATAGTTTCAGATAAAGTTTTAAAATTTTTTTTAATCCAAAGGAGCATTAGCTCGGTACAGAATACAAATAAATAAATATAATTATGACGAAATTGTGAAATTTTGAATTTTTCTTAAATCATTTGGACTAAAAATCAGTTTGAAATTGAAACTGGCTATAGCAAAGAAAAAAAACTCAAACTGTACAATTCTGTTGTAAAAGCCTGGCCTGAGACACTGTCAAATGCTGAATTATACAAAAAAACAAAATTCAGATAACTTTGGTGAGTGCCGAAAAGTCCCCAATGGGCCTAACTTTGGAGCCAGGTCTCCTACAAGGAAAAAGGTTCTGCAGAACCAGGGTTTATTAAAAAGATTGTGATGACTTGGAAGCATACTTAGAATGAAAGAAAAAAGAATACCAAAAAAGGCTATTCAATGGACATCACAATGGCGACGTAAGGTAGGAAGACCAGCAGTAACATGGAGATCATCAATCATGAAAGAGCTCACCGGAATGGGAATGACATGGGAAGAGCAAGGGTGAAGGCGAAAGATCGACTTGAGTGGAAATCAAAAGTATTGAAAAGTAATAAAATCAATTTAAGTTTCAACAACTCCGCATTATTTAACTTAATCAAGATAATTGGATACGCGCTAATGGTTAAAACATTAAATTTCTAAACACATTATCGGTATGGCTTATCTTGAACGTCTCTTTGAAGAGTTTCCTTAAAAGTCATAGTGTCTTACATTTTATCAAGTTGAAAGTAATGCAAAATCCATAAAAATTTACTTTAGTCTTGAATACGTACTGTGAATATTTGAATTTAATACAGCTCTAAAACATCAAAAATTTGGTTTTTCAAAAATTTAGTGCCTCAAAAAATTGAATTTTCAAAGCTTAAAATAGTAAAAATGAAAATCCTTGATCCCAAACTTGACTACTAAATACCGAAATTTTGATTTTGAAGAAATACGAAAAAAACTATTTCTTAATGGACATTAAAACCAATTTTTTGAAGTTTTAGAGTGGCATTAAAAAACAAATTTTTTCGCTAAGTAATTTTAGAATAAAATTTTATTTTGTGAATTTTGATGATATTTGATACAATTTAAAATAAATTTGACTATTTCATTTTTTTTTAAACATATAGTTTAAATATCTGACATTTTTGATAAAAATCTGATGTATTCCAATTTAATGAATTACCAAGAATATCTGATAGATGTTATTTTTTGACATTTAAGAGATAGTTTTGAAAATTCAAATTTTTATGTGACAAAAAACATAATATCTTTATAAACATAATTATTAAAGCACAAACAAATAATTATTAATTATCGTATAAAATTTTAATTAACAAAGCATTGAAGACCGATTAAAAAATAAGTCTTACATAAAAAGCACTAAATTCATCAATTATTGAATATATTCAGATGCTAGAAACTTTTTTTTAAATTTATTTTATGCTAAAAATATAATTTAGGGGGTTCGTCCGAATGGCTTACGCCTTCGTTTCAACCCGATTGCTACATAAAATTTAATACAAAATTATAAATATTCATAATGAAAAATGTTAAAATTAAATTTATGTACAATATGTGAGTCTGGAAATTTTATCCATAGCTGTCTCAAATCTTTTGATTGAGTTTG
>PJRA01000048.1:62617-73646 GCA_016987375.1 Brachionus koreanus
TAATATCATTTTTATTTTTTGAGATATTCGCTTTTAATTTTTGTCCATTTACTTATGCATCACCCGTTATTTTCCAAATAAACTTATTGTACTCATTTTATTACTAAGTAAGATAATTAGAAGTGAATTATTTAATCCTTTAAAAATATAGTTAATAGAATTAGAAATTAATTTAATGCCTTATTTTAAAGCTTATGTGTCTAACACCCTGCTCTTTTTAAAGAAAAATAGAATGAAATTTGTCATCATTGCTATTTTAGGCATTGACTAAAGTCTTAATAAATAGTTTTTGTTTATTAAACTAATATATTAATTTAAATTCGTGTATACTAATTACATATAAATAGTTTTAAAAGCTTAAAAAAAAAAAAATTACCTTAGCAAAATATTTGGCTCATGCTTTTCAATAATTGATTTTAATTCCTGGTCACTCAAATATTCAAATTGTTCATTGGCACAAAACTCTCTTAGTTTCTTTATATTAATGGCAAAAAATTTGTTTATTTCACTATTTTCCAAAGTTTGAATTTGATTTGAATAATTGGACAACAAAAATTCAGCATTTATTGAATTAGACGTGGTGGAATTTAGACAAATGAGATCATTAAACAAGCTATTATTATTTACTTTCATTAATTGATTTCTATAGTCAGTCATAAAAAGGCTATATTTCTCTTTTGCCGTGTTAATCATGTCAAAATTCAGATTTAGATTAAAAAATTTCAGTTCGTCTTTCAAATTGTTTCGTGTTAATACAGTTTTTTCATTATTGATTCTATTAATTTCATTTAAACTTTCGTCCGACAAAGGTTTGTCCCGATAGACAAGCTTTTTAATCAATTGTCTATGCTTTTGCCAAGTTATTTCATAATTATCTTCTTTATTTTCATATATGTCAATTGCATACTTGTCAAACAAATCTTTCAAATCTTTTCTCATATAAATATAAAACGATTTGAAAAGATCAACAAATTCATCGAACTCGAGAAATGTTTCACATAATATTGAACTAAGTTTTGTTTCTCCTTTTTCTGTTAGAATTTTGAAATTTATACTACTTCCGTTTAAATTAGCTATCGAGCTGCCATTCGGAGATGAAGTAGAATTAAAAGAGTATTGTGGATTAAATTGATGTCGGTTAAAACTTTGTCCTGAACGCAGAGTCGAAACCCCTGAGGAAGAGCATATACTTTGATTTTTTACTAATGGACTAATTAGACCTGGCTCTGATTGCTTATTTAAAAAATTAAAAAATATCGGAGGCTTGAACGAAGTTAATGGTCTAGTCTGCGATTGAGAGTCTGAATCAAACGAATCATGAATTTCAAATGAAGCCGATGATGATCTGGTAAACAAATCGTTCATTAAAGATTTATTTTTAAAATATTTCAATTTGTTAAATTTAGACTTTAATGTAGTGCTTTTGTTCAGGATAAATTTTTCCATTTCGTTGTCTCTTTTTGAGAGTACAGAAACAGGTTTTATTGATTTGCGTTGACCAGGTGCCTTCATATTTTTAAGTCTAAAAGAAGTAATTGATGTACTTGACTTTCTCTTATTAATTGATGATTGTGAAGAGTGAGTTCCAAAGCTGTTTTTGTGCTTTGAATCTACTTCAACATTCTCATGAGTTATTTTATGATTAGAAAATGAAGATATTAATAGATTGCTTATGACCTGATTTATATACTTTTCTAATGTCACCAAATTAAATTGACGCCCTCCAAAAGCTAGCAAAGCCTCCATTGGAGTTGGATTTCTAAAATTCTTATTCTTATGCTCATAGAATAAGCTCAAATAGAGACTTTTGAGCCATTTGATTCTGTTATCTGGTATTAGAGTTGCATATCTTTTAAGATTTTCGACCAAAAAACTTAATCCTTTGTAGAATATTTGAATGCTTTCCTTTGCACCGATAAAATAAAGACTTCGATTTTCCGAAAAAGAGCTCCCGTAAACTAAACAAATAATATTATTCTCGTTAAAATCGGTAATTGAATATCTTGTAGTTGCAGTCAAATAAATTTGAGAATAAATTTGCTTGTCAATACATCCAAGACGAATATGCTTGATACAAGTCAAATCTATAAAACCTTCGTACGGATCGCTCACATTCACCAGTTCCCCATGAACATAATGCTTTCTAATTGATGTCATTGAGTAAATTATATTACTGTCAACAATATCGTGCAGTAAATCGCCATCATCAAATGATTTCTTATTTTCTGATTCTTGATTTAACAATGTCATTTTTCGCCTAAAAATGAAAATTATTTTAAATATCTACTATATACTATTAAATTTTAATTCACAAAATATTGTAGATTTCTATTGAATAAAAAAATATGAGTCTAATTTCTAAAATTGTTATGGTCATAGATAAATTTTTTTTCTTTTCTTAAAACTGAGCAAATGTGTAAGAAAAAGTTCAAGCCTAATAATTATTAAATTATCTTTGTTGCTCGATTTTAATGGCATGTCGTTATGTACATACAGATATGTTGTAATTGATGGACAGTCATTTTAAAAATGACATAACTACATGTCGTTAAGCCCAAAAAGCATAATTTTAAGAATATTAGTCTCATAATAATAATAATGATAAGCTACAGCAGGATACCTGCGGAGCGAGACTAGCTTTAGTCTGGCTATNNTTAGTCCGTGTTGAATTTAGTTATCCAGGTCTATACATATACATATTAGCATTTCATTTATTTCAAGTAAAAATTTTTTTATTATTATTTTTTTTCCACTTCTCTTTTCTTTTTCTCATATTTTCTTTCTGATGTTAAATTCAATTTAGAGTATTCGTAAGCCTTCTCGTTGACTAACTTGCAGCATCAAGCCAGCATCCCAGCTCTAGCAACCACGGGCTCATCTCATTATTTTATTTGATAACTCTATCCAAAAATGTTTAATTTTTAAGCCTAATAGGCAAATAAAAGAAAAAAAAACAATTTTTCTCCCCTAGTAGTATTTTAATACAGTTATTAATTTAACGATAATTAATGTAAAAATTATTTTTTTAAAAGATAGTTTAAACTTTTATATAGATGAGTATTGTGTAAAAATTCTTCTTCTAATTTAGAAAAAGTAAATTTTATCTAGTCGGCAAGTTCGTAATTGTTATCAGTATTCATTTTTTGAATCAATTTGATTTATGCTCCTTAATCAAAATCAGTTACACTTATGTACTCATTTTTTTTTCTAAATTATACAATTGTTTACAAAGGAAATTGCTTTTTTGCTCATAAGTTTCATAATATCGTCTTATGGTATGTTAACATATTTAGACAGGTATTAATTACTCAGATTGAAGTGTTTTAGGAAAAAAAAATATTGTTTTTATAAATTTGCACTTTTTTTTTTCAATACGTAAAGCAAATTTTTTAATTCCAAACGTCCTTTTAAAGATGTTCAAGTCAACGTATAAAAAAATCTCATAGTTTTAAATCGGTTAATAATTTGAAAAATTTATTTAGTTAAATAGCTCTCAAATATTATTTATTCAGTTAAACACTGAAAATTTCATACAAAAATCTTAATAATTTGAAGCTTCTTGAGAAATTTTGATCTAAGCGTTTGTGACCGCGAAATTGGCTGATCGTTCGTTTTGCCGGCCAACTTCGCGGTCACAAACGCTTAGATCAAAATTTCTCAAGAAGCTTCAAATTATTAAGATTTTAATAGTAATCGAATTAGTAAGATTTGGCATTGTGAATTAAAAGAAAGGTATAATATAAACGATTAAAATTAAAAATTAATCTTTTAGCATTTTGAAAATGAATAAACTTAAAATTTAATAATTGTGACAAAAAAATAGTAAAAGTGAGATTGTTTTTTGAATTAGAATTGCTCAATTAATTGTTTGTTCCTTTGAAAAATAATAAGATAAAACTTAAAAACGCCTTAAAGTCACAAAATCAGTACTTGAACAGAGTCAATGAAAGAAAATCACAATTGTCTGGTTAAGAGCTGCAATAAAAACAAAGTGAACAGGATCTATCAAGTAAAATTGAGAAAATAGAGAAGGTTAAATTGGAAAATGTTCATTAAAAAAAATTTAAAAAATAATTTTAACAAAAAAAAAATAATAAGATCAAACTTAAAAACGCCTTAAAGGTTACAAAATCAGTACTTGAAAAGAGTCAATGAATGAAAATCACAATTGTCTGGTTAAGAGCTGGAATTTTTTTGCAAGTAAATATAAAAGCATAGTTTTAGATTTTTGTTTTAGTAGTTTTTATTTTTCGCTTTAGTTTTTTTTATTAGATTTTTTAGTTATAGTTTTGTTTTGTTTTTGTTTAGGGCTTCAAGCCGTATTTATAATTCAAATAAAGCTTGTTAGCAAGAATAGTCGTTTGTCTTAAATCCTGACCAAGAGACATCTTATATAAGGAATTGAATAAGTAAACTTAGCCCAAAAGTTTACAAAACTGTTGAAATCTTACCTATTCGCTTTTTTTATGTTATTCTTTGAAACCGTTTGTTGAAATGATGGCGTAAGCAATTTTTTTCGTAAATAATTTTCCGATTTTGATTGGAAACCATTAGTTTGATCTAAAAATTGTGACTTTTTCCTTTGAGCAGGGACATTATTACTTGAATTCATGTTCATATTGACTTGTCTTTCATTTGGCTCAATTATAGGATTTGCACCTATTAAATCCCAAGCTGGTCTTGACCATATCAATGTCGAATTATCTAATTCTAAACGTATATTTAATAAGAAATTGGATTGATTCATATCCCATTCATTAAAAATGCAGCTAAATGTAAAACCATTGTGAAGCATTTGTAGAATGTGAAAGTCTAATTTGAAATTATCATCTAATGAAATATAGCTGACTGAATGTGAGTATTTTGTATTGTTTTGTGAAGAACCTAAATGTTGCATGTCGCGAATTGGGTTGTATGTTAAAAGTGGTTTTCGCGAAGCATACAAAACAAAAGATCGATAATCACTAATATTTGCTTCTAACTCTTCACCTTTATTTGATTTATTTCTAGCAAAGTTGTATTCTGATTTACAACGTTTTATTTTAAATTCATGAGATGATGATAAATTAATAAGTGATTTGCTTTTTTTTTTCGGAAACTTTTTACTATTTTTGCGGTCATTTTCTTTCATATTAGCAATAGCTGACTCAATCAAATGTTTGTTTTCAATCAATGAGTCAGGCGTTTTATTCGGATGTACATGAAACATATTTATATCTTGAAGAAGTGCATGAGTTAATTTCAATTTACGAGTATTCAAAAGTCCGCCAACACTTATTCTAGTAAAATAATTATCATTTCCGTTAAGCTCTGAAACCATTTGTATTGGCTTTTGAATTTTTTCATTGCATGTAATTAATGTAGATGGGACACTTTCAACTATAAATCTTAAATCATGTAAAAAAGCGCCAAAAAATGGCACAACTTTGCACGATTGAATATCTAAAGCCTTGCTAACAGCTTCTGAATAGATTTGGGTCTTTGAACAATAGGCTCTTTTAGATGATACATTTGCAGCAATTTCAGCCAGATGCCGCAACCAGATTGCACGACCCTCGGCTGTTTTTGAAGATATACTACTGTTGGCACCATGATGATTTGTACTAATCGATGACTTGGCTGTTGACAGGAGATTGTTACAGCTTGATATCAAATTATTTTGTCCAATAGAAGAATTAAAATTAGGATTGGTCAAAGCATTATTTGAGCCTGACAGAAAATTTCCCATGCCTATGACCACCGAACCTGTTTGCTTGTTTCCAATTTGATTTGAAGAACCCTTGAGATTAGACGACGTTTGATTAAGACCCATAGGAAATGAATGCATATAATTTGATGTTTTTATAAATGTTGATGAGTCAAATGCAGCATTTAGGAAATCCATTCCAGGAAAATCATCATTTTGATTTACCAATGCTGTTCTAAAGAGCAAATATGTAAATCGTATTATTTTAGTATAAATAAAAAAAAATACTTTATTCCTAGCCACAATTCTCTTGATGAATTGAAATTTCCAATATTCCAACAAGTGATTGCACATCTTATTATGGATAAAATGACTGAGATTCGTTTGTCAATTGTTGTTTGAGATTGAATTAATCGTTTGATCCAAGAGCTCACCTTTTTATTAGAAAAATTATCATTTTTAAATGGCAAAAGCTTTTTTAATTTCAGACTAAGATGGAATTTTTAATTTGAATTATTTTAAATTTTTATAGAAATTTAATCCTTATCTGAATATTTCTTAAAAATTTTTGGTAAAATTAAGGTTTTTTTAGCCATTAGACTTTACTAATTTAATATTAGTTTACATTAATGCAGTAATCTTTCATTAAGATCGAAGCTTTTGCTCAAAAAGAATGTTGCTTTAAAGAAAAAGGTGATAACAAGACTAGTGTTGAGTAGTGGATGGCACCGGACCGTCAAAGAATGGTGTTGATCGTCCAAATAGCGTCAGGGTTTAAATATTGTGCATATTAATCAAATTTTAAAATATTCCAAATATGAAAATACGGTAGATATAAGAATTAAACGTGAGGAAAATAAAAAAATAGAAGAAAAATATTATATTTCCACACAGCCATCAATACGACCAAAGCCATTTTTGGCAGTGCGCCACTTACAATATTCAATATTAATCAAATCTAATCATAATTTAAAAAGACTAGTTTAGATTAAAAAAAAAACAATATTTTTTTATCACAGTTTTTAGTTTTTTTATTATTTTTTACAATTTTAGTGTATAATATATTACGAATTTAAATTGGATACTAATTAATGTTGCACTATAAATTAATCACAAGTTGCACTATTTTTAATACCCAACTGCACTATATTATTTTCAAACAGCACTTAATTATTTATTGAGCACTATTTTATTCAATTTTTTACTAAAATAATTCAAAACAAGTCTTTTTTTATTCAAAACTTTACTAAATAAATCACCTCGCACTAAAATAATTTTTAATCAAGTGTTTAAGTCATTGTAAACACGGCTTTTCCTTTAATAATATTTTATTTCCTGTTTCTTATTATCTTCGATGCGGCTACCGTTTTTCGAAATATGGAAAAAGTCACCACTAGTTAGTCAACGGAAGCTCTTCATGTCATTTTGATATATTGTTTACGCGGTATGTCCTTAGAGATGATTTATTTTCAAATTTAAGAGCATTTTAAAAAGCCGCAGAATAGCTAGAAAGTTAGAAATGGAAAATCATCAAGACGCATTCGACGTTCCAAAGCCAGATGCCGATGGAAGGCTTTTGCCACTGTGCAATGCAAGACATCATCAAAAACTGGAGCCTGGACCGGAGTCCTGGAACAGATGAGCAACCTAATGTCAATCGCAAAGTTTTCCAACTTGAGCCGCGAATCGCTTTAAAAGATTACAATGCAGCATTTGAGTGGACTGAAAAAGATAAAAGTCTTTTACTTGTTAAGCCAAGTTTTTACATACCATCACAACAAGCGAAAAAGCTACAAAAGAAAGATGTTGAAGCTTTTAAGGACGCTCGAGACAAATGCGTTTGGAAGACCTTTGAGGTTTTAGTTAAGCAAATCAACAGTCTTTATAAAATTAGAATAAATAAAACTCAATGGAGATTGTCGCGATGCACTTGCGATTGGAACAGCAAGAATTACATCTGCAAACATGTCATTGGAGTATGTTCAAAATTTAAGTTTGGAGATTGCCATATTACCATCGCCTCAGTCAACAAGCCACTAGAAAAAAAGCGCTGTCGAGGAAGACCCACTTTGGCAGCAGCCGCACTAGTAGTAGATCCTACTGGATTCAAAAAAGCTTAAATACATATTTAACTTGTTGAATTAATAACGAATGGTTTGGTATTCTCATTAAATAGAATACTTTTTGTATTTTTTTATTTAATTTCTTATGAATAATACTGTACCTGTATGTATTACTAAATTTGTATTTATTTTTTTGTAATTATTTGAATTGACTAATATATTTGTAATTGTTAATATTAAATGTAATACATTTTTAATAATGTTTAAAGAATAAATAAAGTTTATAATAATAAAATAAAATAGTGCTATTTGTATTTTTTAATTTAAAAATGTATTAAAATAATTTATTTAAAATAGTGTATTAAAAATTAATTTAGTGCTTTTTAAATATTAATTTAGTGCTTATAAAAGATTATTCTAGTGCAAAAAAAAGATTATTATAATGGAACAATGTTATTTATAGTGCATCCCTGATTAAAATAGTGCATATGAATATTATAGTGCAGTTTAAATATTATAGTGCAACTTGTGATTATTTATAGTGCAGAATGTATTTGATTCCATTTAAATTAAAAAACTAGATAAAACTTTAGAATAAAAACTCCCAAGAGGTTTTTTAGAACCTTTTTTTAAAAATTGAAACTTAAATATTTTTTATAAGAAATAAAATTTTATAAAAAAAAGCTCTTAAAAATTCTTAAAAATTTGAATTAATTTTTAGCAAAAAATATTTAATTTGTCTAGAAAATTAAATTTGAAATTTTTATTGAAAATCAGTCGGACTTTCTACTGATAAAATGTTAAAAATATGTGATTGAAAAAATAAAATTAAGATTTAAATTAAGATAGCTTTTTTGATCTATCGAAATTTTAGGCAAAAAAAAATCGAAATTTTAATTACTTCTTTGTATCGAACTATCAAATCTTGTACTTTGGCATTAGAGTTTTCTTCATTGTCCTTACTATTAGTTATTCCATTGAACTTAAAATTATTCATGTCTAAAGTTGCATGCCTCAAATATTCAGATGGAGGAATTTTTCTAAAAATTTCATATTCCGTCTGAGTTAATCGGACAGCAACTTCTTCTGGAAACCATAGCAAAAGTATTTGAAGCTCTTGAAATTCTTTTTCGTATTTAAAACAAGGCCGAGCAGCTCCATAGAAATTATTCCTAGTTCCATACCCGTATGAATAGCTATTCTTACTAAATATGGATGCAATTGGATTATTCCGGTGCAAAGATCGTTCTCCGAAAATGCTGAATGAACCATTTATTGGAAATCCGACAAAAAAATCTGAATTTTGATCTTGGTCTAAATTTGCTAATGAATGATTTCTATGAGCAATAATAGAAACCGAAGGTGAAGCGCCAGGATCATTTTTGTAAGACAAATTTTTCGAATTATTTGATGAATTATTTGACACTGCTGATCTTTTATCGTAAAAAGCTGCTGAATTTGTAGCATTAACTCTTCCTGACGTCTGAGTGTGACGTTTTTTTGAGTAAACATTTGTTGAATTGGAATTAAATCTAAAATTATGATTTTTTGCACTATTTTTATTCTCAAACAGTTTATATCTATTGTTGTGCTCACTGATGGTCAAATCCAGCATCAAAGGGTTATTATCAATGCCCATGTCCAATGATTGATCCAAAAGAATGCATGTAATCGATTTCAAAGAATGAAAATTATCTATTTGCAAATGCCACTTACAATTTCTAAATTCGATTACAAATAGTTTATTCATATCGAGGGAATTGGGCCCTATTCGAAAAAAATTGTAGAATACATTTTGTTTTAGTTTATTGTGAATGTTAAATGCTGGATCGTCTATATTTACAAGAGGTGTTGATGCTGAATTTAACAAAAATAGAGGAGTCAAATTGTAGTAGCCATCTCCGGAAAACCAACTTTTTAAATCAGCGGTTCTTTGTGTCTTCACTAATTGCTTTGTTTTATAATCAATAAGCGATATTTTGTTTGGCTTAATAGCTAAGAGCCGTTTTGCTTTTTTAAAAGTCAAAGGCCCATTTCGGGATGATTCATCAAAATTGAATAAAATTTCTTTTACTTCAAATAAAACACATCCAAAACAGCTCAGATTTCTACAAAATTTAATGTAATATTCTTTTAGTCTAAGTTCGCTATTAAAATAACTAGAGTTAACCAATTTTTCTCTTTTGTTTTTGATTAGTTTTAAAATATCTGATGATCGGTGATAGCATGGAGGCACAATTTGGTTCAAAGTAAAAAATTTTGATTTTTGATCAAATAGACCACATGATTTAAGACACAATAGAATTGTTTCGAGACCATTTTTTTTCAATATGGGAACATCTATGCTTGGAATGGTTTCGGTCATCGGAACAGAAATATTGGTGATTAGCGATGACTTTTTCATATTGTTAATTTCTTTAGATTTTGATGCTTTTGAAATCAAGTCTCCTTCCTCTTCCTCTTCAATTACATTTTTATCGATATTATTATTGCTATTAATATTTTTATAATTTGAGTATGATACTCTACTTATATCTTCATTTTGAACTTTTTCTTTTTCCAAATTTTTTTTTTGATTTTCGTTATTTGTATCTTCATCATTCATCATTTTAACAAGGTTGATTTCAAAAATTCGAACATTCAAAGCCGCCAAAGTTGCTGACTCATCTTTACTACAAGGTAGCTTTCCGCTAATTATCATACCTTGCATCTAAATAGAAAAAAACCTAATCAAAAATTAAAAAAAAAAACATTCTATTACTATTTGAAATTGGTTTATGATCTCTTCGTTATTTATAATATCCAGAGTCTCTTCTTTTTTCTGCTCGCTCTCTTCCAAATGTAGAATATACTTGAGCTTTTTTGTCCATGGTTGGAATGAACTTTTTAAAGAATCGAGTTGATTGAAAAAATTTTTAATCTCTTCCAAAACTCTTGAATCTAAAATTTAGAAAATTATAAGTTTTTCCAAATAAAAAATGTTTCATTAATAGAATACTAAGTTGATTCAATATAGTGTTGGATGCGGGCAGAGCTAACCGGTCCAATAGACGGCGGTTAGTCGCGGTTGTTGGCCCGTTTATTACAGCGGGCTATTTTTTGGCGCGTTTAGTGACCGTTTAAAATTATACGGACGGTCTATGTTACCGTCACAGTTTATTACGGGCGGACTCTGGCCCGTATATCAACCGTTTAAATTTAGAATTTATTATAAAAATTATTTTCAATACTTGATTTTAAAAATATTTTAAATTGATTTTTTACATTATTAACTTGCATT
>PJRA01000048.1:76899-100923 GCA_016987375.1 Brachionus koreanus
TTTTGAGTTATTCACTTTTAATTTTTGTCCATTTACTTATGCCTCACCCGTTAATTTAACTTTCCTAAGTGTTTTTAATTTTTTGATTTTTAAAAAGCAAAAGATATATTCTTTCTAATTATTAAATATTGAATATTTACCTTGAAAATCATTTGGAGAATTTTTTATCCAGAAAGAGATTAGATTTAGAACTTCACTTCCTTGCTTATTTTTTTGAGAACTATGTGTATTGTTATTGTAAAAAGTGTCTGTAGAAAAAGTTGATTTAGCATGTGTTTTATTTTTGTCTTTGCTGTCACGTCTGCTTTCTCTTTTGACCAATTTAGTTTGCAATTCGCTAATTTGTTTATTTGAGAAAGCTTTTGTAATCTTTTGAGAATCGTCGTTTATTTGAATTGTGATCGGTGTTAAACTAGAGCTAGTTTTAATTTTGCTTGACTTTTTTCTAAATTCATTTTGTAAACAGTTGAACTGATTTTTTATGTTCTCATTTTGTCTATCTGTTAAAATTAAGCTTGATCCGATTGTAGTTGCCGCAGTAGTCAAAGCGATTACGCCTAATGAATAATTTTTTGAAATTCTTTTGGAATCAATTGATGAGCTTAAAGCTGGAGTATTTAAATCTGGACTTGGTAAAAACCCAGCTGAATAAGCAGAATTTTTTGAATTAGATTTAAAAAGACAACTAGATTGATTGAGATCAATTGGCGAGTGAGATCGGTGATGGAAAATGTGTTTAGGAGCTTTTAGTTGGCTTTTTATTGGTTTTTCGTTTGGCAAGTTAATTTTACGTTCTTGTGTGGGCGAATTTTTTATTTTAAATTCGTCAATTGATTTTTTAAATAAATTTCTAATGTTACTTGATAGCTCGCAAAGAGACTTGGATACGGGATTTAAACGTGAGCTAAATTTTTTACTTGAAAAATTAGACTTGCCATTATCGTACAAATAATTAAGCGATAGTGAGTTTCGTTTGCGAAAAATATTCACATTTTTTTTCATCAATTCAATTAGGTCACTTTTGCGTCTTGGCTCATTCGAATGGGCATTTTTTTTCACTTTTAAAGTTGAAAATCTTTGAAATGTATTACTTCTATCTGAGCTTTGATCAGTTACTAAGCACAAACTTGATGGAAGTGTGTTTGAAGCATATTCGTCTGATATGGTAAATGTTGGCAAATTAATCAATTTCTTCTCGAGCTCTTTTATATCTGGCTGTTGGCTATTTAAATTTAAATCATTTGTTTCCTTCAAACAGTTTCTATCCAAACTATTTGTATTGCTTTTTGATGCTGCTTTTTGTTTAAGCGTTGAGGGGTTAAGTTCATCTGAGTTGTTCAAAGTCTCACTACTTCCTGATGGCTTTTCTTCGGTTCTAAATTGACTCGTTTTCCTAACTCGTGAATATTTAAAGCTCTTCTTAAAATTTGAATATCCAAATTGATGTCCACTGTTTACTCTTTTCATAATCTTCTTACTCAAATCTTTTAAATATGCTGTTTTTGTTACTGATTGCTGTTTATCGTTTAAAGAAAGGTGACTTTCCTTGCGCATATTTGATCTTTCATACATTCCTTCAGAACATTTTCTAAATGTTTTTTGAAAATTTTCCGGCTTAAGAGCATTCTCAGTCGAGTCTGATAATTGATTTTTAGATGGAAATGAAGTAGATGTTGGAATATTTTTGACGTTGCCCATAAAATTGAATGATGAAGGCTCACGTGAACTAGATTTTCTCAGGGGCGTAAAAAGGCGATGTTCTAGCAATCGAATAATAATTAATGGATGAACTAATGCACATAAATATGACAAATTATATTCGAGATTGCTGTTATTTTCATTCAAATTGAATTTTATTTTTTCCATTTTTTCATTTTTGATTTCTTTTAAAATGTTATCTAATAATTTCTCTATTCTTATGGTTTGAATGTTTAATCTCAAATCACTAGTTACTATATTCTCGCCAATTGCCATATTATGTATGAAATTATTTTCGAATGAATAAGGTTTCTCTAGATCAATTTGGTCTGCATGCATTTCCAAAACATCAAATAAATTGACTTTATTGCTCACTTTCTCGAATAAGCCCAAATAAACTAATATTCTTGCTGATAAATATTTTACATATTTGGGATATTTTGTCGTCTGATTTGTGTAAAACAATTCATCTCCAGGTAAAATCAAACTCATTATGGTATCAGGCAAATCATATTTAAGAAGAGCAGAATGATATTCAGGTTTTAAGGCTAAAATTCCCAAACCTTGTAACATAAGACACAGCAAATGCTAAAAAGAAATGAATAAATACTGAATTTAATGATTAAATTTGATAGATAGGTTCAATTTGAAAATTCTAATTTAGATCAAAAATTTTCATAATTCCCTTTTTGGGAATTACAGATTTAAACAAAAAACCTAAATTTGAACATTAGAGTAAGAAAATATTTTAATATTTGAAATTTAAATTTTTCTAAAATTAAATTTACACCAAATTTTTGCTTATTTTCAAATTTAAATTCATACAGATAAAAAAATAATTCCAAAGATGATAAGTCTGTATTAATGTAAAGTAACTTCCTTGCAAAATACTGCAGAGATATTGCCTGAATTTCGCCATAATTACAGCATGATTTTAATTTTGTTCGTATGGAATTTAAAACTTGTTGATGATATCTTTGTTTTAATAGATAATTTTAAATTGTAGTCCAAAAAAAGGTTTAATTTTTATTTCTAATTTAATAAAAATGGTTTTTTAATCACAGTTAAAAATTTGGCAAAATTTTATAAACGAATTCTAAACTGTGCAAAACTGTGCAAAATATTATTGCATACTCTAATCAAATGTTCTTTTGATGACGAGTAATTTACAAGTAGTTAAAAGATACTGTGACCCTTTCGGGTAAAGCTTCTTTAAAGCTATGACAGTAAATTTGACTGTTTACTGGGCCATTTGTCCAGGTTGCTTTTAAAATTGTTTGCTAAGGTAAACTGTCCCAAAAATGAACTATTCAATTACAAATCAAATCTCAAAAATCATATGCTTTGCTTTTATATAATTACAAAAACTCTCGAAATTAAGATTTTATGCATAACTTGGAACTCGTTTGTACCTATTTGTTTAATTTTGTATTTTAGCAAAAAATGGCTTAGAACTTAAACATTTTTTCTTAAAATCCCATGTTTAATTTGAAAATTAAATTTCAACAGAATTCAAGACGTTTTTTTTTACTTTAAACACTAGAACACCCGAGGGGTTTTTTAGACCTCTTTTAGAAAAATTGAAACTTGATTTTTACCACATGAAAATAAAATTTTAAAAAACGGTTTTTATTATCTAAAAATCTTGGTTTTAATTTTTTAAAAAATGAATAAATTTTTAAAGAAAATGTTTAATTTATCTTGATAACTTTATTTGAAATTTAAATGAGAAATTAGCCCGACTTTCTAGTGTTAAAGTATTCGTATGTCAGATTTTCCTGATTTAATGTTACCTTTAATTAAATTTAAAACAGTTTATAAATTATTTTTTCTTTATCTAATGTTATTTTTATTTTATTGAAAAATGAGAAATTTCTAATTAAATTCAAAGCTTTTAAAAGCTTTTTTTTTCACCAGCCAGTTAACTTGAATTGATAAATTAAATAAAAAAGATACTTACTGGATCATTATTCGGATATAGAATATCGATAATTATGTTAAAACACATTTGATGATTTTCATTGATCAATTTTTCTTGGAATGCTTGTTCATTGCATAATATTGTGAAAAGTCTAGTTGCCAAAATTGCAACGCAATGATGCTGACAATTTATTGTTCTTGCTGATGGCAAACATTTGACTTTGTTCTTAGAGGAATTTCCTGCTGACGATTGTTGTGAAAAAGAATTCATTGTGGTAGTTGCGTTTACATCAACACTTTTATGCTTTTCCAGTCCTTCTTGAATAATTTGTAGCAAGAATTTTGGTTCCAAACTTGACGCTAAATACTTAATCGGTTGATTTAAATAGTACGAGTTAAAGTCGTCGTCAACAACTTTTTCGTCAAACTTAATTTCATCAATTTTTTTATTTATTAACATTGAGTTGATATATTTAGTCGTAGATTCATTTTCATCAATTTCTTCTTTTTCTTCGAATTCTTCTCTTTCACTTATTTCTGCAGACTTGAAATTTATCAAGTTCTTGGGCTCAGTCAAAAAAGGTTTTTTGCATTGAGGGCAAATTAAATCATTTTTTGATTCAAAATTTAATTTTGAATCGCTACTCGAATTAATGTTTGAATTAAATGAGAGCATTCGAAAAAATCCTCCTATTCTTTTGGTAAAAGCATTCAAACTTGAATTTTTGGACAATTCTGGCCGTTTTTTAGTTAACCTATTTGGGAACTCATTTTTCTTCGGTTGACTTTCTACTGAAGAAGGATCTTCTTGAATTGTTGAGCTTCTTTCTTTAATTTTTGATAAGTTATTTGCATGAAAAGCCTTATAGTTTGGTCTACATGAGCAGTATTTAAACGCTTTATTTGGTTTTTTTAATTGAATGAAATTAGTACTTTGGATCATTTCTTTTTTAATGTCCAGATTTACATTATCTCGATCTGAATGGGCTCTTAAATTGTTGCGTTTGAATTTTGGTATGTAGCATGAATCATAGTACCCTGGATAAAAAAGATTGTAATAAACATAAATATCGAAAATTTTATTTATTGTATTTAAAGCAATGTATTGAATTGGGGGTATTTGGCTCTTTTCCAATAAATCTACAGATATTTCGATTAATTTACGAGACAAAGATTGAAATTTTTTCTCATAAGCACTGTCATAATTTGAAAAGTATTTAGAAGTTACTGGATCAACAATTTTATTATTCAAATCTATAGTCTGGCTCGCCGAACATCTACCCATTTCGAAATCTTCTAAACAAGTCTTTCAAAATAAATATTAAAATTTTAAAAATATAAGTATTATTAATAATTATTTATTCAAATAAATAAATTCTCATATTTAATTATTAATTGAAACTTAATTTGAGCTTATTTTTAAAATAAAATAAAATATTTATGAAATCTATTTATTTTATAAGTTAATTATATTGATTAAATTTTGCCAAATTCAAATTTAAGCTTCATCAAACAAAACTTAGACGACTGGGCACTGTGAAATTTCGAACAAATCTTATATTTTTGTTCTAATGGTCAAAAGTTTGATCTGCAAATGTGAAGTAAAGTGAGACAAGTTCTTTTTTTAATTGACCTAATATCTTGCCCAGCGACTTTCACACATAGCTAACACCTTCAAAGCATATTTATCAATGACCATTGCTGCTTGAGCGCATCCGATGTTACATCTGTGCAATTATTTACTTTGTCATTCGCAGAACCAAATTTTGACCATTAGAACAAAATTGTAATTTATTTTTATAGGAGATTTTGTATGGAATTTCAGGCTGGTACACCATTGTAAAATTTCACATTTTTAGTAAGAAAAGCAAATTCTAAAATTTAATTTTTTGTCTTTTCACAAATATATTCCAAAAAGATTTTGAATATTGAAAAGTGTAGAATTTATTTATAAATTTTTACAAGAAGTGGGGACTTTGTTCATTATAATTCTCTCCTCTACTTGAAAAGTTGTTTTCTTCAAACAAACAAATTTTAATTACATCGAATATCAAACGACTAATAAACCATTAAAATATAACTTTTAAAATTTCTTAGGATTCTTAATTTCATAAGAAAAATCCCAAAAAAATGGTACTCTGGATAACAAAATAGTATTAAGTATTAGTAATTAAACCAAAAAAAAATTAAATATGAATGAGTTTTCCAGTTTAAAAATATTAAAACTGACTTTTTTACCTAACCAAACATCAAACAAAAAAAAAAAAATTTAATCCAATATGATTATCTATTTCCTTCTCTAAATGTACAAAAATACAATTTTTTTTTTCTAATTAGATTCAAATATGAATGAGGCCTGAAAAGAAGTCACTGCCATTCGAAACTGCCTAGGAAAAAGTTTTCCTAATTTATTTTTAGATATTTATATATATTTTGTTATTATTTTACATACATTTAATAACTTATCCGTGCGAAGCATCTTTTAATTAAAATATTTATTAACTGTAAAGCCTTTTTCTATTTTGCCTCATCAGTATTATTTAAAAGATTTTGATCAAAAGAATACAAAGATAAATTGTATTTAAATGCTTAAAATTAAAGAAAAAAAAACGATTGTTGTAATTTAATTATCAAGTTCTTTATTTTTAAAAATTAATTATTTTATATAGCAAGACAAAATAAAAAAAAATTATTATCTTGTGAAATTCTTCATATTTTATAAATATATCTAAATGAATAAATAATCAAATATCTTTTTTCGTTTTAATAGACTTTCTTTTAATCAATCTATCCAAAAAACAATTAATCGCTTTAATAATAAAAATATCTTCCACCAAAAGGAAAAAGTTAATATCTAAAATTTCAAAGAAAAATAAATTTATATTTTGTATTTCTTGTTATTATTTTGAGATCAATTTTTTTTTTTAGAAAAGTTAAAAAAAAAGTATTTATATCGATCTTATAAAAAACAAACGATTAATTGCACCGTCTAAGTGATTGCGTAAAAAAAGAGAATTTTCTTAAATTATTTTTTTTCGTAAAAATTAAAAATCCTTAAATTGGTCTATTTTATTATCAATTATACGTACAATAAATTACTCTTTTTAATTGATATTTAATGACTTTTTAAATCTTTTGAACCAATTTTAATCAAAAAAGACTGTTGCTATATTTATTCAATTGTTTAACAGATACAAACTAACTTCTCCAAAAATCATATACAAATCTTTTAAGATGGCGAAGACTTTTTCTTCAGTACAACCATTGTAAAAAAAAAAAAGTATTTAAAAAATATACTTGTGAAAAAAAGGAAAATATTGAAACAAAATAAATAAAAAAAAATCTAATAATTTGAATTCAACAATTAAAATTATCATAATCATTCCTAATTAGATTATGTTTTAATAGTTACTTGTTTAAATTTTTAAAGTAAATAAAAATATTTTACTCGAATTAAATTGCCAAGTAAATTTTCTAACTTTGATATCAAATGATTTTCTGACGATAATTTGCTGTTTGGCTGATTTTTTGAATTAGTTGAGTCATCAGTAAACTTCGACTGAATGATTTCATCTCGAATACTTAGTGTTTCAATTAGTTCTTTTATGTGTAATTGTAATTCATCAACTATATAAATTACGCATTCTATATTCGACGAGAATTTTTCAAGTTCTTTAAAAATTGACTTAAATTCACTCTCATATTTTTCTAGAAAAGTACCATCACATGTTAAAATTGAAAAAAAAAATTAATTTCAGATTTACCTGCAAAAAATTCCGAATTTACAGGAAAATTTTGATGATCTATTTTTGAAATTGAATTATTAGTTTGCTTTTGCAAACTATTCACAGAATTGTATTCATTTACTTCATTCAATAAAGGTTTCGTTTTTAAATTCTGACTTTGTGAAATAATCTAAATTAAATAGCAAATTAGTAGTCCATCCAGTCAAAATTTATTGATCATGCTCAAATATTAATTTTTAAAGATTTTAAAAAAATAATTTTTAAATGAAAAATTTTGCACGGTCCAAAACAAGCAGCTCAAAAAAACATGATACTTACTGGCTTTTTAGAAAGCGAAACCTTAGAAGAAACTATTGAATTGTTGTCGTTTGTTGTGCTAAACTGTTGATCAGTTGATTTACTTATCTGTTTGGTGTAATTTGCCATTTTTTGATTCGGATCATATGCATAGCTTGAATTTAAATTGCGGATCGAATTCAGCTTATTTATCATGAAATTGCTGAAGCTAATTTGTCGGTTAATTTTGTCTATTTTTATAGATTGATTAAATGTAGGTACGCGCACCACAGCTGAGCCAGCTTTGCCCACAGGAGATCTTGAATATCTTGCATACTTTTTCAAAATATTTATTTCATCCGAGTCAACATTTTGATTTATAAAATTATTAGGTGTTACGTTTATTAAACTCTTGCATTTTTCGCGTGGTCTAAAGACAGTAATTAAATTTTTTGCTTCTGATGTTTCTTTTTTTAATTTATTTTTGCTTTGCTTAACGGAATTTAAATGAACGTCTGATCCAGAATTTTGATTTTTGAAAATTTTTTTAACGTTCATTAATTTTTGCTTGTTTTCATTTGTTTTTGAGTCATTTTCATTTAGACATGAACTTGATGATGCTAATTTGGAAATGTTTTTCAGAGAACAACTCTCTTTTGGATTTTGTTGCAAAGTTGAACTTTTGTTTAAATTTTTTGTCGACTTAATAGTGGATGAAAAAATCAATCGGTCATGCTTTGGAGACTGGCTCAATTCTGAATTGGCTTTATTTTTCGATTGAGATATTTGATCCAAATTTTTGAAAATTTCACTAATTATTCTTGAATAGATGGACGTCATTTTATAATCCCATTCACTGGTTGACTTGATATTTTTTTCTTTAACCACTTGAGACAATATTTGAATTGAATTGACTTGATTAGCATTTAATAAATGACAACTTGCATGGTATTTTAAAAGCAAATAGATGCACTCGTAGCATGGATTTGGTTTGGCTGTGGCCAGATGAAGTGGTGTATTATTATAACAATCCTGGATATTTGGACATGCACCATAAGAGAGAAGCAACTGGGTAGCCTGATGATTGCATTTAGAAATCGACAAGAACAACGGAGGCAATGATATCACGTAATTGTATTGAAAGTAATCAATCAAATTAGCATTTAGCGTTTGGACAGGCAGCTCAATTGTTTTATTTTGGCAAAAATTGCAGTTTTGTTGAAATTTGCTCTCAAAATTTTCTGAAACTCCGCATTCGTTGGAATCTAAGCCATATTTTAAGCAAATTCTCAAAACATCTAGAGAATTATTTTCAATTGATAAATGTAAAATATTTTGAAAAATTTTCGGAATATTAAAAGTTGATTTTTTAAAAAAGTCATATTGTTTTGTACGAAAATATGAAAAATGCACATCCAAAATGCGTCTTACTGTATATTTATCATTTTTTTTAACTGAAGTTTCCAGTAATTCGGCATCATTCATCAAATCATAGATTGAATTGGAACTAGAATTTGATGTAATAGTTGACACAAAGCTTGTTTCATTTTTTGAATCAGGTAATCTTAGGTGGTTATTGATTAATTCACTGTTGCTTATGATTGCAGAATTATTGCTTAATGTTGAATATTCGTTGGGTTGATAATTGCAATTTGAACCTTCTTGATAATAGTTGAGACTATTTTGGTTTGCTTCAAATTTTGCGAATCTTAATTTTAAAATTCAATTTTTAAATTTTTTGATGTCTTAACAAAGAATATTAATGAAATAACCTTAACCGATAAATTAGGCAAGCCTTGTGGGTCATGTTGGGACCACTTGGCTTGCCATAGAAAACAGTTAACTTGATAAAACTCTTCTGCTAGAAATTCAAGTTTAGCGTGATTCTGGAAAAAGGACAGTCTGAGAAATTCATAGTGTGGACATGAGTCAGACAAGGGTGTGTTATCTCTCCGACACAAAATCTAATATTGATTAATTATATCATGAAGAAAACAACTGTTAGTGTGAGGGGTGTAAAATGGGGATTAACAATAAGGCTTGAAGACTTAGACTTTGCATTTGAAGACACAAGATTTGGCGAACAACACTAAGCCAACTGGACTCAAAATGTGACCAAAGCATTATCGATGATTCACAAGTTGAATGTGTAAACGAATTTACTTAAGAAGAACCATCTCTACAGCAATGGGGGAGCACAAAGAGACATTAAGAAAAGACTTTCTAAAGCAAAGAGCATATTTGCTAGATTCCGAACAACATGCAAATCAAGAAAACAAAACTCAAATTTGTAGTAAAAGCAACACGGAAATGTACGGAAATGAATGTTGGGGGATGTATGAATCTGATAAAAGAAGTCTGAAACCTTCCTTTTGTACTGTAAGCCTGCGGAAGATATATTGTCGAAAGCTGACCAATACAAAAGAATAAATTCAGATTGATTAAGTTAATGTATCAAGAACAAAAGACTGCAATAGCTTGAGCATGTACTTAAGATTAGAATGAATGAAATACAAAAAAAGGCTGAGGAAAGAGCTCATCGAAAAGGGAATGACATGGGGAAAAGTCAAAAGATCGAAATTAATGACCTCATGCTTCACAAGGAATGAATAAAAATCTTAAGATAAATAGAATTTTTTTCTAATGAAGAGATTTTTTTTATAAAATATTTTGAAATCAGGTTAAAAATTTAAAAAATTTGATCAATTAAAAATTGGAAATATTAATATAGCTATAGCTTGTCAAACTATTGATTTAAAAACTGACGCTTTTTAAAATAAAGAAGACCGATTTCTAAAAAATGAAAACTTTCTGGCAATTTTTTTTATTTATTCGTCTCAATATTCTACTTTTTTTTTATTTATTTGTACTTTTTAATATTTTTTTAAATTTTCATCTTAAAAATAAATTCTGGCTTTTTTAAAGCAAATTATTGATAATAAAAAATAATTACCTCACGCTATTAAAAGATGACTTTGGGCTAGCTGAATCATCAATGGTATTATTTTTCACATTCAACATTTTCCGTTCAGCTAGTGAATTTTGAGAATTTATTCTTGATAAATTTTGCTTTTCACATCGTTTAACAAGTTTTGGCAATGTTGAAGATGCAGATGTCATTGCCGTCAATTCATTGGAATCTTTCTTAACTCCAGTTAATATTGAAATCAATGGTTTTGTTGAAGATCGCAACGAAGTCAGAGAAACTTGGTCTTCTTCTAATGTTATATTTTTTTGTCTGTTAAATATTTTCTTTATTTTTGGCTTTGAAACCAAATTGGCTAAATCTGATTTATTTTCTCCGGCTCTCTCATTCATTTTTAAGTCATTGTAAGTTTCTAATGAGGAAAAAATTAAAGTAAATTAAATTATAGTCCTTATTTAAATAAAAATGGAAATTGCATGAAATTTAAGATTTTGAATACTTGACTTAATTAATTTAATCGATTAATTTTATATTTCTATAAATCGATTTTCCTCTAAATGTTAATAAAAAAGATCAGACAGAAAATAAAATCAATTATTTTCAGTTTGTAACAGGTGCTGAGTTTTTCTAATTTATTATTTACGTGTTGTAAAATAATCAATAATAAAAGCGGCAAACATTGCTTAAAAGTTATATTTCTCATTGGATATTATTGTTCTTTGAAAATTCTATCTGAACAGCGAAGTGACAATAATTTGTATAAAGAAATTTTTTTTTCTTAAGTATAAATTGCATGATTGAATCTAATTTCAACTTTATAAAGAATCTCATAAATTTTGTAAAATAATTTTAAAATCAAATCTTAAAATATTGATACCTATTAGAGCTCTTCTTATTCTTTTTTTTTTTTTAAAAAGTCATTCATTTCCTTTTAAATTTCATTTAAATAAATAGATTCCCTGATATTAGTTGATTTTTTAGCAAATTATTACACGGCACGAATGCAAATAACACCAGAATTACTAAATTACTGAAACATAAAAACTCGGATGCTATTCAATAAAGCAATTCCCCAGGTAGAAATTTAATAAATCCAATTTAATTTTGGATTTTGACAACAGTTGATAACATTTTATTTTGTTTATTCGATTTACAAATCTGTTATTAAAAATCTAATGGAACAAAATTTATTTTAAGTTCAATTCAAACAAAAAAAAATTGATTAAATTTTCATTCCTAATAATTTAGAAGAATCAAAGTTTGAAGTGAGAAAAAATTTGAATTTATTTGCAAAAATAAAGAAAATAAGGTTATATTTAGGATAAGTTTGAATTTTTACTCCTATTAAATATAATGAAAAATAGAAAAAAAATTAAAATCAAAAATTAGATAAAAGATTATATTAATACGAAATTTTAAAATTCTATATATATAAAAAATGTAAAATTTTTTTTTTAATTTAAATAATCGGAAATGAAAGGAATATGATTTGAAATAAATTTTAATTTGCGGATATTTTTTGATTTATTAGCATGCCTCTTCAATATTCAATTAGGAATATTTTTCAATTACATCATAAAAAAATTTTTGTTTCCTTAATTTTCTTTTCCATGAAAAAGGATTCTTGTCATTGAGTTGAATTAAAAATTAAGATTAATTAGAAGAATTAAATTTCAGTTTATTTTGAAAGATATTGATTAAATTTTATATAGGAGAATGAGCTTTTTATAAGACCCATTTTTTTTTTAAATATTCCGTTCATTTGTAAATTAAGACTTGATATTGTTTATTTATTAAATTAAGTAAAAAATTACTGTATTGAAATAAAACATGAGCTTCACAAATTTAAATTAAATTTTAAATTTTCTTATTTAGATCAATTATTTAAAGGTTAATGGGCACTCAAATTTAATATTTCATTATTAAAATAAATTAAATTGAGATTTTTTTATTTTAAATTTCTCTCTAATCATCAAATTCGTTATTCATTTAAAAAAATTCATATAATATTTGTTCAAGGAGTATTTTGAGGCCACAATTTCAAATTTGTTGAAAGATTTAATGCCTTTGATTGTAAAATAAAGATTGTGAACTCCATGTGGTATCAAAAAACGAAATTTTTCTTCTAGTTTTTCACTTTTTGTGTTCACTTGAAAATGCGGATTAAAAAAGTTAAGATGAAATTTACTTGAAAATGAGTAAAAATAAACACATAATCCGTATATAGTTGTCAAATGTACATCCAATATTTCAATTTTTGACTTATTAGAATTAACGATGCTTATTTTCAAATATTTTTTTTCTTCGTTTTCCAAAATTAATTTAGCTCTTGTATCTATTGGAAGTAGAGTGCACGTAAAACAAGCTATGTAATGAGATATTTCTCGCATTTTATCAATGGTAATAAAAAAATCTGGACATGAAGCTAACAATTCTAGTATTCTTTTATTTATTATTTTTCCGATGCCAACAGTTATTATTTTGCATATTTGTTTAAGAATGTTAAGTTCTTTACTTAACGATCTTAAATCAGCACTTTGGCCATCAGTCAAAAAAAAAACAAGTCGATTAACTAATAGATTTTCATCTCTAATCTCATTTTTAATAGTGAATATTGCTTTTTGAACAACTTTTTTCATATTCTTAAAGTTACCTGATTGTACAATCGATTCAACACGGTTGATCATTTCTTGCTTAGATTCGTTGGAATTCAAACTTAGTACGCTATGAATTGAATGTGAAAAAATAACTAGGCCAAAACGAATTGAGTTAGAACCAATATCACTTTCTTTAATAAAATTTGCTATCTTCAATAAAGCAGAATCAAATTCATTTTCTTCAATATCAGTTGTTGTGTCTAATAAAAATAAAACATCATAGGATTTAGAACATTTTGTTGAGCCAAACTCGGAATAGTTAATAATTGTGTGATCACAATCACATTGACATATGGTCAAGATACTTAATAAAACAATAAACTTTCGCATTTTTCCTCACAAATTCCATTTTTCAGTTATTTCTATTCTCAAAAAAAAAGAGAACTAATACTTTATAGCTCTATTGCATAAAATTGACTTCTTTTACCTAAAGTGTTTTTACAAATATTTTATTAATTCAAATTTTTTAAACTTTTTTCGAGTAATTGCGAATGGTTTTTTGAAAATTAAACTCCAGATAGCAACCGATCAACTAAAAATTTAAACTTTTTTTTTTTAAATTAAATAAACTTGATAGATTTGAAATTAAATGTCTAATGTAAAATTTAATCTTTATTTTCATAAGAAGACTTCGGTGAATATTTTGTTTTTGCTTTAAAAATAAATTAACTATTACCTTCAATAAGCTTTCTTTTCTGTCTCCTTGCAAATTAATTTTATTTGAATATAAAAAAGATAATGTAAATTAAAGCAAATTGAAATTTAAAGATTAAAATCTAAATATGTATAATTATATAATTTGAAATTTTGTTGGTGATTATTTTGAAAATAAATATTCAAGATTTAATAAGATCATCACAATTTCAAAAATTATTTGTTCAATCAACGAAAATTTTCATTTGATTTGCAATTGGCATGATGATTGGCAATTGATAAGCAGAAAAAATTTCTGAAAAGTTCTAAAATTTTTTTTAAAAAAAATTTGAAAATTGTAATATATTAATTTTTAAAATTCTAAAGCATATGAAATTAAAAAAAAATGAACTATTGTTAAAATTAATATATTTAGAAAATAAAATTTTATTTTAGATATTTGGAGATTTTTTAAATTTAATTCTAAGTCTGGCTTTTGATTTAAATTGAAAATCTAAATTTAACCAAATTATGATCACTTTTATTTTTGGGAATTTAATTGATTTATTACAAATTATGTATAGATTTCAAAAGAAATTATTAAATCCTAGATTTTTAGTACTAAAAATACTACAAGCTAAATGACATGAAAAAAAGCAATTTAAACTCGAATCACAGCCAGAGTTGCATTGTTCGCAAACATCAAAACCACTTATAATCTCTGGAGACAAAATTATTAAATAAAACATAGATAAAAATCTAGAAAAAATTAAATATACTTATTCTGATAAAGAAATATTTTTAAAATTCATCGTGGGCTATTTCTCGCAATTCTAAATTGCAAAATAAAATCTTAACTTAAATACTAAAATTCAAATGAAATGTAAAGAATTTTGTATTTGTATGCGACTAATTTAGAATTTGTTCGACCTATAATCATGTACTATTAACTTATAGAAAATAATAAAAAATATGTCCTTTTTTTAGTCAAAAAATAGATACATTTAATTAATTTTATAAATTGGTTTAATTAATTAAATAAATAAATAATTTTTGGTAATTTTAAAATTTTTGTAAATAAATAAAAAATTAACGTAAGTTTTTGGTCTTGAGAGCTTCACTTATTCTAATAGATTACTTAGTCTTGCTTCGGTGCAACAAAGCATGTTGCATTTTTTTACCTGAGATAATTTTTAGCATAAAAAAAAAGACAAAAAATAAAACATCAATAAGTTTTAAAATGATTTTGATTTATAAAAAAATATTTTTTTTTTATTCTAGGCAAAAATTATGCAACCAAGTATGCTGCATATCTTTTCTACTACAATAGAAGTGTGTTTGCAGTATTTTTTAATGAATTAAATTAGCTTTAATTTCATTTTATCTAAAAAGGAAGTACTTTTATTCAATTTTTATTTGAAGTTTACTTTAAACTCAAAATTTAATTTTTTATTTCTTTTATTTTGAATAGTTTTATTTCTCTTTTTGAAAATCAAAATTCAAAAAAACTTTCTTTGTTAACTTCAAAATAAAACTATTTATTTGATATTAATGACTAAAATTTTATAACTTGTAAGTACCTTTATTCATTAAAAAAAGTCAAAACTTTTGTACAAAATATTTATATATTAAATCATAGTTTTTTTTCGTTTTTTCATGTATTTTTCAGATACAAGAATACAATTTATCTAAAAAATACAAATAAAAATTTTTTTTTTTTCATATTCATTTTAAAGTTTTAAGAAAACCCAAAAAGGTTTACTAAACTTTAAATATTTTCTCTTTATTACAAAAAAAAATGAAAACCAAGTAAATTTAAAATAGCATTTCATTTATACATCAATAAAATTGTGCTTCATTGAAAGATGATGACTGTTCAATTTGATATGAATTGGATGCCATCGAGTTTGAATATTGATCGTTGAATTTGTTAAGATCAATTAAACTATGTTTTCCTAATTTTCCAGTTAACGCATGTCCACTTGCTGATCGTTGTTTGTCTATAGTCATCATTAATGAATGAACATAGCCATCTGTATTACCAGCTACCCTTGTTCCTTTAAAAAAAGGCTTTAAATAACGGTCTATTATGGTGTGTTTTTTTGTTTAATTGGAAAAAATTCAAAATATGTTTGGTTGATTGTCATTTAAAAAAAGCAAAATTAACATTTATTTAAACTTCTACAAAATCAAAAAAACTAATTCTCTTAACCCAAAGTCAAGTTATTTGACACTTTATTCACGTTGTTTTAATTCAATAAAATTTATGAAAATCTTACAAAGTAATATCTTTTTTAAAGAAAATTTTAAAAACTTCACAAATCAAAAATGATACATTCATTTGAAAAATCTATTTAAAAAATACGAGAATTTAAAATTATTTTTCAAACGAGTCCAGATGACTCAAAAACTCAACAAAGTCATTTTAGACGTTAACACTATAATCACTTAATCCTTATATCTTTTGAATAGATTTTTCAAATTAATATATATTTTTTGATTTATTAAGATTTTAAATTTTTTTTTGAAAAATTTTAGAATTAAAAATACATGAAAAAATGCTCGGTGCTTCTCAGTGTGAAAGTTTGATCTTTTGATAAAATTTGAAAATAATTAAATTATTTTGACTATTTTGAGATGCGAATTTTTTTTCAGATTTAATTAAATCTTTTATTTTCTTGTAAACTTACTAATCTTTTGCTTGATCAATTCATCCATAAGATCTACAATCTTACGGTCTGCTGGCAGCAAATTTGGTTGTACAAGTTTTTTTCTTATCAAATCTCTAGCTGAATTGATACAATCGATAAATTGTTCTAATTAAAAAAAAAATACATTTTTATTTTAAATATTAATGAATTTATGAAGAAATTATAAAAATAATCTTTTATTAGTTATCTTACTATGCTCTTCATTTAAACCAAATAGCTTAATCTTATTTGCTTCGTGTTGAGCCTTTTTTTTCAATCTACAAGCTCGACTTGCTATTTTATTTTTTTCTCTTTTCAGATTAACTCTCTCGCCATCAAAACTAGTGCTTACATTCATTCCATTATTTGTGGGAACAAAATTGTTTATTTGATAAGACTTTTGAATAAAATCTTTTATCTGGTTTCCTAAATTATACAACTTTTCGGCATTTGGCGTAACGTCATTGCCATCACCTTTTCTCAGCTTGTTTAGTGAAGTTCCATTTTTAGAGTTTATTGATTGCAGTTGAAAAACAGGATCATAAAAGTCCCTATGCAAATGAGGATCTTTATTTCGTAAGGTCAAAACTTTTTTTGTCTTCGGACCTTTTGATTGAATATTATATTGCCAAAAATAGGCATCGCGGTTTTTTGACATCATCAGATCAAAAAGCGATTCTGAATTGACATAAGAACCGGGCGCTGATTGCAGAGCTTTTTTTTTTGAGTCGTTTGAATCAGAATCACTAAAGTCGGAGTCTTCATCGTCAGATTCTTTTTTGGTTCTTTTGTTTTGCAGTTGTCGCTTAGCTTTTTTATTCAGTAATTTTTTTACTGTTTTATTTACTGGCAGACTAGAAGAGACGGATGGCGGTTGCAATGTCGATTGATATGAAGAAGAAAAAGGCTGAAGATGTAAATTTGAAAACAAAGCATCTGGATCGTTATTTAAAATGTGTACATCTTTTTTATTTATTTTATCAGATTTAGATCTTTTCATATTTTCTTCTTCATCATCACTTTCTTCATCACTTTCATCCTCACTTTCATCTGTGTCCTCTTCTTCACTTTCCTCGTCTTCAATTTTAAAATTTAGCAAATCAGTTTGTTGATCAAGAAAAAAGTCATTTAAATTATCATCAAATAGAATTGGTGATGAGAGTTTTAATTTAGAAAATTTATCATCTTCAATCGGATCGATAAGCTCTGTTTTAACAACAATTTGATCCAAGTTAGTTGATGAAGGTCTTTTGTTTGGCGGTGTTTCCAAAAGTGGACTATTTGAACGCTTAAAATTCAAGTAATTAGCCGGCAAACTTGACGAATAAATATGCTCTTGAAAATTTATATTGTTGTTGAAATTGTTAAATTGATAGCTGGAGTCTTGAACTTGATGATTTTGATTTAGAATTAGTTGGGTCAAAACTGGATCAGATCTTTGTGATTCTAAATTTTGAAATTCAGAATTAGATGGAAGTGAACAAGCCACACTTGTCGCTTGAGAGTTTAGTCCTGCATTCAAAAATTGTAAATCAGAATCTAGTTCTTCTTCAATCTTCATTATGTTTCTTTGTTTGTGTGTGTTCAATTGATGATGCAGTTTTCTCAATGTTTTGGGCTGATGCTGAATAAACGAATTGTTATTCAAGTCTAGATCAGTTTTGAATAGAAAAGAAGGATTTATTTGGCTGGTACAGTTCTCATCTTCATTCATAGCGTTAACAAAAGACGCAGAAGAGGTCGACGAAGACTGTGTGTTATCAGAAAGCGTAGTGTTGACCAGCAATGACTCAAGATCAAATTGAATATCGCTTTGAAATTGATAAACTGGCTGGGTTTGATAGGAACATTGATATTGCTGGTTAGGAAGGTATTGTTGAGGTGATAACGAATAGGAGGCTGGTGAAATCGAAGTGTCCATAATGCCAGGATCAAACTGTGTCGAATCTTCTTGATTTAGACGTGGCTGCCAATTGATAGAGGAATTGTGCAGGCTGGTTGCATTCACATTTGCCACCATTTGTTGTTGATTACTCCCAATGGGAATTGGATTACTCTAAATAAAAAGCTTACTAAGAATTTTTCTAAATAAAGTTTTAAATTCTTACCATTTGTCTTAATTCTGAATTTAAATGAATCTGATTACTTATATTTGGAGACGATTTGGTCATGGCTAAGAAATTTTTTCTAAATTTCTTTAGTTTTTGTTTAAATTAGAATATATGTATTCATTATCTATTATTAATGATTGAAAGGATTAATTTTATGTTTGTGAGTTTGTGCCATGGTCTTTTAATAATAACTCAAAATTTGTTGTGTAAATTATTCATTCGAATTTTTGGTTGATTGACTGAAATTGAAAAAATAGCTTTTTAAGAAAGGAGAGAGCAAAAAAAAAAAATAGAATGAGCTAAATTGCCTCTTGCATGCAAATGAGGAAAAGAGAATTTTTTATGAAAATTTATTAAAATTCACAGTAGATTTCTATTTTACCCTTTTTAAAAATACTTTTATGCTTAGTTATTTGATCTTGGAGTACGAACTTTAATTTGATTATTATGATAATATATTTTTTGAATTTTCAGTTAAAAATTTTTTTGTATGCATAAAATTTTGATCACGTGAAGAAAAAAAAATTAACCAGACGCAAATTCTCCTGATTATTTATGTTATAAAATAAAATAAAATAAAATAATTTATTGTCTAGCTTGGGTGTGAAAATATTGAAAATTTTGTCTTTGAAGTTTAAAATATATAATAATAATAATAATAATAAGAATATGAACACTATCGTATTCATAATTTGTCTAATTTTTATTAATCTGTTCCCCTGACTTTTTATTTTTATAATTTTTATTGATAAATATGTGATAGCTTAATTTTAATTTGAACACATGAAATTCAACTTTATATGATAGAATGATTGATCAGCTTGGCTTTTAAACATCACACAAAACTAATGAATTATATCCTACTGTCTAAATAACTTTTGTCGTGCAATTAAAAAAAAATCAAGACAGTAATATATTAGAATATCACTCTCACTTTTATTTTTATTATTACTTAGATAATTTTCTAAGATACTTAACATCTTACATAGTCACACAGATGAATTACATTTTCTGGTCAAAAATCTATTTGTATAGAATTAAAAAACCAACAAAAGACTTATGATTTCTGTCAAATTAATTGTTTCATTCTAACACCTATTAAACAATAAAAGTTTATATATTTGATAAGCTACCAAAATTATGAATTAGTTTTAGGATAAAAAATAAACTAAAAATGTATATTTTACATTAAAGATTGAAAGATTTCATGAATTTTACAGGAAAATATATTAAATTATAATAATTAAATCACATGCTTTTTACAAATTATATATTAATTATGTTATATAGCAAAATTTTGTCTTGTGTTCAAAGAAAAAACTAAATCTCTATCGCCATTTTTTAAATTTAAAAAAGATAAAAAAATTACGTAACAAATTTAATTAACATTTATTATGAATGAAGATCTAACAGGCCTTAATTCTTAAATAAGAAAAAAAAATTTAATTTTAGAATTCATCAGAAATTAATATGATTTAATCTATTTATAAAGGTTTGCAACTTTTACATCTTTTTTTGCATTGATGAATTTTTTCACTTTAAAATTTCAAATAAATTTTTTAATAAGTCATTTGGAAGCTTTTAATCAAACAGAACTGATTTTACAACTAATTTTTTTGATAAAACGCAGCAATTTTTAAATAAAAAAAAATTGGCTAATAAGCCTAGATTACTTTTGCTTTCACAAACAAAAATTAATTTTTAATAATTTGTTAAAAAGTTCTTTTTATTTGACAAAAAAAAAGAGAATTATTGATTGAAAAATGCTGGCTAGAAAATCACAAAAGCCCTTAAAAATTAAACAGTAAAAAGTAAAATTTAAAGATTTTTGAGCTGTGAGAAATAATTAAATAACTGTATTGAGTCGAATACCTTCATTTTCGTTAACTTAATCGATTTTTAGAAGGCGTTTAATTGTGTTTTACACTATTAAACGTGACAAAGAAACTCTGAGGGTTTGTTCTCAGATCTTACGACATCCCTCTGAAGCTAGTAAATTTTAAAAAGCGTTTGATGACTTAAAAATTGAGACAAGGATGCGTAAGGACTGCATTCTATCTCTAGTGCTTTTTTTGAATGTCATAGACATTGTGATTAGTAAAACCAACCAAGAACATATTCAAATAATAGATAAAAATAGACTTTTAAAAATCAAAAATAATAGAAAAAAAATTTAAAGATTACATTTCCAAATATTAAACTTGAATGTAAAGAAAATATATGTACATATGTATTTGTGGCATCTCAAATTATAAGTGTGAATTTGTGTCAATTCATTCTTTAAAATCTGTGTGATTGAACTTGTGTGAATCTAGAACTGCTCTGGAGACCTCTTAACCTTCTGAAATCTCTAAAAAACCCAAAATTTCATCATCAAGATCGTTTCCACTATTTTATTCTATTTTGGGATAATATTTTTGATTTTTAGATTATTGAAGAGATATTTTTTAACCACTTTTGAAGCTTCTATAATAATTTGACCAGAATCTAAGTGGATTTGAGAGCTTTTTTTAATTACTTATTTTTACATCAAATCTTCTCTGTACTCTCTCCAGGATATCAATATTACTCCGAAGGTATGGATTCCATGCTCATTCTAGATTCAGCAAACTCCAGATGCCGGCGAACAAATGACTTAAAAAGTATGTCCACTAAGCTTATGGGTTCTTTAGTTGATTTGCCCAGCTTTTGGTGTCTAAGCTGATAGTCATAGTACTTGTTGTTGGTACCTAATTTAATTTAATTTGTTGATGTATCTGTACTCAGCTAAAGATTCCTCAAATTAAAATATTTAAAAAAAAAATAAAAACCAAAATACAAGTTAACTAAATAAAGTAAAATATAAAAAAAGTATACCATTAAAGATATGTTGAAAAAGTCAGAAATACAAGAATTAAGACAAAAATAATTGTAGTAGAATTTCTGTATACAAAAAGTTTTAATTTGAAATATTTTCTTTAATTCATGATAATTTTTATATATTTTTCTTTTGTTCGCTTTCGACCAAGTCAGAGAAATGTTCTAAGCAACTTCCCAAACTAATTAATGATGGTAAAGAATTCACTACAGAAAAGGATATGGGAGAAATATTTGTCTTATCCAAGATTTTTTTAAATGTGATTCTGAAATAGTAATCGATTTCAGATTTATTAAAAAATAAACAATTTAATAACTTATAGGAGGAAAAAACTTTTAGATATAACAAAATTTGTAAAAAAGCTAAAAGAAGTGATATAGTCTGGCCTGATTCTCACAATGCTTAGTAATTAGTCTGCTACTTTTTAGCATTTTAATAAATGACGCACCTATAAGAAATGAATCAAACAGTCAATTCTCTTCTTTTCGCAAATGATTTTTTCTTTTTTATTTTAATAAAAGAATGTTGTAATTCAAGTCTTTACATAATCAAATATCCATCAAATAAGAAATGGGACATAAAACCCAAAATATTAAGAGATATTTAAAAATCCCTTATGGGATCAATTGAGGATATTATTTTTTTATTTTTCTATTTTAAAATCATTTTCATAAATTATCATCAAAAAATTCAAGATGTTTAAAATTCATCAATTCGATGTTATTTAGCAGTATGTGCCGAAGCCCAGTCTAAAAAAATTTGAAGAAATTTTAAATGTTCTTTAACACCAAGAATTTTTTCATATTTTTTTTAATTCACAAATATTTTATAGAAAAAGTATGATAATTTTATTAGGTAATATCATTTTTAAAAAAAATTTTAAAATCTACATAATTCAAAAATGATATATTTATTTGAAAAATCTATTCAAAAGATACAAGAATTTAAAATTATTTTTAAACGAGTCAAATGACTCGATTAGATAAGGATTAATCTTTAATGATATTTAATAATAAACTAATTAGTAATCTCAAAATCACAATTTTTTTATCTAAAATATAAAAGTCAATTTTTTACAATTTTTATAGAAAAAAATACAATTTTAATAAAATTTTAAGAAACCATTTTTCACGAAAAGCATGCTTAGTTCTTAACTAGTACCTGTTGATTCATGATCCTGTTCTTTATGTCATCATTAAGATGATAATCTAAGCTCTAAGCTATACCCATTATCAGGATGATATGGTTACTACAAAATCTTAAGATAAATTTAGTTTCATCTTGAAATTTTAATTTCTTTTTTGGTTCAAGATTTTATTCTCATTAATATTAAAAAGCGAATATTTCAATCAAAAAAGGCTCAATAGAATTAAATACTAAGAAAAATTTTATAATAAATAAAAATTATTCAAAACTATTTCAGCCGAAAATTGTTAAATTAAATTCTATTTTTTATCTTTAGCATATCTCTTTTTTCGAAATTTGTCAAATTAAAAAGATTTTTTAACGAATCTTACATGAAACAGCAAAAAATCTTTAAATTTTTTTTTGACTGCTGAAATCTTGCTGAAAAATCCAAGGGTAATTTGGCTCAAATTTGAATTCAACATATGGTAAAAAATTGATCAGGCACAGTACCAATCTCTTTATATAGTTTTTTAGTTTAACAGACACATTTTGGAAATACACCTAACAGCTTGGCAATCTCATTTTGCTTTTTATCTCCACTTTTCAGCATTTCAATGGGGTTGACGCATTATTTTCCCCATTATTTTGGTAAAATAGAGATTTTTTTGGTAATGTTATTTGAGAAGGACATATGAAAGGTGAGAGTATCTAAATTTAATAGTTGAAGCCAAAATGTTCAAAATTTAGAGATATCTAAGAATTAATCATAAAAGTATGAAAAAAATTTGATATAATTGTTTGATATTTTGGATTATCCGAATTTCTAAACTTTTGAACCGACTTTTATATTTAATTTTGGATATTTCATATCGTAAACGTGAACAAAATATAGCGCCGTACAGCATGAGAAAGCCAAGAAATTGAGTAAAAAATTTTCAAATATGCTATATCGTTCACCATGTTCGCTTATTTTGGAAGTCGAAAAGTACTTTACTTTGGCGGGTGACAACATGCCGGGAAATGCTGGATATTGCACAAATGACAAGTCTACTAGTCCGAACAGTGTTCGGTTTGCTGGAAAAGAGAAGTTTCCAAAGAAGGTGCTTGTTTGGATAGCCATATCTGATCGAGGTATGTCTAAGCCTCTTTTTCGATCATCAAAGTCGGTTGCCATCAATTATATCGACGAATGCTTGAATAAACGACTGCTCCCATTTATACATGAGTATCATGAAGACCTTGACTACGTTTTTTGGCCTGACTTAGCGTCTGCTCACTATTCTATGGTAATCACAACATGGATGAACGAAAATGTAAATTATTTAACCAGAGATATCAACCCGCCAAATGTACCTCAAGCGCGCCCAATCGAAAATTTTTGG
>PJRA01000048.1:105749-117622 GCA_016987375.1 Brachionus koreanus
TTAGACAAATCTGACTAAAGAGCATTTTGCAGAGATTTTGCACATCAGACTTTGAATTTTGGTGCAACTAAGTATGTTGCAGTTTGTTGCACTTACAGAACTAATTATGAGCCTTCAGAAAAAAAGTTATTAGAATTTGTTCAGCTCCGTAATTAGCTTTTTCGCATTTTAGTATTAGGAATTCTAGGCATAGATTTATTAGCTTTTCAAAAATTTTAAACTCTTCAGTTTGTTCAATATTTATTTCGTTTAATAAAATGAGTTTATAGCTAAAAATTTCAAACAACTTTAATTAATTGAGTTTTTAGTCAAATAGAAAAAAATTATATCATTTTTAATTTTCTAATCATTTGATAAATTTAGTTAACATAATTTTTTAAATTTCTTGATCAAAATCCAAAGATCCCGAACCCCGTGATCATGTGTTTATATAGTATGTAAAAAATATCTAATATATAACATTGCAATATTTGATTAGTAATTATTATTAACACTAGAAGGTCGGAGTGCTTTTTTAGAACTCTTTTTAAAGAATTAAATCCGAAAAATTAAATTCATAAAGCTTAAATATTTTTTGAAAGAAATAAAATTTTATAAAATAGCTTGTAAAAACTAAGCATGTTGATTTTCAACTTAAATGGAAATCTTATATTTTTAAAATTAATTGCGTTATTATATTCCAAATTTTAACAACTTAAGTACTGCAAAAGTACAGAATTAAAATAAAACAATTTAATAATGTAATTTCGAAATTTCAAAAAATTAAATAGAAAAGAATCTTGCCAATTATAGTCTTACTGACAAAATGAAGTTTAAGAACAATTAAAATGATTATATGCTCAAAAATCATCTTTACAAAATGTTTTTAATATTTATTGAGTAAAAATATTTATTTCAGAGACAAAGTCTAATTCTGAATAGTCTTAGCTTTCGTTCCAATTCAATTGTTACTTAAAATTTAATATAAAATTTAACATTTAAAAAAAAAGAATGTTAATATAAGAAAAAATGATAGAATTAAGTTAATGTAATATTAGTCTGGTGAAAGTATCTACGCGTGTCTCAAATCTTTTGATAGTGTTTTCTTGACGTGACAATATGTATACATCCGTGAATCTTGTTGTCTATCAAATCTAGTTTGGAGTTATTTTTCACGAAAAAAAATAAATTCTAAATTTCTATTTTTGAAAATAATAATAAATAATAAAAGCAATTAGTATTCTTTATTAATTCAATACCTGGAATTCTGAAAATGATATTATATGTCTTTGCATTAAATTTTGATCATTAACTTGAATATGCAGTCTTTATAATTACATGGGATTTTTCTAGGATTCGAATAAAAAAAAATTAAAAATTTAATTAGTTTTTTATCTAACTTCTGATGTTTTTAAAATTTGGAAACTATGGTTTTTAATTATTCCATTAAATTTTTCATTATATAATAAGAACAATTATTTTTGTTTTAAAGAAATATAATAAATAGGTTTTATTGTTTATTAAATTTATAAATTTTAAAATTAGAGGATATAAATGAGTCGAGTAAACGAAATTTCAACTAAAATGTTAAATAAAAGTTTTGTATTAATTAATGTGACACCGTTTAAATAACCTTGAGTACAAAAACATGGTTAAGAATATTTTTCCGATTTATTTTAGTTAAATTTGATTTTCTGCTAAGAAATTTTCATTAAGGTTTCATATTTTTTGTCGGCTTCATTGATCATCATCAAATTTCTTTGCTTGATAAGCTTTCGATATTCATGATAGGGGTCATTATGGTAATTGGATTGTTTAATATTCGGCAAATGTGATTTCATCTTTTGAGTTTTGAAAGTATCAATCCAGAATTCTTTTTCGATTTCTCTAAGTCTTGACTTTTTTAATCCATTATGATTTGTTTTAGGTAAACTAGGAAGCTTAAACTCGGTATAAGTGTCTTTTTTCAGATAAAATCCGTTTGAATATTTCTGTAAACTGAGATTAATTGGTTTAAGAGCTTCAACTTGGTTTGTTTGCCAGTTAAAACTTGACTTGGAAATTCTTGAATCTTGCTGGTTATTTAAAGGTATACTAATAGAGCTTTTTGGTTTTCGAATAATTAGTAGTTCTTCAAGTCGACGGTATTTATTTTCAGTGAGCATTTTGTAAAAAATCTAATGTTAAAAGCAATTTAAAATCTGAATTTTAGATATTTTCAAATAATGTTTCTAATTTAGAATTAAAAGCTACTAAAAATTAAAAGTTAAAAACTTAAGCTAATGAGATATTTGCTATTAAAGTTAAAAATAAAATTTGAAAAAAGTCAATATTTTAATTTTGCTTCTATTTAGAATTGTTTAGAATTTCTATTTAGCAAATATAAATTAGAATTAGCAAAAACCGTTTTAGCAACTAATTTGATAGGTTGTAATTTAAAAAGAAAATAAATTTTAAATAGAAAAATATCGATTTATTATCAAATTAGTGTTATTTAATATTATTTTTGATTAGAAAAAGTAAATCTTAAAAAAAAACAAGGTTTAAATGTTAAAATAGCAAAAACAAATTAAAGGGCTTTAGTTGAAAATAATTTCCATTAAATTTGGTAATTTAGTTGAATTGAAAACGACTTAACAAGGCGATTTATTATTTTTTAACTAAAATCACTGAAACTTAAAATAAGACTACTTGAAAAAATAATTGCTAATTTTGCATAACTTGTATTATTCATCATAATTTTCTTATATGTATTAAAATTATAAATTAAACATTATTTTACTTAAAAAAAACAAAAATTTTATGTGGAAGTGTATTACAAGTGTGGTCTTTTAGATTATGTTGTGGAAACTTCTTTATTTTATAAGAAAAATCAGTTCTAAAATTCTATATTTGAAAATAATAATAAATAATAATAGTAATTAGTATTCTTTATTAATTCAATACCAGGCTATGTTTTATCTACTAATGCTTCTTTTAAACGGTTTCGAATGGGTAAAATTTGTAGTGTATATGCCAGATCGGAGCTGTTGCTCAAAATAGATACTTGAAAAGGAGATAAGCGACTCCCCATTATCCACTAGGATAGAATAGGGTCAGCAAAAAAATCTTTAAAATCTTCTTTTAAAGATTGCATTTTGAACAAAGCTTTGTAGCATTTTTTACAACAATATGGATGTTTTTTGATATTGACATCAGTTAGCTTAAAATTATCTTTTAACCATTTAGCCAAAATTTACATTTGTTTTCTTTGAGCCTGTCAAGACGTCTTATTTTAATTTAGTTTAAAAATTAAAAAATCAAACTAAATTAGAAAATTTAACAATAATTAACAAATTACTTTAATTTTTGTAACAAGATTAGATGTGGTTCTTGTTGAAAATAATTTTTTTATCACAAACAAAATATTGGCACTGTGAAATGTCATACAAATTTTCAAAAAGAAAAAACTAGTTGTAAACTTGATTTTTAACATAAATCTGTATTTTAATTTCAATTAGGTAATTTTATAAAAAAAAATGTAGATTTATATAAATAAAAGAGGTTAAAAAAAATATACACCAAAAATTAAGTAATTTGTTCTTATGAAAATATCAACAAATTAAAAGATTAAAGTTCATAGATTTTATTTTTCAAATATTGCATATTTTTATATTTTACTCATACCATTGAATTTACATGTTTTAAAAAAAAAAGTGAAAATTTACATAATTCCTATTATACTTAATTATTATTTACAGAACTTTTTAAGTAAAAAAATATTGTCTTCTTATAATTTAATATTTTAATTTTTTTATAATCTTCATCGCCAAATCTGGCGTAATCTTTTCTGAAATAAATAAAAAAAAAAAAATGCTTATATTTTATTTATTCAACCAACTCAAACTTCTTCCTTTTTTAAAAAATATCTTTTTTTTAATATCAATTTCTTGTAACAATTGGGTTTAAACGAAGTCATAAGCCATTCGGACGAACCTAGGGCCTGCCCTAAAGTATATTTTTAATAAATAAGCAAATATTTTACAAATTTATTTGCTAGCAAACCAAAATTTATTCATAATTTGCCCCATCATCAAAAACTAATATCAAAACTCTCTAAAAACTTAAAAGTAGAGAATCAAAATTATTGAAACCAATCAAGAAAAAACCTAAATTTACAGAGATTAGAGGACCACAGGCTTAAAGGAGACTTGGTCTAGATGTTTAAAATAGTTAATGGGTTAACCGATTAGCCGAAAAAAATATGCGAAAAGTCTGTCATTGAATCTGAGAAGATTTTTAAAAAAAAAGGACTAGCCCGGCTAATCAAAATAAGAGACTCATTCCAATATATTGTTTTCTTTTAAAAGAGTGATGTCAATTTTGAACGGAATGTTGGACCATGTAACAGTTTTAAATCAAGAATTGACTCAAAGTAAAAAGCATAAAATCAAGGGCTGCAATGGCTCGCTTAAAAGCCAAATGCCTAAACTGCAATTCAGTCATACTAATAGTATTAGTACTAACAGATAGTATTGCTTTTCATCATGTGCTGAATGTCTTCTTTAACATCAAAACTTTACAATTTAATTTCACTTAAGACAAACAACAACATTCTGTTAAATAAATTGTAATAAATTAACAAGTGTTTAATATATTTTTTGACAAATGTGATCAACTCTATATGCTAAATTTGCAACTATTTTAAGTTTTGAAAATATTCTTGTTTATTAAAAATTAAAAATTTAAAAATTTATTTGTTAAAACAATTAATAATTTACCTAGAAGTTAAAAAAAATTACGATTCAATGTAAACAAAATTAAATAAAAACTAAAATTTTAACTTAGAAATTCTTTCTCTTCTAGTTACTGATATTAAGTGCGTCAACGAAATGCGTCTTTCAGAAATTTTGGCATCAAATATCTCAGAAAATAAATAATGTATTTTAAAAGTTTATTTAATAATTGAATACGACACTCATTAAAAAAAAAAAAAGTTATTTTGCTTTTATTTATATAAAAAATTTATACAAAAATAATATATTAATTAAGAGTTTAAACATTCTAATGGAAAAAAAAAAACTCGAAAAAAAATGAACGGAAGATGTATCATCAACTGATAGAACTAAATGCTCATTTGGATGAATTCAATGTTTGCTGCGATACTAACTGAGTTAGCTTGTCCAAGTTGTGCATAAAATCGTTTAGCAACTTGCTCAGACCATTAAGATCTAGAGCGTTTGAATCATTATTTTCAGCAGAATCGTTTCTCTCACATTTATGAAAACCTTTAACTTTAATCAGTATTTGTCTAAGCTTTAAAATCAAGTCATAGTTTTGTTCATTAGAAAAACTATTCAAATTATTTAGCTCTATGTTAGTTTTAGAGCAAAATTTTTCTTTATAATCAATGAATGATTTCCATTCATCAGTATTGGACAAAAATTTTTTGATATTTCTCAATTTTTGCACAAATATTTCAAGATCTTCTTTGATATAGCGCAAAATAATGAGAAAACCATTGCCGCTAATTGACTGATTAGAATTATTCAATGGCAAAAATATTCCTGTTTGCTTATACTGACTTGGCTTTATGTTAAAACTAGCATATTCTATTGATTTTTTTAAATTTTCTGATTTTCGTTGCACTGAAAGCCTGTCGAAATTGTTGTTGGCTTTGATTTCATTTGAACTGTTGGAACAACATGAACTTGATGACGAGCAATCTTCTTTTTTCTCATCCAAATCATTAACAGACTGAGATCGTTTTTCCTCCTCTTTTTTGTCTTCACGGTTTACTTTTTTCAAATTACTAAACACTTTTTGCAATTCACTTTTGTCGGCATCGGATGTTTTGATCAATCGACTTTTAGGCCGGACATCGGTTATTTGAGGAGTGGCTGTAGTTGAATTCAATCGTTTTTCAACACCTTGCAGCGAGTGATTGATGTTATCAACGTCTTTGAACGAACAAGACCTCTCGGGCGGTTTTGGTGGTTGGCTCTTCTTGGCCTGAAACGAGCTCAGGACTATTTGATTCGATGTCTTTTGATTACTGTGAGCTGGAAGAGTGGATGAATTGAAATCTTTATGAACTACGATTGGAACAGACACAGAACTTGTTTCATGAAACATATTCTCAATATCAGTGTAAATTTCGGCAAATGTTGGCCGATTGAACGGCTCCCATTGCCAGCAACGGCGCATCAGCTCATACAAATTTAATGGACAACTATCGGGACACTCCATCCTATAGCCTGAGTCCAGCAGATGATAAACATTGGCCAATTCAACGCCTTGATACGGCGATTTTCCATAAGTGGCTATTTCCCAGAGCAATATGCCAAACGCCCAAACGTCTGATTTGCTTGAAAATTTGTTATAGGCTAAACCCTCAGGTGCTGTCCACTTAATTGGAAATTTTGCTCCTATATGAGCTGTGTACTCTGATTGACCATCGTTTTTGTCTGAAGCATTTACAAGTCTTGCCAAACCAAAGTCAGCAACTTTGACCAAGTGATTTTCACCAACTAAGCAATTTCTAGCTGCCAAATCTCGATGAATAAAATTTTTTGATTCTAAATAGCTCATTGCCGAAGCTACTTGCAGTCCAAAATACAACAGCACATTAAAATTAAGTTCTTCTCTATTTGCGTTTCTCAAATAGTCCAACAGATTTCCATTGGGCATGAATTCTGTGATTATGTAATATGGAGGCTCGCGAGTACAAATTCCGAGCAATTGAACCAAATTGGTGTGCTTCATTTCTTTCATTATTGAAGCTTCGGCTAAAAATTCTTGCAAACACATGTTTTCTTCCTTGAGCGTTTTAACTGCTACAATTTTATTGTACCTAAGCCAAACGCCTTCATACACATCGCCATATTGGCCAGATCCCAGCTTGAGACGCATTTGTATCTCACATCTATCGAGTTCCCATTTATCAGCTCCGTCATTAAGCACATCAACTGGACTAAATGAATACAGTTGAGGCTTGCTCTTTAGCTTGGCAGCAGGATACAAAAGAGTTGTTGTCAGACCATCTGGTTCAATTGAATGATGATGTATTAGTTCGGCAAGAGTTGAGAACTTTGACTCCTTGGAAACATAAAACAAGCTGAGGCCATTTGGGAGTTCATCTTTGTTGATGCGATAGTGATATACTCGGCCATCAAATCTTAGCGAAATAGAAAGCTGGTTTTGACATGTCTCTGACTCTCGGACCAAAAATGAACCATTTATACCCGATGAAAGAAGATACTCGGCTTTGACACGCTCTATTCTGCCATGATACCAAGCAAAATTGTCTAATTGATTGAACTGTTTTATATAGCTTGAGGGCACCCATCCGCTTTTTTGACTAATTATGTTTCTAACTTCACACCACTCTTTTGTCTTGTTGTAAGATAAAATATTGAGATTGTCGCCTTTTTGAATATTCAAATGCTTATCTAGATTACATCTGTAATCGTACAAAGCTATGAATATTTGGGTTTGATCGTTGCTAAACGATGTCGAGTTAGAGGACAACGACGGACTTGTTTGAGCGAGATTTTCCTTCGATTTGTTACGCTGTTTTAAATTGTGTGAAAATCGCGCCGTATTCAATGGAGTGCTCGGATTCGATTTCGTACCACTAGAGCTTGAATTGCCCATTTTAAATTGCGTTAAATATTCTTTTCTATACCAAGCTAGTTAGTTACATTTCTTGCTAAAACAAAAATTAAAATAAAAAATATAATTTTTTTGATCGATCGACCTCTTTTCAAATTAAGAACAGTCCATTTTTTATTATTATTCTTACTAGTCGAATCAGACCCGGCCTTACAAGAGAGCAAATAGTTTTTCATCGATTGAATATTTTATTCATTAAATGTTAGAGAAATATTTTAGTGAATTTTTGATTAAATTATTACTAATTATTAGTCTAAAGTAACGAATGAATGAATTCTGTTTTATCAAGCATGTATGTATTTATAATTTATCATTTATGAATGCAAGCATGTTTTATATGACTGTCTGGATAGTTTTCTTTTTTTTTCATTCATTCTTTCATTTATTTATATTAAATTGAGTTTGAACACAATTTTAAACAAATTCCAAGTTATTGACCTAAAATTAAAATTTGACTTTAAGATTTTTTTAGAAATTTTTTTCAAAAATTGAGCGCTTAAACGAAATAAAAACAGACCATAAATGGGGGTAAAACAGACAGAAAAATTTTTTTTTTATTTTTTCTAAAAAAACAATAAAGACAAGAATTCAGACAAATTTAGTCATATATAATTAAGTTAAAGTAAAATTTTACATTAAAAAAATTCAACATATTTTTCAAAAATATTGTAAAGTAGTGTGTCTTTTAAGCGTTTTTAGGTGTTTAAATAGTGTTTAATATTAAAGCAAATAATTTGATTATTTAAAATCATTTCTGAAGAATAAACATGCTTAATTTGTTTTTGAAGTTCCAAAAACGGGCTAAAAACAGGCTTAAAATGTACTTTGCGCGTCAAAAAGGCTTAAAAACCTACTAAATGAAATATTTTGTTTAGTTTATAAAGTGTTTTTTGCTCGTTTTTTTGGCCCAAAAACGCTCACAAAGCGAGAACGCCCAAAAAACAGCTACCAAACGCCGTTAAAACAGCGTTTAAACAGTGATTTTTGCTTGTTTTTGTCTCCTCGGGTGCAGAAATAAACAATAATTTGCAACTCTGGCCTAGCCAACTCGATAAAATACTATTTTTATATAATAGAATATATATATTGAACAATCTTAAACATTTTTTTGTATATGACAAACTGAATTTTTTTACTTAATTTTAAAATGGATATTTAACTGTCCATTAATCTTATTTCAATTTGTCCATGGGACTTAAACTTTAATTAAATCAATAAAAAAATTCATTTATAATTTATAATATAATCTTTTTTGATTTATGTAGATTTTAAAATTTTCTTTTAAATTTTTTTAAATTTTATGTTGATATAAATTTATAAAATTATTATATTTTTTTATAATATATTTTTGAATTAAAAAAAACGTGAAAAATTGCTTGCTGCTTCAAGTGTTAATCAAATCTTTTTTGAACAGCAATTCTTTTATACCATTTTTTTTTCTCTGGCTTTTATTTACCTGTATATTCTAAGATTTATTCATATAAATAAAATAGTTAATTTAATTAAGCATATTTTTTTTCTTTTCTTTATTAGTTTATTGCTGATTTATTTTATTTAATTCATAAACTTGCTTCAACCTTAAGATAAGATTCAATAAAATTGTCAAAAATTTAAACTTTGATAAGCTATTTGAATTGAGCAAAAAAATAAAAAATATTGACTTTAATATATGATAACTGGGCAATTACAAAATGTAATCGTGGTTTTACTTGAAACATTTTTTTTGCTCATTAACATAATAGCATTGGTAGTCAATCAAAATTGTCTAACAATTCGGAATCGCTATATTTTGGTAGCAATTGAACCAAAGAAAAAAGCTGGTAAGATGTCTAAGGCAAAAAAAAAAGTCTTGGATAAACAGGAATTTGAGATTTTGTTGAATTTTTTTTTAAAATTTAATATTGACTAAACAAAAAAGACAAGTAATTAAAAACGGCATGTATTTTACGTGATACTAAATTTATTTTTCTGCTACTAAAAAAAAATGATGCTAATTTTATTTTTATTTCTTTATTTTTATGCTATTAAAAAAATTAATTGATAAAAATTATAAGAAAATGATATTAATTTTTATTGATGATAATAAAATATACAAAAAAAGAAAAATAAGAAAAAAAAAGAAAAAAATTTGTTGTTTTTTTATATTTTGCTCGCAGGTTTACTTTGATCACTGAGTGGGTTTTTGCGAGGTCTACCTCTCGGACGTTTAGCTGGGCAATTTTCTACTAAATTCAACACACTTTGCTCTAATTCGAATACACCATGAACGATATTTAGCTGCTCATTTATTTGTTCAATCATCTTATTTTATTCAAATGTACGAAATTTGAAGCAATCATCTTATTTTATTCAAAAGTTATGATCGAACATGTTAAAACACTCGAATTTTTAGCAAATTGAAATAAATGTCAAAATTCAGTGTTTTTTTATCATAACTTTTGAATGGATCATTTTTTAAAAATAATTTATATATATTTAAAATTCTTGTAAAATTCTCTATAAGATGATATATAAAACATAATTTTCTAGAATGTATTGTGCCGAGGACATTTTTACGGAAAAGTCTTAAGTAATGTCATTGGCCTAATTCAAAAAATTAACAATATTCAAGTAAAATAAAAATTTATTTTTTTACATTAGAGGCTAAGTAACATTCGTATAAAATTTCATAGTCTTTTAATTAGCGGAACATTATTTTTTTTTTATTTTAAAAATAGGGTCATACGATCTCGTGCTCAGCACCATATTTCTTTAACTGCTTCAGAGTCATGTTTCTTTCACCATAATTAGTAATCTTGTATCGTTGGATAAGATAACACATTTTTATAGTTGTCAACTAATGTTTATTTGATAATTATTTGATACCGATTAAAAAAAAATATAAGTATATTATAAACAAAATAAGTATCATTTTAATTTTATTGTTAGTAACTTAAGTTTGAATTTTAGTATCATATTTATTTTTTTTTAAGTAGCAGAAAAATAAATTTAGTATCAGCATAAAATATAAGCGATTAAAAACAAGTAGACAATAGACTTAATAATCATCACATTATTACTTTAAAATAAATTTTTGAGCAATAAACTAATAAATCTTGACTTGAGTTAAATAAATTCGACAGTTTTAACTAATAATATAGAAACACAAGTAATATTTTCTCGTTATCTTTTTAAAATTTTGAAAAAAATTGGATAAAATTATCATAATATTAACCTTTTTATCAACTTGGAGAGAAATCGCGATTCCTATCTAAATACGCAGCTAATAGATACTGCCAGAATGATAAACCAGGCACACCAGACCCTGGATCAACCCCCTGACATGTGCTTTAACTATTACTCACAACGGCAATACAGACCAGAATCAACGTTTGCTAACAAAGTTAGAAACATATCTTATATTACACCAGCCAAAAACCAGTTAACTCATGCTCAACATCAACAACAACAACTTTATTTAAACAATTATCAAGCCCCCACTTTTCATCTCAATCAACAACTAGATCCACTCAACGTGAATCAAACGCCAACTCAAAATCACTTTCAAACCTGATTCAAAGTAACAACGCAACAAAGAAACAACACCAATCATTACCCGACGATCAACAAATCGAACCCATTGTACCAAAAGAAACAAACTACACCTTAAAATTCAAAAGCAACAAAAAATTTAGTGTAAAATACAGGGACTAATTCGTATTAGCAGATTATGTTAAAGCACTTAAACCAGGCATCGTATTAACCAACATAAATAAGAACGACGAACTAGTCATCAAAACAAACGTTCAAGAACACGTATCGGAACTAAAATCATGGCCTGTTGATGCCTTTGACCACGGAATCACTGAAATCATAAAACAAAAGAAATACTTTTTAGCACTCTATGACATTGACGTTAACTTTGAGATTCAATCAAATCGATCAAGAGAATATCTAAAAACACAATACGACATAGAGGACGTCCTGAGAATGATGAAAAAATCAACTAAACAAAAACTACCGTTAGTAAAGGCGGTCATGTCAAATTCATAAAAATCTCATAAACAAAAAATACATTCATATAATAAGACAAAAACATTAAATGTAACACACCGAACTTTCCAGAATACAATTACAATTGAACAACAATTTAAACGAAGACCCAACACTTATACTTGAGCTTATATCTCGAAACCATGGCAACGACATAAGCACACAGATTGGTCACTCCATGTTCAGTGACGCTGAACATGAAGACTCAG
>PJRA01000048.1:152466-171108 GCA_016987375.1 Brachionus koreanus
AATATTAAAAAATTCATTTCAGTTCAGAAGTAAAAGAATTGAAGAGAAATTATTGCGTTTGAAATGGATTTTAATCATATTTTAATAACTCCTTCAAAAGTTGTCTATAATGTTTGAGTCTTAAATTGTTTAAACATAGCCAGATAGAAGCTCATTTTAACATTTGCATTTCATATATCGTACTTTCTTCAGGATTGATGATTACTGTTGGTTTGGCACATATGCATTTATGTTCATTAGACTGATCGAAGACTGCATCACTCAAGGCTCGTAGAGAATAAATATATTAAAGTCTATTTGACTTTTAAATTCTTGAATAAAAAATCAATTGTTGTTTTTTCTTTTTTATAAGTGAAATAAGATTAATTAATTTTATTTTTTTTCTTTGTAAATACATAACTAATTTTGTGCTTGCTGAAAATTTTGTAAAGCTTAATTGCGTCACCTTTTCAATTGTTCATCTTCAAATTTAGGCATACTGACTTGTATGAAGTTTGCTTATTTGAACAGGCACTTAAAATTTATGATAATAGACACTAATTCATTTACTCTTCTTTGAACTTTTCCAGCTTATTAATGTCTTTTTTTTGATAAAGATTCAAAAATGCTGCACAGTATTTAAAAAAATTGAAAAACTGTTGTAAAACATGCCTATGTGAAATGTATTCGGAGATTTTTTGGACCCAAAGCGCATAATTTTGCAGTTCTTAAACATAGTACAAAACAAAGTACCAATAATAGAACTACCCGCTTGGTGGAGATATGTTTGCTTTGGTCAGCAAAAAGTTATCAGAGATCAGATACAGCCTCTTGGCCATGTCAGAGAATCTTTTAGTGTTAACTGAAATTGCTTTAATAATTCTGTTCTGCACAAGACTGTCAAGAAAAAAAGAATCTAAATTTATCTGGTTAATCTAAAAATTACTTAATTTTAAAATTAAAAGTGAAATTCATATTACAATAAAATTTTTAAATCTTTTTTTTATTTTTGTTATTTTGAATAAATTAATTTTTAATTCTAGTTCATCTTATTTGAATATTAGTTTTTTTTTAAATAATGTCATTTTGATTTAAATCAGTCGATAGAATGCTATTGATAAGATAAAAGCAAAATATTCAAAAGATTTTCCTACAGAATCATATTCATTATTGGATTTTATCTTGATCAAATTATTTTAATTATTAAAAAATAAACTAAACAATATTATGATACCGTGATTTATAAATTTAGATCGATTGTTTTGATTATTCTTGAATTATTTTTTAAAAGAAAGTTCTTGATAACTTTTGGGAACAAGACTCAATTTCTGTCAGAGATTTCCAATTTTATTCAAGATTTTAAATGTTCTTAAAAGATGTTTGGAAAAATCCTCAAACAAAATTTTCAATGATCTTTCAAAAAATATATTTGAACACTTTTTTGAATCAAAAAATTAGTTTTATTTTATTTTATTTTGATTTAATTGTATTATTAAAAGTTTTATAGAAAATCTTCAAAAAATTTTGATTAAATTCATTTTCAAAATAAAATAGCCTAAAACATTTAGACTATTAAAATTCGTCAATTTATATTTCTTATATTGCTTATATTCTACAAGACAATTATCGATAAGAAAAAAGGAGCTAATAATTTTAAATTTAAAATAAGTTTGTTTGCAGAAGAGCTTGTTGTTGAATTTATTGATACTGTAACAGTGGTTGTTGTAGTCGGTGCAATTGTAGTTGTTGTATTTGAATCAACTACCGTTGTTGCTTCATTTTTGATTGTTACTTCTTCGGTTGTCTGACCGGCTACCAAATGATCTAAATATCAAAATAATTTAGGTATTTAAAAAATGGAAAAACACAAGTCTTACTTAAAGTAATGCCTAAAAAAATAACAAAACCAATGATAAAAAATTTTTTCATTTTTGAAATTTTTTTAAATATAAAAATGTTGTATTATTGTAGTTCTATTTATATGAAAAAAGGCAAATAATGGTACCAACTTGCAAAGGAAGCTTTTATTTAAATTTCAAAGAAAAGCAAATATTTGCTATTAAAATTTTGTTTTTGAATTTTAATATTTAATTATTGATTGTTGCATGAAAACCGATCAAGTTTTTCTTATTTCCTTAAATAAATTTTACTTTATTTTAATAAAAAAATATGATTGAAAAATAGCAGTTAAAAAAATTTTCTATTTTATTTTGAAATCAACAAAAATGCCAAGTATTAATGATTTTTGAAAAAAAAAATTTTTCCAGATTTTATGCGGCCATTTGGCGTCTAAACATTATTGTTTCTCATAGAAAGCTACATGTTTTTATATATTTATTTAATTTTCCAAAATAAATAGCTAAAAAGACTTTTTCTTAAAACTTTATCTTCAAATATTAAAAGATTAAACAATGCATCTTAAACAAATATAGAAACAATATGAAAAAAATTAATTTTTTGAAAGTTTTTATTTCAGATCAAGATCGATATCCTGTAATCATAATTTAATTCATAAATTTTAATTGATTAATTTTAAAATCAGTGGAAGTAAAAATTTCTGCCATTTAGAATTTTGAAAAATAAATTTCCTATAACTTAAAATCCAATTAAAATAAAAATCGAAAATAAAGGAAAAAAAATAATATCTTTCACAATTATTTAAGCTTAAGCTGTTCTCTAAAAATTGTCATCTTGTTTGACAAACGTACTGTTTAAGAATAATATGATTTAAATAAAAACAAATTAAAAAAAAAAGTCAAATGACTCGTTTGGTGCTTCTAGTGTTAAGTAAAAAAATGTATTGGCCATGCCAGAGAATAAGTGAATATTAAGTTTAATACCTAATCTAGAAAACATTCGTCATCTTCCTCTTAAATTTGATCGATGTTTAAATAATTTTTTTTTTTTTCATTAACAACAAAAAAATCACAAAATCTGTGCAAATTGATTGCAATTTATTTTCAATATTGTTAAATGTATTGGAATTTTGCAGACTTGCACAATGGGACATTTGTTTCACTTTGTTTCATCTGCAGAACAAATTTTAGACAATTAGAACAAAAGTTAGAAGATTTTTTACTTTTTGTATTGAAAGTTTTGTATGAAATTTCACAATGCCGATTTAAATTAAATAAAAAAATTCTTAAATAATTTATTAGAACTAATTTTTAAATATTCATTAATAAAAAAAATTGAATTCTTAGCATTAAAAAAAAATTAAATAATTGATTCTATTGATGTGGGACCATCATTTAAGCTGCGCTAAGAGAGCTAGACTTTGTTGAAAAAAATTTAGATCGAAAACTACAGATGAAACCCCAATCGTTAGTTTAAAATTTATTAAACCAGCCAACATACACCCGTAAAAGCCTGTCCAGTTAAAACAGTCAAGTTTTTTTAATTTCAAACTATGTGACGAGTTATTGACAGTCTTTAATTAACTGACAAAAAATTAAAGTTTTCAACCTTTAGTAGTTACGTTTTCAAAGCACGAAACACACGTATAATTCACTTTTGGATTTCTGTCAATCACTTGTCACAAAAACTATTCATCCATCAAACCAATGTGCACGTATTGTTTTTTTCTGATGAGGCAATTGCTTTAACAAATAAATTTGCTTCATTAAAGGGTCACATGAAAAAACGTGTTGTGAGCAGACGTTAAGTCAGGCCCAAAAACATAGTCAAGGTCTTCATGATACTCATGTATAAATGGGAATATTCGTTTATTCAAGCATTCGTCGATATAGATGCTCGAGTTGATGGCAACCGACTTTGATGATGAAAAATTCCCATTTTAAAATTTTTTTTTTTAATATTTTAGCTAATTTTTAGTAGTTTATTAATAAATATATATATGATCCCCTGATCATTTGCATGATCGGGCAAGTTAACTTAACTTTTGTCCATTTATTTATGCATCACCCGTTAGCAGTAGCAATTGTTAGCAAAAAAAGAACCTTCGATTTTTTTAACAGTTTGGTCACAAATTATGTTAACAAGTAATACTGTTACCAGCAAAATTAACAAAATATGCAAATTGTTAACCGATTTTGCTATTGCTAATAAAATTTCTAAATATAAAACTTGAAAATAAAATAAACAAATGGGTCAATACGCTTAACCAACAACAACCGCTAATCTTTCTATTTATTTATGTTTTTTATTTTATATCTGATTTTATTCTAAACACACTTAAAGAATTTTTGATGCTTATTAATGTTCGTTAAGCTAAAAAGAGGGACTTTGTTACATTCTGAGTAGCCTGAGGGTTTCCCTCAAACAAATAAAATATAGTAATAAAAAAAGAAAAACAAATAAACTAGAAGAATGACTAATTAAGTTGAAAATGAAGATATCAGTTGAAAAGTCGTGTTCAGTAGTCTTCTTTAAGTACAAGAAAGAAAGTTATCATTTTAACATAAAAATTTATGGAAAAAGAATAATAAGCCCCAAAAAGTAATTAAATTTCTAGGTATCAAATTTGATTCTAAGCTAAATTTTAATCTACTTGTTGATGAAATTAAAGAAAGTTGAAATATATAACTAAATCTAATCAAGATAATGTCAATCAAAAAATGGAGTCTTAATTAAAAAACGTTAGCAAATCTTTAGAAATCTTTAATCGGATCAATCCTAGACTATTCTTTTCAAAGAACAGAAAAATATCAAAAAATTACTAGGAATTCAAAATGAACAGCAGTAAGATCTATACACATATTAAAATATGATATTCTCTCCAAATATATGATGCATCACGAAGCTTTTAATCAAATTTAATTACTAACAGTCTCAAATCGACTTTTTGGGTTGAGGGAAAGGTATGTTAGGACAGGCTGAGTGATTCCATTCCATTGGTTATCAGACTAGTTGAGAAATACAAAGCGGAGTTCGAATTAAGATATGCTGCAAAAAAGGTTTAAAACTACAAATTGCAAAATCACATAAAAATAGCTTTATTTTTAGACATTTTTTTTTAAATAAATAGAACTATTTAATTGAAATTTAAGTTGATTCTAAACCAAATAACTTAAAAACTAAAATATATTCTAATAAATTTATTTATTGATTAAAATTTTGAAAGTAAACTTTAAGGCTGATGAGGTACTCGTTTAAAATCTGAAATAAAATTAAAAAAAAAAGATTTTATTTTATTTTTTATTTTAGCGATTTAAATTGACATTAATTTTAGTAAAGAAAAAAAAACTATTTACAATAATAATATCTTCATTAATTAAAAGCCATAGGTTAACAAAATTTATGAGATCATTCAGACACTTAAGATAATTTTAATTCTAATTAATTTTGTTAGTCTTTCTTTTACGATATCTTCTTTGAAATCTTTTTCTATATCTTCTAAAAGGTCTTTTATAAAAACGTCTTCTGAAATACTTTTTGGTAATTGAAGTAGTTGTTTTTGTTGTTGTTATTGGTCTTATAGTTGTCTGGAAAAAGCCAAAGCTTTTAGATAAAGTCGGAAAATAGCTGTTCTCTGGAAATACATCTGTCAACTTTGTATGAACATGAAAAATAGTTGATTGATTATTTTTGCATTCGTTTTGGCTCATCGTTTTGCTTATTAAAGGGTTTATTAAGCGACCAAACTTGTTGAATGATAAATAAACGTTATGGTTAGAACCAAGTGAAAATTGATGAGAATTTCCCATGCGAATTCGGTGATGAAACACACAAAATTTGTCTAATTCATTTAAATTTTTCAACACAAAAATTCCTGAACGGTGAAAACAGACATATCTATTTAGTTGTTTGGATTTTAGAATCGTAAATCTCCTAAATGTTAGTGTTTCTATTAAAGCGTATGGATCTTTGAAAGCCTCGTCAACAGGCACGTCAGCTTTTATGCGAAAATTTCGCAGACTCACGTAACTTTGGCTACATTCAGAATTGAGGCGAATCACTCGCTGAAGACCATGACGCGACCAATCTCCATTTAAGTCTTTTAGTGCGTTTAAAAAGCGTGTTATCAAAAATAAATCATTTCTCGTATATTGCACATTTGCCGGAGTAATATAGCCTATGTTCCGTCGGCGAAAATTAAATCTTGATGCATTAAATCTTAGCGAATAAACGTTTCTAACACATTCCTTGTGTAAAATAAAATTTTTAAAATCTTTTCATTTTTTAATCAAAAAAAAAATCTCTTAAAATTTTCATAATTTTTAAATTTTATAAATTTATAATAAATTTTAAATAGAAACTATCAATGATAATAAATAAATAAGTTCAGTTCTCGGCTTTTTATGAGAAAAAGTCTAATGAAATTTTAATAAACTAACTTGTTCAATTTTTTTTTTGTTGAGTCATAAAATTAAATTAAAATAAGATTTTGCTTTTTTTAAAAGGCAGGATATTTTTGATTTTAGCATCTTTGATAAAAGTTTTAGTCACATTGTATGATAAAATAAACAAAATTAAATGCTCTTCTATGCTTCTTCTTTTTTAATTAATTCTAAAAAAATTTTATAAAAAAAAAACTTTAAATCAAAATTTTCAAATTTTGTTTTATGGAATTTCCAGACCTGCTATTCTCTCGAATTCATTCAGCTAATTGAGAGTAATCCCTTAGCTAAGTATTTCCAAATCATCAAATGAGCCTTACACATCGCAATTGATGATACCTCGTCACCTTAAAAATAGCACACTTTGCCAAGATGCTCCTCAAGATTCGTTATTAGAAGCGGATCTATTTTAGAATTTTATGATAACAGAAATCAATGGTAGGGTCCGTCCTAACAAGCTTAGTCAATCGTGAAAAGAGGATTCTTTGATAAAAAGATGATGTTGTGTTGTGTGTTTGGTGTAATTTCCAAGGAACAATACACTCTAAGCTGATTCTAGAAGGTTGTGTCATAAATACATAACTTTATTCTTAGCAATTAGAACAAATGTATGTTTCACTTCAATAAAAATATCTTTTTTTGGTCATCCGAAACTTAGGTTTGTTTAAAGATAACGCTAAACTTCATATAGCTAGAAGAACAATGGCAAAAATAGAAGCACTCGAAGGGATCCAACTTCTTCCTCATTCAGCATATAGCCCAGATGTTTCTCTTTCTGATTATCACATTTTTCGCGCAATGGCTCATTTTCTTGTCTGAGAGAGGTGTAAAAAAACATAAATAATGAGAAAAAAGCATAAAATTTAACTCTATTCTATTTCGTACCATCTTCCTGCTTTCCTTTTTTTGATTTTCATTTGCTTACAAATTTTTTACTGACTAGACCCGGATAATCATAACTATAAAATTAATAACACTCCATCAAATGATAACAAATTTAAAACTTTTTAGTGATCCCATGAATTTTTTAGTTTTCAAAATCTTCAATGTTTTTGATTTCGATAGTCTGATGCAAGTTTATACCCGAAACTTTTATTATCGCGGTCTCTTTATAAATTTCTATTAAGTACCAAACTGCACATGTTCTATTTGGTCCTTGACAATCGCATAAAGAAAATTTAACTTTCATTTTATCTTTGAATTCACTAGAAAAATTGATTTGAATTTTACCAATTTTCAATAATAAAATTTTTGACTCACTCAAATTATAATTAAATAATTAATGGAAATTTGTTAGACTACTTATAAAGAATTTAAGTCTTTTTTTAGTCAAGCGATTTAAACAGAAGCGATTACCTTTGATTTGTATAAAAAATAGTGAAGGAATTAGCTGTTAGGGAAAAAATACAATTCAGGTAAAAAAAATCAATGCTAAACTCAATTTTTTAAATCTGCAAATTTCTTCTAAAATTTTGAATTAAAGATTTTTATTGTTTTGCATGAAAAGATTTTTTTTCTCTTTAAGTGCTTCTTGTGGAACATAGGATCATTGGATATTAATTTGCAATTAATCTTAATTCTTGGACGGACAGGTTAGGGTTAGTTGGGCCTACGCACTTACAGCTGGAACTGTGTGGGGATTTGAACCCTCAACCTCCTGATTAGTGCTGAGTACCGTAAGTAACGGCCACTGGACCGCCAAAACTTGGTGTTGGCCGTTTTAATGGTCGTGTAAAATTTTCAAATATAAAAATTTGAAAGATAAAAAGATATTCCTCTGCGGCCACCAACACGACCAATACAAAAAAGCTTATGGCTGTCCAGGAGCCGTTACTGACGGCACCCAACACCATTCCTGATTGATGTCGATTGATCGAATCACTTGAACATAGGATCTACATGTAGTTATATTTATAAATTAAATTGTAAAACAAAAAAAAATATTAATAAAAATAATTTTGAACGTCTTTGATATTTGCTCTTTGAATGAACTAAATTGTATAAGAAAAACAAAAAATTTTTTCTTAAGTTTTTAAAAATCATATTTGTCATATTGAAATAAAAATTTAATTTTTATGATAAAATTTTTTCGGAAATGATAGAAAAAAATTATGGATAAAAATAAATACTTACAGTAGTTTGAATTGTCACTAGATAAAAATACAAAAATAGGACCAGCTTGAACTTGCTGATGAAAACAAAACGCGAAAATTTAAATTTCTTTATTTTAAAACAAAACATTTCTGATTTAGCAGAAAATAATTAAAATAAAAAAAGAATTATTAAATTCATCTAAAAAGAAAAAAAAATTAAAAAAAAAAGTAATCAAGCATTAGGTAAGTTTCAGGTATCGGTCTAAAGCGAATAAGAGCTTTTGAACTAGATTTAAATTATAACAATTACGTCAAATGCTTATTTGTCTTAGCAAGTCGCGCTCTAGAATAGACTAAGCTTCTTTTCAAAGATTTTTGATTTTTCTAAACGAATGAATTTTTAATTAACTTTATTTTTTTGTTGGTTTTATTTTAAATTTAAAATAGAATAATGACAAGGATTAACTTCGAAGTGATCAATCAGAATATTTGCGCTCTAGAATTAAAAAATGATAGCCTTAAGACTTATTTGAGTATACTTTAAACTTTTGGATTGTAATTAAACTTTTAAAATTAATTAGAAATTTTTTGCTTGCATTCTATTTTTATGTGTTCATTTTTTATGACTGGCTAATTAATTAATGAACACGGCTTCGATCCAAATCCTACACATTCTTTTTGCGTGGGAACTATGTTCAAAAACACAATTTTTTCTTCTAAAAACATTCATTAACAACATTTCTAGAGATACACGACAAATTTAACCTTTTTTTTACCCTTCACTTGTCTATACACTATTTTAAACAAAGATAAATCAACCAACTAAGTCTACAAAATTATCTTTCATGATAAGAAACAGTTTGGTCAAACATTCTCATAAATTTTTTGTAAAAATAATTTTATTTCATTTTAGAAAAATAGACAATCTAAATCAAAGGACACTTAAAATCAGGTTATCTTAACTGAATCGATTAGAACTACTAGATTTAAAGTCTAGCAAGAAAAAAATATTTCGTAACTAAATAAATATCTTTATTAGACTTTAAAATTATCTTCAAAAAAAAAAAATTCTCCTAGCACAAACATACTTAAATTTAAGAAAATAAAATTAATATTTTTAAGGATTTTCTTAAAGCTGTGCTCGACCAAGTATTTATTTTAGATTAAATAGCTATTTTTTTTCATCATAGATGCAAAATTAATTAGTTTCCTAATAAAAAAAATAAACCCAATTTTTATTTTTTTTATCAAATTAGGTCTATGTAATAAACGATAATGAGGGGCTTAAAATAAAACTAACGGAATGAATTAAAATTTAAAAACCATCACTTCTATTCAATTCATCATACGATTAGAAAGAGAATCAGCTTGGTTTTAATTCGCTTTTAGTGTCTGATTTTGTCGCTTAATTATTGTCACTTGTACTTAATGCAAAATCAATTTAAAAACCATTCACTGAAAGCTAAATATTAGTCAGTAATTTTTTTCAAATCTGAAAAATTAAGTTACATCCTGAAATATTTGAATAAACCGGTTCTTATAAGTATTTCCGATTATTTTTTTAAAATGAAACTTTACAATCTAAATCACACACGGTTTCTTTGTTATAAACGCCATATAGCTCAATCTAAATGCTGCAAATGATTCTTACGGCTTTCGATTCCTGACTTAGAGAACCTTTTATTATTGTATAAAATAAACAAGAAACTACACCAGCACCAATCTCGCAAATAAATGGCTTTTATTTAGAATAAAAACTACCCAGGTCCTTTACAAATTTAAATTTTAACTCACAATTTATTTCAAGTTCTAGTTTAATTTAGGCAACAAAAAAATTTTTGATTAAGGCTTGAGTTTAATATTACAAAAATCTCAAGTCGTTTGCATCAAGATCTAACAAAGTTAACTAATAGACAATTAACAAATATTCAACAATTATTTCTTTGCTTAAACAATATCAAAAATATGATCTATGAAAATTGAGTAACCCGTATCCAAAAACCTGCTTTAATTTTGCTTTGCTCTTGATTACTTGAAATAGATGATAAATATTAAGTTGGTTTTAAAATTATAGATTAACCATTAAGTGACCTAAAATATTAATTTGGAAGAAACGATAATTATTTTTTTTTCATTTCAAAAATCAAATGTCTATGATCAATTTTCTTAAATGAATTTAATTTAGTCACTGCTTAAATTAAAAGATAAATAGATTTTTTTATTCATAAAACTATTCTCAAATATTTTAAAAATAATCATTGATTTTGAATGAACTGCTTGATAGGCGAATGCTGCCTAAAATAAACTAATATTAATTTGTTTCTTTAGAATTAAGCTTCAAATGTTCAATAAAATAAATCATAAAAATGGTATTGATAAGAAAAAATTCATTGAACTTTATTATATAAAAGGATGAACTTTGAAAAAAAACACATTGATTTATTTCGAATAAACAACCTATAGATAATGCCATTGAAGAAAAAAAAAATTTTCAATTTGTGAATTAAATCAGTTATATCATCGAAATAAAACAAATTTAAAGTCCAAATAAAAATAATAACCTTTTTTATTTTTTAAATAAAATCAAATGTTATTCTCTAATGTACTGAGATCTAACAAAATAATTTATTTGCTTGGACTATTTCATTAAACAAAAATGATTGCATGAAACTAAAATATACAATAAGCTCGACTATCTTCAATTTTTATATTTAATTAAATTAATCAGACTCAAAACATTTACAACAACGACCCCATGTTCTGTGTCGTGTTTTAGTTGTCCTCGCTAATTGCTTGCAAATATCAAGCTAATTGATAATTAAAAAATGTATTTTGAACGTTCTATTTTATTTTTATTGCTTCATCTCTTTCTTTATCGTTATCCTAAATCTCTACGTGCTTAGCATACCATGAAGCTTTTGAATTTTCATCTGATATAATTTATTGAATAATCTAAAAATAAATAGCTAAATGTAAAATCAAAGTCTCAAAAAAGTTTTCACGTTCTTTCAAAATAAAATGATTCTTGGCCAAATTTCAGTTTGGTCACCACAAGACTTTTTCAAAATTTTTGGTCAAAATTGGTTAATTAAAAAATAAATAAATAAAAAAGCTCTTAGTGCTCTTAGTTAAATTTTCTAGTCAAATATTTGGTTAGTCCTCTTAGAAAAAAAAAGAACAAAAATTAAAGAAAAAAGCCACTAGAGTTTTGAAACTCCTTGAGCAAAATAATCTCTTTTTTAGAGAGAAAAAAAAAAACAAAATTATATAATTGTTTTGACTTGAAGGAGAGTTCTGGTATTTTAAAATACTACTAAATGCCAAAGTCCGAATTCTAAGCTAATGAGAAAATAAAAATCTCTTAGAATTTGATTTAATTTATTTCAAAAGTCACTTGAATTAAAATTTTAAATTGACTGTTAATTTTATTCTTTTAAATAGCTGTTAATATTTTGACCTGTTTTTTGTTTTCTTTTATTTTCTATTCATTTTAAAACTATAGAAAGTGTTATAAGTAGAAAATATTTTTCTAATGGATTTTTAGCCTTCTAAGCAAAAATAACGCTAAAAATTAAAATTTTTCTTTCAAGGTGTTTAAGTCAATATTTTTACTAAAGCTTTAACGACACTATAGCATAGGTAGTAGTTTTAATGGATCTTGTCTCTTAAAATAACCCTTAGGTGTTAAAATAAAATAATTTGGATATGAAGTCCAAAGCAGTTTCGAGCCGCTTTATCTCTCTTTTCAGACCTCCTGTTAGCAAAACTTGGGTAAACAAGAAGTAGAAAAAAACAAAGATTATTATTGCATAAGGAGTAGCATCGTAATATTTTATAAACAATCATTCTTTAATGAAATAAAATAGAATGCAAGCAGTTTGCGTATGGGACTAAAATGTTTAGTACTTTTAAAACAAGAATGCACATTATTTTATACTATCTTTTAACAAATATGCTTTGTATTTACATATTATATTTTGACTTTAACCATTTTTGACTTTCTTTTTTAGAATATTGTTATTAATAAAAAGATTAAACAAAAGGAAGTTTTATTTTGATTAAATAAAGTGTTTAGAGCAAATTGAAATATGGTTTGTTGCGGGATAACTTGACTGGCAGTAAAACCATTTAATTCCTTGTCAATTAAGTAGTGGCCACATCTTGATTTTAAAAAATTGATAAACAAAGAATTAGCTCTATCATTGAACTAATTAATAATCCTTTAATTTTTCAATAATAGTCAATATTCTTCGAAAAATTAAAGGATTCAAATGGAAGAAGTCATCTGAGATAAACAAGACTCTTTACAAATCATTAATAAGATCCATCTTCGACTATTGTTTTATTATTTTACAGTGCGGCACTCAAATAATTAAAAGAGACTTACACATTCTACAGAACAGAATTCTACAGATTTTAAAATTTTTTCCACTCAAAACAAGTATAGACACAATACATAAGATTAATCAAGATATAAACATAAACTAATTGCCAAAGAAATTAGTGATTTTACTGCAAAACAAGTCACCCTGAAGCATACCAAAACTCTGCTGAACAACCTATTTTAACACTAGAAGCACCTTGACTCGTTTGAAAAATTTTTAAATCCTCGTATCTTTTGAATGGATTTTTCAAATAAATATATCTTTTTTGAATTATGTAGATTTTAAAATTTTCTTTAAATAATGATATTACTTTATAAAATTATTTTAGTTTTTTTTATAAAATATTTATGAATTAAAAAAACCTGAAAAAATGCTTGGTGCTTCTAGTGTTAAACTACTACAAATTTCGATCTTAAAAATTTGAACACAAGAGCTGAAAAGAGGGCTAGAGCTGCTCGAAAATGTCCTGGATTTATATGGTTCTAATTAATGAACTAATTCTAATCCTTTGGCTTTACACAACAGAAATGTGTGGGAAAATACTTGTGAATATCTAAATGCTTTGTTAAAAATAAATTGGTCAAGTTTTTTAAAATTTAGATGCATTTTTATAGAAAAAATAATATTAAAATAAAAAAGGTGAATTCGATTTCTATAATAGAAAAACGATGAAAGATAAAAATGATAAATTTTTTAATTAGATAACAATGGCTACATTAAAAAAATCATTGAACTAAAATAATTTTTAATTCCTATTCAAATACATCAAGATAAAGAAATTACATTTTTCGGAGTTACTTTAATCATAAAAAATTTTATCTTGGGGATTAAGATAAGCGATTTACTTTTTTCTCTATAATTAAAAATAATTAAAGAAATAACTTGATATGATCGAAACATGGATTAAATTGAAAAAAATGTCTCTTTGAATTGTTAATGACATTCATGCAAGCTTTTCTTGATATTAGAAAAAAAAAATTCATGATGCTAGTTTTTATTATTGATAAAATTTTTACAAATTAAATTCTATTAATCATTTAAAATTTGAAAAAAATGCCACCACCAACTCTTATTAATATGATTAAGTGATATGAAAATTTTAAATTAAATTGTAATTTTGAATTTTTAAACTTCTAAGCATTTTGATAAGAAACGAGCTATTCAAACCTCTTCAAATGTTTCTCATATATAAGTCAAGCTTTTGATAGGAAATTAATGAATGAGAATTTATATAACTGAGGAAAAGTATGAAGGCTACAAGAGTTGTTTTCATCATTATGATCAGCCTCTTGGTAGGCGTAAGTAATTGCTTAAGCTGGTTCCATAAATGCAGTTTACCCAAGACAGTGGAAAACTTTCAGCTAAATAAAGTGAATTAAACGAATTCAAACTTAAAATGCTCTTTTAATTTAAAAATTGGATATTTTTGCTTAATTTTAAAAGAAAACAAAAACAAGATTTTTCTGAATGAATTTGATTAAAAAATTATGCAATTTTGTTTTCTAAAAGAGTATTTGGAGAATTTAAACACAAATACTTGATAATTTTGTTTTTTCTTTAGATAATTGGCTCATGGTTTATTTATTTGCATTCACAAGGGACGCTCATTGACCATTTTAAATGCATGAAAACAATTTACAAGCCAACAGAAGAGCATAATGCCGTTATAGCAAACTCTATTGCTTGGTCGTAAGTTTTAAAATAATTGACGTCTAATTCCGACCTCTACTTTTTTTACAAAGCAAATATATTTTTAAAAGTTATAATGTATCATTTAGTTAGATATTTTCTCTAACAAAAAATAAATAAACTTGGTCTTACGAATAATTTTTATTTTAGTTTGATCTTTTGACAATGCTATCAGTTTTAAAAAATTTTTCTGCTATTTGTGTGTTGGAAGAGAGCATTTAAGACTTAAAACTGACAATTTCTGTATAAATTAGCTACTACACACTAGAACTATAAATTGCTGAATTTTCGCTTTTTTCATAAAGCTCTTAAATTTTTGAAGTTTTTTCATCATAACTCCTAAAAAAATCATGCAATTAGAATAAATTATAGCTCATTTTAATCGAGGTAAAATTCTCTACAAAATGATATATCATTCTAACATTTGAATTTTATTGACCTCCGAGGACAACCTGGGGTCAGGACATGTGAAAAAAATCTATTATTATTTTCGAAAAAAAGACTGTATTAACTTGTAAATTTTTATAATTTTATCTTTATTAAATCATAATTTTTTATAATTGAAATTTTGGACAAGCATTAAAATTTTCTCCATGTCATTACCATTTCGATGAGCTCTTTCATGATTGTTGACCTGCTTTGTATGTTACTGTTGGGTTTCCAACCTTATGTCGTCCTTGTGGTGTCCGTAAAAGGGCTATTTTTGGTATTCTTTTTTCCTTCATTCAAAGTACATGTCCAAGCCATCGCAATTTTTGAGTTTTTGAGAGCTGTACAGTTTGTGTTTTATTTGCTTACTATAGCTGGTTGATTTCCATGCTGGTTGCAGTCTAGCAAAGGTAATCTTTGTTTTAGCAAGTCTTTTGAAATCACACGCTTTGTGTTAAAATATTTTAAATTGGATAATTTAAGTAAAAAATTCCTTTTTATCTTTTTCATTGCTGCTGGACTTTCATTATGATTATGTAAGTATATTAGTACAATTTAGTTAGGAGCCATTTAAGTATTTGCTTATTTTTTTCTATCGTTTAAGTTTGATTATAGGCAGTACCCTAAAGATTCAACCGTTGCATCTTTATCTAATTCTTTTTTCTCTCTGTACATTTCTTTATTTTTTATATCACAGAGTTTGCCGAGTTCTTCACTCTTTCCATTTGTTAAATTAATAAAACAAAAAAAAAATATTACAAAAATATTTGAAATTTTCAAAAAATATACTTCAAGGACAAAAACTAGACATATTTTTTGAGAGCTCGTGAAATTTTCTTCAAGATAAATGGTAGCCAGTTGAGGGTCATGTTTTTTAAAATATAAAAATATTCAATTTTCGCAAAAAATAAAAATCATCAAAAAAATTAATTTAATTTTCTAAAATATTTCTAACTAAATGATATATTACAACTTTTGAAAATTTTTTGCTCTGTAAAAAAGTGGGAGTCAGAAAATTTTCAAAAATTGGGGGTTAGTGGTTTAATAGAACCGTTTCAAATAAGTGAATACAACTTTTTATTTTTAAATAAAATTATAGAGTTAAAAAATAGATGATATCTATTTAATAAGATAAAGTCTAGGGCTGAAAGGTGCTAATGGTTCTATTTTATAAGAAATAAATTTCCATTCTTTGGGTATAAGTCGAGTGGCGTTTTAAGACGTTTGGGTCGATTCCTTTGATTAAAATGACGACTAAAACAAGAACTATGAATACAACTTGTATTTGGAATGTTTTTAGGATAAATAACTGTTTTCTCTATTTGAATATTTAATCAAGGCTTTTTTCTTATATTTTAGAAAAGATCTTTAGACTCTTTCACATAAGGTGGGTTTTTACAAAGGAATTTATCACAGTAATCTTTAAACCAGAAAATTAAGAAACAAATGACTAAGTTTGACGACCAACATAGTATGAAAAATAAAATTAAAGGACGGATAACAACATTTTAGGAAATTAATACAAAATTGTGCAATTAAAAAAAAATAATGTATTAAGATTCAAGTTTTCAAAAATGTATGCTTTGTTAAACACGTTTTTAAAGTTGTTTCCAATTTTTAGACTTACATCAAAGTGTTCTCTAATTATAGTGTTCAATTTAAAATTTTTAGCGTGGCCTGACATTAATTAAGAACATAACAAAAATCTAAATTACTACATTAAACTTCATCGAACAATTTTCTAAAAATTTTATCAAAGAAATGCTTAAATAGTACTTGAAAAATATTTAAAAAAAAATTTATCATTATTATTTTTAAAACTTTATGTTTATTTATACAACTACAGCTAAATAAATACAAAAATTTTTAAAAAAATTATTTTTTCAATCAGAAATCTAAAATTAAAAAACATAAAAATTTATTAATTTTTGCTACAAAACATGCTTATTTTCATGAAATAAAAAGCAAAAGGAAAAGGTAACATAAAGGGTCGAAAAGAACACTCCGGGTTTTAGAATAATTTTAATTATTGAAATGACGAGACATAAACAAAACAGAATTTTCATCAATATTTTTGTATACTGCACTTTTTTTTTAATTTGTAAGTTATTTGGTTATTTTTCACAGGCTTTACTGGAGAGAAATTCTTCGCCATGTTTAAAGATTTGTATATGAGGTAAAGAGGAGTTGGTTTTTTTTCGTTAAAAAATTAAAAAAACATAGCAATAGTTTTTTTTTTATTAAAAGTTTTCAAATTGGTTCAAATTAAAAAATATTGATTGATTGTTTGGATAATTGATAAAAAAGTTCAAATTATAGGATTTTGATTTTTAGAAAAAAATTAGTTTACATCGCTTGAAAAATGTTTTAAAAGTAAAATTCATATTTTCTAATTGAGTAAATTCTTTAAAAATTAGAATTTTAAAATTCTAAGTTAATCAAAATCTTTGAATTGTTGAAGAATCAAAAGAAACGTAAAAAAAATTAAACTAAATTTTTATTTTGATTATAGTAAATAAATTTCAGAAAATTTCCCATTTCCAGAATGACTTACAAGGTGTATACAAGATGATTTCGAAATTCATCAATTAGTTTTTAAGGTCGATAAAAATTTTTTTACTTTTTAAAAAAAAAAAAACTTAATCTTAAAAAAAATATAAAATATAAATTTATTGTTCTTTAAAATTTTGGATATTAGCTTTTTCCTTTTGATGGTAGATATTTTTATGATTGAAGCGATTGATTGTTTTTGTTTTGGATAGATTGATTGACAGAAAGTCGACATTACAACGAAAAAAAATTAATGGTTATTTATATATTTAGATATTTATAAAATACGAAGAATTAACAAGATGATTAGTATTTTTATCTCTTCTTGCTATATAAAATAATAAAGTTTTGAAAAAAAACCAACTGTATAATTAAATGTTTTTTTTGAGCAACAGCTCCGATCTGACACCAAAGCATCGAGTTGATCATCTACACTGCAATTATTACCCTGTGGAAACCGGTCTCGCATTTTTTAATGAAAGGGTTTAAACATGCGCCACATATTGCAGAGAAATTTTGAAGATTAGCCCACCCTCAGCGGGTTTTGAACCTTCGATCCTCTTCGCGCATGACATACACACAAACCACTCGGCTATACGGGCTGTGTTATATTTTAAAAGCATTCGACGACATTTTGGCCTTACTGCCTTCTCTTGGTTAGTTTTATTCTTATCTAACATATAATTCTGTACCATATTGACATAATGAGATGATGCTTAGTCGGGCCAAAATACATAATTGCCATTCTGATAATATTCTTTAAAAATTGTTTAAAGTCATGTCTTAATACACTCTCGAAGGTAGACATGTTGATTGACCTCAAAACCACTAGGTACATAATATGGTTCGCTTATTTTGCGTTGTGAAAAAACCAACTAGACCATTAATTTTTCTTCAAATTTTTAAACGTACTTGTTCTTTACACTCTCAAGTGTCTTACTTACGTTACTGCTATAAAAAATATCATTCCCTGGCAGCGCGGTGTTACCAAAAGTGAAATAAGATTCATCATCAATTATAAATTAATATCTGCTATATTTTAAAAGCATTATGATTGAAAAAGGCTCTAATTTTGGCCACCATTAGTTTCGTCGCTATTTTAAGCAGTTCTTTTTTTTCTCTTGAAAGTTTTATCTTTTTCTATAATTTCTAGCCAACGATAAACAGAGCGTTTTCTGTATCCAAGACCAGTGAATCGCTTAACAACTTCAGCTTTTG
>PJRA01000048.1:175850-189797 GCA_016987375.1 Brachionus koreanus
TAAGAAAAAGAAATTTAACTACTTAAAAATAAGGGAAATAAATAAAGCGTTTACCATAAACTCTTCTTTTATTTACTAAAATATTTTAATTTAAAAAAATATTCAAAATTAAAGCAAAATTAAAGTCCAAACCTAATAATAAAAAAAAAATTAAAATTTATGGAAGGAGGGCCTTGGGCCCGACTGGGAGAGTCTGGTTGAAAATTTTATTTTATCAAAGACGCTAAAATCAAAAATAATATCTAACCTTTTATAAATTAGCAAAATTTTATCACTCAACATAAAATAAAACAGTTTAAAAATAGATTTTTAAGAAAAAATTTGGTTTTTTTTCATCCTCAGACACTAGAAATAAAATTATTTTTGTCTAGTAAATTAGAAATAAATTACTTGGAAACTTGATGGACGTTGTTTGTTTGGTGAGTTGTATATTTCATGTGAAAGCTCGACTTTAATTTCGGGCAGAAGAGCAAAAACTGTTTTGATAATTAAATCATCTATATCACTTTTAATTTTTGTTACATTTATTCCAATTTTTGACATGTAACTAAATATTTTGCTCAATTTTCTTTTACTTCCATGCCCTGCTAAGTTTTCATCGTCATTCTTCATTGAACTAAATTGATACTTGTCATTCTTCTTGTTTAATGAGTAATTTGTTAGATGCATATAAATTTGATTCAGATTATTTGAGTCAGGTTTTTCGTAATCAACTGTTGCAAAACGTACCAAACCTTCATCATATATATAAATTTCAAGGGGTTTAATGTTTAGAATGACTACATAAATTCTAAAATCGGACTTAAGTCCATCTATCAAAAACGGATTGTGTACATATTCTTGAACAATAAAGCTTTTAGGATTATCAGTTTTAGGATTTAGATATCCTTTAGGTGAACTTATCAAATAAATTCCGTCACCTTGGCTTCCGTCATTGGGCTTAACAATAAATGTAGTCAGCGTTTTTTTCATTTTAAAATCTTGGTCATGAATGAAGCGACATTCTTGCGTAAACTCTTTCAATTGCTCAGGCAAAAACCATGTTCTTGGATAAAAATTGTACTCATCTGGATAAAAACGCCTCATTACATTTAACGAATGACTAAGGGGACCTTTTTTCAATAGATGGTTCATTGAAGGAAACTTGTTTAAACGTGATTCAGGAGAATAGCATCCAAAAGAGTTGTTATCGCGTCCTTCATGAGAAGCGCAAGATTGCCATATAATATCACAGCCATTTGCAAGTCCATATGGACATTCTTGCCATCCTAACTCAGCTATGCATAATTTCAATACTTCAGTGTTTGACCTGGCTTTAGATGTATCAACGGTAATTTTAGACTTAGAAGTAACAATTGATTTCAATTTAACATTATCTCTTAAATCGATAGAACTCTCATTTAATGAAGGCCTTGATAAATGTGGTTTTTTTACTAAGTTAAAATCAAAATTTTTTGAAAACTCAATTTTTTGATCACTTTTTAAAGAACTAGAGAACAATTTAACTCCAACAGAAGATTTGATGCGACGCATATCTGTTTTTAGTACGTTTTTTGAAGTACTTAATGGCCGAAATGGTTTTATTGCTTCTTCAAGAGGATTTTTTAACTCCATTTCATTGATTGACTTAAGATCAGAATCTCCTTTTATCTCCTTTTCATTTTGCTTATAAAATAAAAATTAATTTTTGTGATTTAGACAGTTTTTAAATTTATCATATTAAATTAAAAAAAATAGAAACCAAAAAATTTTATTTATATTCAAATAAATGAAGTGTTAATCATTCGACTTTGATAAAGGCCTGTTGATAAATTTTAAAATTCAAAGATTAAACAAATCTTATTTTACTTTATCACATTCAACTATTAATAAAAATATTACTAGTGACCCCACACACTTAAACACTAGCTGATGTTAAATTAAGATTTAAAAATAAATTTAAAAAAAAATGATTAATTTTGAGTAATAGAATAAAAATATCTGCTAGAATTCTCTATTCCTTTTTTTTACATTTATTTTAAAAAATTTTAGTTTTGATTTTATTAAATTTTTTTCCTAAATTACCAAGTATTCACAAGATAATGGATGTATTTTTATTGCTTTTAAAATTAAATGAATAAGTATTTAAAGAATTGTGAATAAAGTGCGAATTATCACATGACTAAATTATAAAAAGTTTTTATTTTGAAAATATTTTTTATTTAACTTAGGATTTATTTTTTTGATTATAGTAAAAAAATTAAAATTTTTATCCAAAAATTTTATTTAGACCGTGAAAGACCAAAGATTTAATTAATTTGAAAACTGATATTTTTGATTCAAAAAATAAAAAAAGAAAATTTTCAAGAAAAAAATTATGCTTTTGAAATGAAAAATACGCTTTTATTTCAAAAATTATTTTTTTTTATAATCTTTAATTTGCGAGTAGTGGTGCGTGACGAGCATATTAAGCAGATATACAAATAAAAAACAAATACTAAACTTTTTAAAACAATATTCTTGACGTAAATGGTCAATATACACACACAAAAAAATAGGGAACATTTTTTGTCAGTAGATAATTATTTTTTTATTAGATTTTTTTTTTAATTAAAAATAGATAATATCAAATAGAAACAGATAAAAGTTTTTTAATGTTCCCCATGTTAAGCGATTATTTTCTTTTAAATCTAAGCTAAAAATTGCAATTAATATTGATGATGGAATTATTTAGTCTTGAAAATATCTTCAATAATTTTCAAAAAATTTGCAATTTGAAAAATTATAAAGTGATTTTGGAACTATGAAGATATAGATTGAAATGACATGTCCTTTTTCAACTTTTAAGAACATATTCCTTCAAAAATAAACCAAAAAAACTTTCAATTTAAAAGTCTATTTTTTTGTCTTCAAATATTTTATCCATGTAGAATTATTTAATTTTATCACACCGCAAAGGACCTACAATCTTAACAAGTTAATCTTTTTATCCTATTCTAAGTTCAGATTAAAAAAGATAAAATATATAAGTGAATATACATTCAGATAATAGAAAAAATGTGAAAGATTTTTTTCGTCTTGTTTGTTATTAAATATCAATATTTTATCATTTTTGTAAAGTTTGTTCTTAATAAGCGTGGAAGAATTATTCCTTTCATGCTTAATTTTTTAGCTAAGATTTTTACACATTTGATTTTTAAATTGTAAGACGTTTATTTTTTCAAACATAGATAATTAAAAAAAAATCCTTGTAAAAAACCAAGAAAGTAATTGACATTTATTTCTTAACCCTTTTAACGGCTGCTCACTTTTATTATTAGATTTTGTGGTCTAGTAACCACAAGAGCAAAATTAGATGTGCTCTCTAATCGAAACTTGTTCATATTATTATATTTACACTACTCATAAAAGCACTAGTCTCACCGACGCTTGGGACTAGGCTTAGAATAAAACAATATTTAATCTTTATTTACTAATTATTTACAACTTTGTTAAAAATCTATTCACATCTATTTGATAAACTAAAACTCTAATCTTTCCGTTTCATCTAATTTTATTTACACTTTGTACATCGGCTACAGAGCGGCCGTTTTCTATTTTAAAACTTAGATTAATAAAACACTTATAAAGCATTTAACGTTTAAAGTGCTATTAATAAAAAACCCTATTAAAACACAACAGAACATCTGGCAACGAGGAAAAAAACAAAAAAACTAAATTAAAAGTCGAATGAACACGACCACAACTCGAGAAGAACCAGACAGTACGATTGCATCATCGCAAATTATTCCACAGACAAACGAAGAGGAAAACGAAAACAAAACGGCACGAGACGCCAGCGAGACAAAACAAGAGGAAGAAGAAATGAATGAGCAAATAACATGTGGTATGTTTCAATACTCAACTGGTGAAGAGCTAACCACAGTAGACTCAAGATGGAAAATGTGGCTAGAACGGTACAAGCTGTACGTTCACACAAAGAACCTCCAAGCCGACCGTCACATGAAGAGACGAGATGGAGAGCCAGTGCACGACTACGTCTTGAGGCTACGCCAACAGGCTGCCCTCTGCAAGTTCGGTGAAATGAAACATCTTGTCTCAATTGGTGGCTGGTTCCAAATTGCTGGCATTCCAAGAGAAATGCTGCAGAACAAACAACTTGACCCTTGCAAACGCGATTGAAACCGCGCGAGGATATGAAAGTTGTGTGCAAAATATGAATCTTCTCATAAATCCAACATTCGACACGTCCATAATGTACTGCGAACGAAGAATGGGCACAAGAAGCACAAAACCAAATGCTGAAAACAATAAAAAACATGGACAGTGCAAATGGTGTGGGGGCAACTGCCAAAGCATTACATCTGGCGACGAGGATAAAAGCCCTAGAAGACTAATAAAATTGCTTCTCGGTGGCAGCAATGTTTATAGTGCGTACAGTGGCTACCTGGCGATTGTCAGTTAGTACCTGGGAAAAATAATAGTCTATGACTGATCTCGGTCATTTATGATCCGGCAGTGGTCAAAATGATCGACAGTTCCCTAGCAGTCGCTATTAAAGCGGGGGGTAGATGTGATATAGCGACATTTCTGTCGATATCACTGGATTAGTTAACTAACTTAACCATGAGCGTTTAAGTTAGAATGGTGCATAAAAAGCTGCTCCTAAACGTCTAACGAGGAGATCGGATAAACGGGCTCAAGGGTACTAATGTAAACATTACAGATGTATCTGGATTTGCCCAAGAGACTACAAATTCGGCAATGTTAAAATAAGTTGCATATTTGTCGTAAACAGAGTTTGTTCAGCGCCTAGATTGAATTTCTTCTATGTCTGCAGCATCATTTTCAGTATTATCAAGTTGATTATTCTGATTATTGACTGATAAGGGTACAGAAGTTAAAGAAGCTTTAGACATTTTTTAGTTTATTTTTTAGCTGCACCATAAGTTAAGACACGCCTTTAGACCATGCACCAGAGTACATCTCGCCCATGCTATAATTGGAACATGAATATAATTGCCTTTGGACCATGTATGTTATAATATTATTAACTATATATAATAGAAGATAGATGTATTTTCTAATTAAAATTGTTGAACACTCAATAATTAAAAATAATCATATTAAACTTACCATTGATATAAAAACTTAAAATAAATTACTAATGCCTTTATATCTTCTTATTTTTTTTGATTGAAATTAATCTTCTAATAGCGAATACAAATTCGAATATTCAAATGATTCAAAAACGCACAAGAATATTATAAAAAAAAGGAGATGGATACATTGGACTCTTATACCCTTTCTTAATGCTCATCGTGGTATATTAAATTATTACAGAAAACAATTTCCAATCCGTCTTGCATACCCTCTAATTATTTTTAAATCACAACGACAAACACTTGGCAAAGCAGTAAAGAACAAAGTTTAAGGCTTATCTTTGTAGCATTATCACTTTCGCATTCGCTTTTCTTAAAAGTTTGACTAGATGTGATTTCTAAAAAATTTTCTAAAATATCACTTAAAAATCAGGTTTGATTTTTGAATAGAATTTTTTCAATCGAATTCGGTCAAGATAAAACAGCATTTGCAGATCTTAGAAATATATAAATGAAGTCATATAAAAACTCGGTAAAAACTACTCCATACCAGATTCATTTAAGATTTATAAATGAAACAAATTTTTTTGATCTTAAAAGAATTTTAAATTTTTACTGGAACAAAAAATAGTAATAATAATAATATTAATGGTGATAAGCTATAGCAGGATATATATAGTAGCGTTTCATATTATTCATCACTTAAATTCGTTTCAATTTCATTATTTTTTCCGTTTTCTTTTCTTCTTCTTTTCGTTTTTTTCACTTTAGAATAGATTATAAATTTTTTTTTATTTATCAAATCCATGGGACGAAATATTTTTCAATTTATAAATTATTGCAATAAATAAAAAAAAGAAAAAAAATTTAAGCCATAAAAAAATCAATATATTATTATTTTTTAAATATTAGAAAAAATAGTCAAATTAACTTTTTAAAAACAAAAAAATTATTTAATTTGATATTAGTTTTAACTTAATGACATTAATAATTTGGTTTGAAAGTTAAATATTTACTCGAACAAGAGAGTAAAAAAATCATTTTTTTTTTGCTTTTTTATTTTGACAGTTAGAGAATAAAGCTTGAAAAAAATCGTTAAAAACAAACGTCTATAAATCAAATAAATTTTTTTAAACTTTACAAATATGATGATCATAAAAAGCATGTGAAATAATTTAAACAAATAATTAACAATATAAATTACCTTGTTTTGATTTTTGTTTAATCCACTTTGATTTGTTTTCAAATTTTTTTCATTTATTTTTTCATTTTCTTTAAAAAATAAACTTGAATAATCTAAAAAATGTAATTTTTTTTATAAAAAATTAGCTTTAAAATTCTAAACTTACCACTAATAGACTTCTTATCACTTTTTACAGTAATTGAAGATAGTTCGCTATCAGATTCAGATGATAAAGTTTCATCAATGAACGAACTTGAGTAAGTGCTTGTATCATTTAAATCAGTTTCTGACTGTGAACCAGAATTCATTTTTCAAAATATTCATAAGGCGTTTTAGCTTAAAAACATTTAAAACAATAATCAAAATAAATTTATTGCTTAAACATTTAACAAAAAGTAATTGAATAAGTATTTATACTAGAAATTTTTAAAAAAGGTAAAATTTATATGGAATTCTGTTTGATGCGGACTTGCTTAGAAAAAAAAAGATACGAATAACGTTGCTAAGCTACTTCATACTTTTCTTTTTCATTTATTCTCTTACACAATCTCATTTTTAAATTAAGATATGCAGACTTTCAAAAATTTCAAATTATTTTTAATTTAAATTGATTTAAAAAAAAAGAGTAAAATTGTTTGTTTTCTGAAAAATAACTACAACTCTGGTTAACTATTATTTTTATTTGGATTTTGAAAGCTCTCAAAAATAATTTTATTCTATTCTAATGCAAAATTCTATTCAAAGGAAATATTTTTCATATTTCATTTTGTACAAGAACTCTTTAGCTGATTTTTTAGTTGCAATTGAAAAGCCTCTCCGAATTGAAACCATTTAGAATTTTCTTTTTTAATACTTTAATAAGAGTAGGATTTCTAGACTACTTGTTTTGGCTATAAGTTTCTTTTGTAATCGACTTTTAGAAAACACAGAAATTTTACTAAATATTTAAATTAAATCCATAAAGTAAGTCATTTTAAAATATTTATTTTAATTATAAAAAATCGTACAAAGATTATAGAAAAATTTCTCTTTATTTCAAGTTCACTGACAATTTAAAAGCTTTCAATTTATGAAATATATTTTAATTTTAAAATTTTTAAAGGCCCGTGGGAATCTGAAGATTATAAACCGTTGAAATTGTTAGAATTTTGAATATACCCAGTTAATAGTCTCTGATACTGATAGAGATTGCAATTTTGAAAATAAATTTAATTAAAAAATTAATTGTTTAAAATTGTATTGATGATGAAATAGAAATGCTTTAAAAATCAAATGAGATCATTAGATTAGTTTCACCATTAAGTATGATTTAGCTGAAGAACTATATGTGTTGACATTAATCATGTATAAAATGTAAAAAATACACAATGGATGAAGTAAACCTAGTAATTTTTCAAAATATTTAATGAGGTTTTAAAATTAAATTTGATTTGAAGTCATAAATTTAATCTTATCTTTTTATTTTGTTGCGATTTCTTAGTTTGAAAATAAAATTAATTAAGGAAGTTTGAAATTTTAAATAAAAAATTTAGAAAATTTTTCCATGACATTTTGAAAAAAAATATTTATTTTGGAATTGTAAATTTTCATTTAACAAAAAAAGAAGTTACTGTCATTAAAATATTGCTTATTTATTTTTGATATATATTTATTTCAATTTATTTTTGTATGAATAAAAAAAAACTTTTTTTGGAAGAATAAAATTTCATAGCAAGTTTTTAAATTTTTTTTTAAATTTGAATGCTTTATTTTCAAATTTTAGTAAAAGAATTTTAATCTCTTTAAATTTGATGAAATTTTATTGCGCATTTTAAATTTTCTAATTAAATTTATTCAAAATAAATGCATTAATCACTATTTAAGCCATCATCAAGCTTTCAGTTGACTTGGAATTACCAAATTATCAGCTAACATATTACAGTTTTATACCTTTTCGATTTTAACATTCTTATTTTTTTAATTGAAATTAATCTTCTAATAGCGATTACAAATTGAATTCTCACACTAATTCTTATTTACACCACGATGAACTTGATTTTAATAAAGCCATTGAAGCCTAATCTATATGATGAGCTAGAACATTTGGCAATATTTTATAAAAAAAATCAGATTTTTTTCAGACAAGTCTTTAATTTTTGTGACTTAGTTCTATAAGCAAATGTAATGTGAAAACAACTTGGCAATCTGTTTTAATCTTACCGGGTTTTCTACATCTGTAAATATCCTATTCAAATTCAACTATTTTTCAATTTTCTTTGCCACTAGTTAGAATTTTAGAACATTTTTCTATTAATTCACATCCAATTAAATTACCTTCAATTCGTACCTAAACGTTCTTTGAACGTCATCTGGTTAAAATTTCGTCAATAGAAGAGTTTTCAACTCATTTCATGTTAAGTTTTCTTTCTTTTTATTTAAATTTCTGACTAAAAGCCAAGCATTTTCTCTTAATAATTTGTTTACTGTAGTAACCAATCTATTTTTATATATCCTCTAGTCTACGGCTGTTTCGACAAGGTAGATCCATTCTTTAAGTCTTTCATACTCGAAAGGCTTTATTGAGAAGTTGACTTACAATGCTGGTTTAGTTATCTTTGTTACTTCTTATGCATCTTTTTATAAACCTATCATTCTCAGGAACGAGTCATTCAAAGAAATTCTTTTCGTCAAAAGCCTTGAATATTTGGATCTTGCTATTGTTGAAACCAAATATATTAATGACTTCATTGAATATAAGTGGAAAAAGGTTGAAAAAAGCTTCTATGCGCTTTATGGATTAGGTTGTAAGCCAAAACAAAGCAGTCCTCTCTTAATTGCTTTCTTAATAAACAATATTGTCATTCAATTTTAAGACACCTACTTGACTTAATCTTTGTTGGAGATAAGAAACTGAATGAGCCAGAATCATGCCTGTTTTAGAGTCCTTACGTATTGAAAAAATAGTACAAATTTATCAAAAACATTAAATTTTTTTCTTAAAACAGCTCATAATTTAGAAAAGAAAATATACATAAGTGCTACTGATTTTGATCCAGGAGCATCAATCAAGTTGATTCAACATATAATACATATAATACTGTCGACTCGATTAAATTCATTTTTTCTAAAATAGAAGAAGAATTTTTACAAAAAATAGACAATACTCACCTATTTAAAATCAACTTTTTTAGCTAATAAAAGCCATTTTTAAAATTTATTAGTCTCAATTTTTCAATCATTTATTTCAATCCAATAATTTTGAAAAAAAATCAAATAATTTTTAAATTTATTCTATTAATTTAAATTAGGTATAATTTCTTAAATAATAAAATAAAAATAAAAAATGTTCGAAAAAAAAAAATCATCAATAATTATTAGATGTAAACTAATCGAAAATTGAATCTTCAAATGTTGGTTTTTTCTTCTCAGGCTTTTTTTTCGGAACACTAGCAAAAATGTCTTCAAAATCATCTAAATCGTCAAAAATATTCTTTTTAGCCTCTTGTTTTACTGTAGAATTTGAGGCACTATTTGAATTATCATTGTTTTTGATAGATTTTTTCTCATCAATAACTTTAGAATTAATATTGAATATATCATCATCCAAATTATCGAATAAAGGTTTATTTACAACCTTGGTCTCTTTTGATTTAGGCTCCAATTTTTTCTGGTTCTTGGACTTTTTTTTTTCAAGATCCACTTTGAAAATATCGTCATCGTCTTCATCTAAATTGTCAAACAAGCTGCTTTGAGCAATTTTGGTTTTAGTTAAATTGTCTTCAGTTTTCAAGACATCTTTTACATTTTCGGATTTTGACGCCAACTCAGATTCCAAATTTACCTGTTTTGGATCATTGTGGCCCACTTCGATTCTTTCTTTAAATTGATTATCAGAACTTAAAACTTTCTCTAAAACTTCTGGAACATTCTCTGTCTCTAATGTTTGCTTTCGTTGTTTTGTTGGAGGTCTTTTCTTTGCAGAAACAGCCTTAATTCGATCCTAAACAAAAAATTTAATTTAAATTTTCAACATTTTTTAAAATTAAAAAAAGCTACTTTCTGCACAGTGCTAATAATTGGAGCTGCTGAAGCCAGAATATCATCAAATGAATCAGTTGATTCTTGATTACTAGATAAATTAGATGAATTGGTTTTGATGAGCGTAGTCGAAAAGAAATTGTTTGATTTTTCGGTTTCGATTTCTGGTCTTTTGATTTCTTCATTCTTAGAATTTTTTTTATCCTCAATTTCGACATCGTCTTCACTATCATTATTTTGAGCTAATTTTTTAAACAAACCACTTGATTTCAAAGCTAATGGATCAAAGAGTACATTCTTGACTACAGGTTTTGGTTTGATCATCTCAGTTTCTGATTTTAAGATGTTTCTTTCATCTATTTTCACTTTTCCTTCATTAGGCTGGGATTTTTCGCCAGTAGGTTTCGAAAATAGATCATCATCCTCATTATCATCATCATCAAACAAACCTCCAGTTGCTTTGGGTGCCTGAATCACTTTATTAGAAGTTGGATCATTTTTATCTGTTTCAATTGTTTCTTTTATATTTTGTGAATTTTTTTTTTCATTCAGCTTCGATTTATTTTCGCGTTTCGAAAATAAATCATCTTCTTCATTATCATCATCGAACAAATCTCCAGTTGTTTTGGGTGCCTGAATCACCTTATTTGAAATTGGATCAATTTTTTCACTTTTAATTGGCTTTTCAACAATCAATTTTGGCTCATTTTTTGGCTTAGAAAATAGATCATCATCGTCATCCTCATCTTGATCATTAAAAAGACCACCAACAGTTTTGGATGCTTCTAATTTGTCGTCCATAGTCTGATTCTTAATTTTACTTTTATTAGTTTGTTCATTGATGTCTATTGGCTTTACTTCACTCATTTTGGGCTCATTTTTAGGCTTAGAAAATAGATCATCATCGTCATCTTCATTTTCGTCATCAAACAGACTTTTTGGAGTTGTTTTGGGCACTGGAAATTTATTAATACTTTTAATTTCGTTATTTTCTTTCTTTTTGTCAAGTGAAATTTTATTTTCACTTAACTTAGATTTATCTACAGGCTTGGAAAACAAGTCATCATCGTCACTATCATCATCAAATAGAGAATTAACTTTTGGTGAAGGAAAAACCGGTATTTTGTTCTGCTCGGATTTAGGTTCAGAATGGGTTTTTTGGTTTTCGAAAAGATCAGACTTTGTAGAGTCAGCTTTTTTTTCAACTTCATTTTTAAATTGATTTTTTTTCATTGTTTCATCTAAATTCTCATTAATTTGTACAGCAGGCTTTATTGGTTTTATTTCAACTTTTTTATCACTAAAAAAATCATCTTCGTCGTCATCATCATCATCATCACTATCAAACAAACTCGCATTTGTCTTATTTATTTTTGCACTTGAATCTAATTCATTTGGTAACACTTTGTTTATTTCGCTTGATTTTTTTGTTTGTGTCACTGATGGTTTAGAAAAAAGATCATTGTCATCTTCTTCATCTTCATCATCAAAAATTGTGTTTTTTTCTTTAAGATCAGTTTTCACTTGTTGTGTTGGATTAGATGGCAAGTCATCAAAAAGAGTCTGTTTATTAGTAGAAGGCTTTGAAAATAAACCTTCACTATCTGAATCGCTTTCTGACTTTCCAAAAAGATCGCTGTGTTTTTGTTCAATAATTTTTTGTTTCTGTTGTACTGGCTCTTTGATTTCATTATTTTTTTGATTAACTAATGACTCATTTTGGGTATTTTGATTTGGCTTCATTGCTAATTTGCGTCTTAATTCAGATGCAAAGTCTAGTGGTTTTTCAGTAACCGCAGCAGTTGTTTCATTACTTTGACTGTCTGAATGGGTCGATGATGCAACTGATTTAGATTCAGCCTCCGATTCATTATCATCATCATCATCATCATCATCAAATAAGTTATCAGCTTTTATCTTCACACTAAACAAGTTAGTTTGCTCCTCTTCGGATCCATCATCGAATAAATCATCATTCTTAACAGCATTTGAAAATAATTCGTCTTTTTCGGATTCTGATTCAGAATCATTTGTTTCTTGCTCGCTCTCCGTTTCCAACTCATTCTCAGTCTCAACTTGTTCTTCATTTTCTTCCTCTTCCTCCTCTTCTTCTTCTTCGTCAATTTCATCCTCCAAGTCCTTCAATCCAACATGATCATTTTCTAAATAAGCTTCAGAACCAATTAAATAGGGTAAGCTTCGCAAAACATAAGGATCTTTAGTTTCATATATCACAAGATCTTCATTCCTATATTGATCATCTTCATCCTCAGACTCATCTAATTTTGATCCATCTATTTTGTCAAAATAAGTGTCCATTATCGACATTCCTATCTGAACAGATTCTGTAATCACTTCAAATAAATCTTGCTCTTTTTCCTCTTTGGTTTTTTCAATTTTTTCATTTTCGATGCTAGTTCCTAAAGTAGTAACATCTTGCTCATACACTCTCTGTAAAAACAAGGAATCAATTCCATTATTTAGTTTATAAATTTTAAATTTACATTCTCAATAAATTGAGTATTTTCCAATTGGAGAAAATTAGTTATCACGTTTTCAAATTTAACGTGACATTGCTGAAATTTAAAGCGTAAAATGAAATAAAATTTTAAATGAAAAACTACTTGTTCTTCAAAAGTTAGTTTTTGAAGATCTTTTTCAATATTGGCAGCTTTGGTCATAAAATTGTCGGAAAATTTTTTCAAATAGAGCAAAAGCTTGTTTAAAAAAAATAAGCAAATGGCTTATAATAAGAAGCAAAAAAAAATGTATTATACACCCGCATCTCCTGCCAGAGACCAGTTATTTGAGCTATTTATTAGTTCTTGTGGATCCCAAGGTTTTTCCCATGGCTTTTCAGTCTCACTTTCAGTCATTTTTATTATCTCTAGAATTTTAATTTGAGTTTATCATGTGAATAAAAATTTTGAAAAATTATGTGAATTTTAAAATATCATATGACAAACGATAGCAAATATGCCAAATAATTTAATAATTAAGATATTAAGACTTGAAATTAGTCTTAAGTAATTATTTAATAAGCTAGAGAATATCAATAAGAATAGGCTTTTAATAACAGTTGAGTTTTTCAGATATAAGAAATAAATAAAATTTTTGACTTAAATCTACTCCTAGGAGTATTCTATTTTCACCAAAATTTGTACCAATATCAATATTATTATGTAAATATAAATTACCTTTTAAAACGATGCAAGGTCAACGCCTAATAACAAGAGTTTTTTTTTCCTTGTTCACTCCTTGTGGAACATAGGGTCATTACTTTTGATTTCAGCCCAAGTCGATCTTTTGCCTTCACCTTTGCTTCTCCTCATATCATTCCCATTTTGATAACCTCTTTCATTATTGTTGACCTTCATATAACAGCTGGCTTTCCTACCTTACTTCATCCTAGGGGTGTCCATTGAAGGACTTTTTTTGATATTTTTTTTCTTTCATTCAAAGTACATGTCCAAGCCATCGCAATCTTTAGTTCTTAATGCATTGTCTTAATGGCTCTGAATTTGTTCTTTTGTATAATTACTCCACACATTCCGCGACATTCACTTCTGTACATAAGTGTTGTTTTTCCTATAAAGTTGTAAAAGTAAGCTTTGTTGAATAACAAGAGGTATCCTTTATTAACACTCAAAAACCGGATGACTTTTT
>PJRA01000048.1:271438-290271 GCA_016987375.1 Brachionus koreanus
CCCCATTTTTTGATGAAAAGGGTTTAAACATGCGCCCCGTATTGCAGAGACATTTTGAAGATTTTTCCACCCTCAGTGGGTTTTGAACCCTCCACCCTCTGCTTGCATGACTAACACACAAACCGCTCGGCTACACGGACTAACTAGGATGGAATAGGGCTCAAAAAAAAACAAACTTTTGAACCGATTACTCTTTTTATTAACTGTATAGCTTTTGCCTTTTTTGTATTTTTTCTTTGATTTTTTTTTTACTTAATTTTTTTTTGGTTTTACGTTATTTGCTTAATCACAGATAAATATTTTTAAAAAAAGCCGCTTTTTTATTATTCATTCACACATAAAAACAATCTATGTAAAAACAACAAAAACAAATAAAAAGATTTCTAAACTTTTGCAACATACTGTATTTAAAATACCCTCTTCCACTGCTATTTTATCAACAAGATCATATTTGGTTACGCTTAGAAGAACTGTGTATTGCATGGGACACTAGAGAAAGATAAATTGACGAAAGAAGACAAAAAAGAAGAGCTAGAAATAAAAAGCATTCTGAGAAGCATCTGTTTAGAGCCAACGCGTCAGTACAAGCAGCTAAACTATCAACCCAAGAACACCATTCATATCGTTTTATTTTTCTTATTCATTCAATAATTTAAGTTAATTTAAAAGAAATATTTATATAAAAAGTAATTCACAGACATAGTATTGTAAATTTGTTGATTTGCCACATTTTTATTTCTCAGATGCAATTTAATTTGCTTTAGCTGGTGCTGGTTGTCTTTCATACCTTAAACGTAATGTTAATACCACTATGTATTTGCACATGTATATATATTATCAAATATTTTAGACGAATTCTTTCCATTTATCAGCATGAGCTACACTTATCTCTATTAAAGTTTCCTCTACAAAAACCACTTAAGACAATGAAGATGCTTTTGTTGATTGCCCAAGATATCCAGAAAAAATGTCTTCTTTCAAAAATCAACTTTTTTTCACTAATTTTGAAATGGATGATTTAAAAAGCTAAATAATTTTCTTCTAAATTTTAATATCATATTTTTTTATATTTTGAATTATTTTAATCTTCTAATTAGCAGTAACTATCTTAAAATATTAAGTACTGACTAACAAGAAATATTTTGACTTTGAATAAAACAAATTAAAAATTTTTTAAACACTAAATAGTGAGCGTAACACTTGGAAAATATATTTTGACCGAGCTTTATTTTTTTTATTTTTGCATTGGTTTGAAAAGTTTAGCTAAAATACTTTCGATTAAAATAAACAATGACTTTTTTGAAGCCATTGTTTCTATTTTATCATTTTAACCTGAGCACATATGGTAAATATTTTTAAAAATAAAACATATTTCTGCTTGTTTATTAAGTAAAATTAATTATTTAAAGTCTAAGAATGTTTAAAAAAGATGAAAGTTGGCCTTTCTAAAGGCTTAAATTCAATTTATTTAAAATAAAATACAATATAATTAAAAGCATAATAACATATTGTTTGAATAACTTGCTGATTGAAACAAAAATATTCAATATTGTCAGTTAGAATAAAGTTAAAAATGCAAATGGATTTTAATCTAAATTAATAATTGATAAATCATGTTTGCATTCTATAAGAAATTGAATTTTGGGTTAAGACTTGAAAAAAATTTTTAAACAAATTTTATTCAATTTAGACTAAAATAATGCAGTTGATTTTGGCTAATATTGTTCAATTTTGTTCTATTTGTAAAATAAAAAGAGAAACTATTTAACGAAATAAATTAACTTCATAAAATTTTTTAATTTAAAATTGATTTATTTCACCAATCTTTCTTTCTTTTCTAATATGGGACTCCAATATTTTTAGAAAATTTTCATTTATTTCAATTTTTCAGGAAATAAATTTTTGTAGTAGATTTTTGATCAAATTTTATTTTTCGAAAATGATCAAAACATTTTAAATGCGCAATTAAATTTAAATACATTTTTAGAAATTAAATTTTTTTTTAAGTCTAAATGTTCCATTAAAAGTAATGTGATCAAGAATTAATGGAGTATGAATAGTTAAGTTTTTGCAATAAGTATCAATTCAGTTTAAAAACGACTTAAAGATTCAGATCTTAAATTTTTTTTTGTTATCTTATGTAATTCTTGTGTATTTCCATTAAAATTGAAAACCAAATTTTATGAATTTTTTGTTTATCAAATTGAAAAGTGAATCAAAATATTTAAAAAATTGCATATCTAAAATAACTAAGCAAAACAGGTTATTTTGTTTTTAAGACCAAATAGAACTTTTATTTATATAAATAACTTAAAAAGAAAATTCTTGTAAAATTTATTTAATTTTATAAAATAATATATTTTCATTTTAAATAGATATATAATTGAATATTGACTTTATCAAAATCAAATTACACCATAAATCATTCTAATAAGTCTTTTTAATTTAAGAATAGAAATGAGTAAATTAAAAATTTTCTCTGTAGTTTTTTTAATTTTTGTTTTGGTTGGACTAATAATACAAATAGGAAATGAATCTAAATCAAATTATACAAATGATAAAATTAAATTTTTAAACACAAATTCAAAATTTAGTCAAGTAAGAGTACGGGATTTCATGTTTTACCAGTGTGGGGATGTAAAAAGAATAGGAGGCAAAAAGGAATTTGTAGAAAATGCTCCCGATGAGTTGTTTCGAATTGATGGAGCTTGGTACATTTGCCTAGACAGCAGAGCAAAACCCATAAAATCTAAATGCAATGTTTTGTCGTTGGGAATAAATCATGACATGAGTTTTGATGAAGAAATGCATAGTTCATTTGAATGCAGAGTTTTTTCATTTGATCCCTTTGTTGAAGACAAAAAATTCAAAGTTTTGAGAGATAGCAATCCAAGTCTTGAATATTCTCCGATTCTCAAAGTAGATGACAGATGGATATTCTATCGAGTTGGAATTATTGGACAAACAAATAACACAAAAGACTTGTCTAATTTAAAAATAAAAGATTTAATTAGTTTTGATGAAATATTGGATCTGACTAAATTGAGAAATAAAGTTATAGATGTTTTAAAAATGGACATAGAAGGGCCTGAAAAAGATGTCATTAAAAATTTAGACATGAATTATGTATGTAAATACATAAAAGCTTTTGTTTTCGAAACTCACGTGAGATCAAAATTTGCGGATCTAGTAAAGTTAGAAAAATGCTTTCGTCTTTTTTGGAGACATACGCGATTTCGAGAAGGCAACACAAGAGGACCAACGGGTCATCTAGCAGGATTCCAAAACCCTGAAGACTGGGCATTAAAAATGAAGAATTTTCATAATGAATTAAATTTGGCCGAATTTATGTTCACAAATGGAGAACTTTATTTTGTTAATATAAATTTTATCTGAGCTTTTAAATAAAATTATAATTTAAATTTATTTATTTTCTTTTTTAATCATGTTATTGTTTTTTAACAACTTTTAAAATTATGATTTGTGATTATTTAAGTTTGACATTAACGGGTGTTGCATAATTAGTTACACAAATCTTAATTAAATTTTGCTAATTTTTCAAATTTCAACAATGGTCAATACGATTTAGTAAAATTTTCTAACTATTTTTTTATTTACTAGCATTCGATTTATTACAAATAAAAAAATTCCAAAAAATTTACATTCCAATTTATTTACTTCTAATATTAACTTACTTTCTTCTTGTTTACTTTTTAAAAAATTTACCAAAAAAAATTTCATTTTTAATTAGAATCTATATTAATTAATATGGTCAAAAATCTCTCAAGTGAAAATTCCTTCATAACAAAACTAGAAACTGCTTCTTTCAAACGTCTCTCTTTTTCAATATCTTTTTTTCTTCTCTTTGGAGCACACATATCGCTTGATCTCCTTTCAAAAATTACTGAATAGTTTGCTTCAATCGATTGAAACAATGAAATAAACTTATAAAAATTCGGATTAGATGTTACACACAATTTGTTTATTTTACTGTGAAAGCCTTCAGAATGATTATTAGTTCTTGGACCAACAGTGAAGGCATGATTCCATAATTGAAGCTCATACGGACCTTTGATCCAAGTTTCTTCAAAATAGTCTATAATATCGTCTATTTTATCATCATACCAAAGTGTCTCCATCATTAATGTAGAAAAAATCAGTTTTATCATCCATTTTTTTAATAAAATTTAGAACAAAAATTTTGAACATATAAATACTAGAGTTCAATTTTACTTTGTCATAATAGTTATAAAATTGGAGAGTAAATTTTGCAAAAAGTGAGAAATTTCAAAAAATCGTATTTGTAAGTAAGTAAAACTGTTAATAAATTGGAAAGTAAGTTAAGTAAAATAAGTAAATAAAAAATAGTTAATAAATTGGAGGAGACCGTCAATACATCTGTAGAAATGGACAAAATTTATAAATATAATTAAAAAATTTTTTTTTTTGAAAAAAAATGTAACTGGCGTTGAACGACTCGCTCTTGAAAAAAGAATGAAAAATTATTTTGCTCGTCCAACATCATAGAGCAAAGAAAAACTGGCTAAAATCAAAGTGACATGTTGTAGTTCTCTAAATAACTACAACACCGACTCTAACCAAATTATATGTCTATAGTTTCACAGTGCAATACTTTGATCTCATGCGTTTAGCAAGTACTTGTAATTAACACTGTGTAAAGGATTAGACAGAGAGCTCGCCTTCTCTCTTGTTATAATTCTCAATTTTTTCTTTATAATTTTCTTTTAGTTTTTTTCTTTATTTTTGTATTAGGCTAGAAGAGGCCATTTTGTTATAATTTAATAAATATATTTAAAAAGAAAATAATTTTCTTATATATTCTTTAAGGGTTTAAATGACAGACCAAATAAAGTAAGAGACAAGTACATTTTTTTAGTTAAAGACCCTTAAAAGACAACATAAAAGTCAGTTATAAGTCAGCTAAAGCTTGGAAACAAAAAAATTCAGTGTTCATTATTCTTCCATTTGTCGGAAAAGAAAAGAAGTTTCCGAAAAAAATTCTTATGTGGATAACAATTTTTGAGCGCGGAATGTCAAAGCCTTTTTTTTTGCTTGTCCAAATCAACTGCTAATAAATTCAAAGGTTTGTATCAAAGAATGCTCGGAAAAATGACTTTTACCATTCATTTACAATGCAAGATCAGTCATTTTACACATTGTTTATGATTTATTATGTACCAAAAGACATAAATCCTCCAAATGTTCCACAGGCAAGACCAATATAGGTCTTTTGGGGTATCATGGCGCAGAATGTCTATGAAGGAGGTTGGGAAGCAGCAAAAGAACAACAATTGATTTGATGTTTTGAGTCATGTTTAAAAAAGTTGATTCAAACTTTTTAAAATCACTGACGTTTGTTGTTAAGAAAATTGAGATCTATAGCTGACAACGTTGTGTTATCTCTATAGAAAATATAGTTTTTAACAGATAATTTAATAAGGATTAAATGAAAAAAAAAATTTTGATTTGGCTTTTACCATTCCTAAGTTATAAGAATTTAGATTTGTGTAACTAATAATGAACCACTTGTTAGCTGATCCAATTTGGCTTTGAAATACAAATCAATTTGTTATGATTGCACTCACTTCATTTATCCTTGTTTCTATTTATCCAATTCAAATCGTTGTTAGCCACAGCTATCATCATTTCATCATGTTTTAAATAATTTGTATCAAGAAACAAATAATAAAAAGTAAAATACTTTAAGTCGAAAAAATTATTTAAAAATTGTAACATTTTTGTTGATTTTTACCAAAAGTTAAAAACCTAAACTTATCGTTTTTTAAATTTATTTTATATTTGAGTTTTAATTATTAATTTTTTTTTCTATTATTTTAATAAAGCAAAACTTACCAAAGCCCTAAGGTTAGATATTTTAAATTCAAAATTTTTTTAGAGAAAGTAAATAGATCTGTCAAAAATGTTCAATTTTAATTTTTTATTTTATAGCTAAGAAAAAAATTTATTTTAAGAAAAATTATGCATTTAATAAGTAAATAATTTTTCAATCAGAATTTGCTAAACTCAGTAAAAAGTCTAACTTTTGGTGCTTAATTGCTAGTCAAAAAATCAATAAAGTTACCAAAAACAAGAAAATTTTTATAATTTTTTGCTCAAAATTAATCTCCTTATATTCAAAAAATTTCGAAAAATTGAAAATAACTAGTAATATTTTAAATTTTTTCGATGGTTAAAAGGATAGACCTTTTGTTTATATTTTTGATTTCAAAAGTAAAATAAAATACTATCAAACTTTTTTTTTGAAAAATCAAAAAAAAAATATATTCATTTAGATTTTAGGTACTGATGCCACTTCATGCAAATATTATCCCTATTATCCAAAGAATAATACTGCCTTATATATCAAGTAGGCTTTAAAATTAAATCTAAATTGAAATAATGCTTTTTAGTTGTCAGAATGAATGCTGTGGAGGATTAATTCCAGTTACAAAAGAAAATTTATGCTGTTTGACGAGTAAGTCTTGGATTGTGTACCCAATTGTAGCAGTTTGTGTAATAATAACTCTATCAGCAATTTTATTAATTTTGTGCATAAAATACAAAAAGCCTAAAAGTAAGCTTTAAATAAATTTCAAAAATTAATTTTTTTCTAAAGAAAGAGCAAGTTCAAGACAAATTGAAAATCATGCTTCTTTTAATACAAACACTGGCTTTGAACCAGAAATGTTTTTTGTTCAGAAAAACGATTTACCGCCAACTTATGACGAGATTGTTTTTTTTCAAAAGAGCAAATCAATTATTGAAATCAAAAGTGAAAATGATCAAACTTTACCCGTTTTACCGGGTATGATAGGATCTTCAAATAATGATAAAATTTAGAAAAATCCAAGAACTATTTTTACTATTCTTAATTTTAAATTAAAACAAAATTTTATAGATGACTTCATTATAAGCTTAACAAATTCTAAAATAAAATGTTTCAATCACTCTAATATTTTTTTAATTTAATTTTAGAAAACTCGAAATTTTTTTTGTATAAATGCTGAAATTTAAAAAAAAGTTTTATCTTTTTTTGCTTTAAATTAATTTTTTTTCCAAATTTTAAGATTTATTATCAAATCTACTTGAATTTGATATTGATTTCTTTTATATATTTCTTTTTTAAGTTTAATTGGAAACACCACGATAACTAAAACCAAACAGTCAGGATTTATTAAAATTCATTATTTTTGGCTGAAATTTTTTTAGATATGTCATGCGAATATTGCTGATACAAGACAGACATTTACAAAAGAAGACATACTAGTTTTTATTGATTTGTTTGATGCTTAAATTTTCTTCTCAAAACAATGTGCTCATGATATGCTAAATTAAAATTAAAAAAACTAGAGAACTTGCACATGGTAGGCGTTTATGATCATTGTTTTAAATCTAAACTAGTGATGGAAGTTAAATCAAAAAAATCTCTTATTTATAAAAAATTGCAATTTATTATTAATTAATTTAGTTTTTAAGTTAAGTTTATTGAATAAATATAAATGGCACAGTTAGTGAAATACACCGATTATAACAGTAATATGTCTCTGAATTACTTTATATATATGTTTTTTTTTAAGAATTATTAAGAATAAGAAAACAAAAAAAGTTTTTAAGCCGAGTCTTTTTTGATGTCATTTTGTGTTGTCTTACATCTTCTCATGTGAGTTTTGATTCCTATTTTTGCCTCGAATACCTCTTTTTCGGTTCTTCTATTCGTTTATGTATTTTATCTTCTGTAGATGGCCTATTTGATCTTTAGAGTTATTGTTTGAATAAGTCATATCTTAGAGTTGGTATACATTTTTGAATTATGCTTTCGTGGTAGATCTTTGTTCTTAAGGTGTTCATAAGGTGACTAATTAGACACTATTCGTGTTTTTGATTATTCTTTACCATTGTTGAATCTAGTCGAGCTTGTTATTAATTTCTATACCGAGATAGCGGTAAGAATCAACTGTTTCTAAAATTTTACCTTTCAGAAAAAGTTTAATTGGTTTGTCACAGCCTGTTCCTGGAGTGAAAAAAACTTAAGATTTTTTTAATGTTTAATTTCATTTTGTTGTCCATATACCACTTATCTATAATAGCCTAATATGTCAATTTTTTTCAATCGGCACATTTTTCAATTCTTGCGTTCGATGGTAGATAATTGTTGAGGTCGGAAATTGTATCAGCAAAGTTGGACCGTTTCCTTGAATAACACCGATTTCAACATTTTTCCATTGCGTTTCAAGTTCATCTATTCTAACTATCTTCTTGCGGTAAGTTAAATAGGTCGCTACTCATAAAGTGACCCAGTTTAGGAGTAGTCTACGAGCTTTGTAAAAAGTATTTTGAGGTTAAACCGAAGGCTTTACCCAAGTCAAAGAATATAGCAAGAATAGATTCTTTACTGTCAATCGCCATACTCCAGTTATCAATTTCTTTAATCACAGCATCCATTGTGGTATTATCTGAAAGAAAACAGTGCTGCTTGTTAGTCTGTAAGATGTTCTGTTTTTTGTTAATAATAAATCTACAGATGATTCTTTCAAACACTTTCGATAGGATAGATGTCATACTAATCGTAAAAAATCACCAGGGTCTTTTGAAAGCACAATTTTCGAAATTGGTGTTATGTTTGCTAGTTTTCACAAAACGATGTCTGATAAAAAATGCTAAACATTTCAACAAATAAATGATTTTAAAACTTGTATGGAGGTAGTGAAATACTGTTATAACGGTGGCTTAACCACGAATCAGTCGGATTTATTAGAATTTAAAATTTTCTTGTTGCACAGATAACTTTTTTTTGTTTATGTTTTTAACTTCCTTTAAATATTAATATTAATTATAGTGATCCAAAATGTCTGTATACAAATGCAACTTCGTTTTTTTGTACACAAAGTCAAACACCAAGTTTTGTTTTAATAAAACTTTATTTTTTAAATCCCAAAAAACCCCGCCTGTAAATATAAAATAAGTTTGATTAAATAAGCGGTGCCAAGCCCAAACAAGCTGTTTGATTTTTTACAAGCAAACACCATGCTAGCATGCGTTTAATGCATGCTTACTAAAACCACTACATAACACGTTGAACTATAAATTAGATGAACTTAATGCGACTGATCTTTTATTTAACTATAACATTACATTCATCTCTGAAACATGGTTCAATGAGCAATCAATTGTTAATTTGGACAATTATTCATGTTTCAACAAAAATAGGTAAAATAAGACTTGTGGTTGTGTATGCATTTACATTAGGAACGATCTGAAAGCCTCAGAAATTGATTTAAATTGTAATTGTAATGAATTCTCTCAGCCTAATATTGACTAGTCCAGTGATAGACAGGAATAAAAGTGAAGATATAGACTGTATTATCAACGCATGTTATCTGTTCAAAAACAAATAATTTGACTGCTTGATCATTTGTGGTGATTTTAAGCGCGCCAATTTAAAGTGGAATGGCCATGGTGACTGGTACTATAATCATGCAAGCGAGGGTGAGAGAGAGTTCCTCAATCTAGTAAGTGACAATTTTCTTTATCAAAATGTGAGCTGTCCCACTTTCCATCTAGATGATGAGGAACAAACGTCAACATTAGACTTAATAATCTAAAAACTGGCCCAGTATTATGATAGACAGAGGACATTTGATGATCTCTTGAAATTATTTGTATAAAAATAATGAACAGATATAAAAAACCTTTGATAAAATTTTTAATTTTAAAATTAAATTGTTAATTTTTATATTTTATTTATGGTATTAAATTTTTGTCTTAAAAATAAATTAATTAATCAATTCCAAGATGGATTTATTCCTCACAAATGGTGTACTACAAACCTACTCGAAAGTCTTGTTTATTTGACACATCAAATATTTCTAGGCAATCAAGTGGATGTACTGTACACAGATTTCTTTTAAGCTTTCGATAGAGTAAATCACTCAAACTTTTATTTAAACTTAAACACTTTGGCATTGACGGAATGTTATTAAAATGGATTGAATCGTTTTTTAGTCATTGTAAACAAATAGTTGTAGTTAGTAAAACAGAATCCGAATGGCTTAATGCAATTAGTGGTGTACCACAAGACTCTGTCCTCGGTCAATTGTTTATCACAATTTTTGTTAATTATTTGCCCAACAGATTAAAAAAGAAATGTCTGCTTTATGCAGTTGACTCCATGATATTCTGTATTATCGAATTGTATTTTTTGCACATAATCTGTTGTCAGATTTTATGCATTTTAAGCGTTGCAATAAACCACTTTTCTATACTATATTTCAAAGCACATTGTTGAGTGCATTAAAGACAAAAACGTTCCTAAGATTTTTTTTTTATTTTACTCCAAAGCTATTAAGAAAAAAGTTTTATTTATAAAAAAAATGAACTGTTATTTAAATGAATTATTTAAATGCTTTTTGTTCGTAGATTTAACTATTCAATTAGAAATTAGATAAATTTTCTAATTATGGTTTTAAAATTATTTTGAAAAAATTACCCAAAATAAAAATGAACTATTTTTAGAAACTAATAAAGCCCGGCTAATTTCTCATTAAAATTTCAAATGAGATTATTTAGATAAATCAAACTTTTTTGAAAATATATTCATTTTTAATAAAATTACAATCAAAAATATTAGCTAATAAGAGCCATATTTTAAAATTTTATGAATACATGATAAAACTCAAGTTTCGACTTTTCTAAAAGGGGTCTAAAAAACCCGTCGGGCGTTCTAGTGTTAAATAATTGAGTTTTTTAATTGAATTGTTTGCTTAATTAAAAAAAAAAAACTATCGATCATTTTCCTATTGCTAGATTAGAAAAAAATTATTTCCAAAAAAATAAAGCTTTAAATGATTGATTTGTTTAATTTTAAAAATAATTGCACCTTTTTTTTAATTAGCGTAAACACTTGCAAACAGGCTCCCCACCATAAGACTTTCAATGACTTTTAAAGCAATAAAAACCAAGATCTTGGATCTATTTTAAAATAAGCTATTCGAACTAAATTTTGTGTCAGTCACTAGTGTTAATGGGATTTAGTTAAACAGTGCATTTTTAACTAATACTTAATTTTATTTTAAAAGCATGAACAAATTTAAATTTATTTTTTTCATTATTCACTACATAATAAAAATTTTTATTTTTTAAAATAAATTCATTTTAAAATTAGAGTTTAACTACTTTATTTTGAATATAATAATTTTAATCAAAAAAAAAAACAAAAAAAAATAAAAATTTAGTTATATATGAAAAATTAGTTAAATTATAGTCTAAATAAAGGATAAGCTTTGTGGTTAATTTTGAGAATTTGCGATTTAGCCAAAACAGCTTATCGACTTAGAGATCTAATCCCATATTGACTACATGGCCTTGCTCTTCGTTGGTGAAAAATTGTTTCATAAATTCGCTGAACAAATTATAGTCCATTTTTTTCTTGCCACTTTCGGTGATGAAATCATAGGCTTTTTTGGCAGCTTCTTCATCTATTTCCCATGTAGACATCATGACCACAAATTCTTCCTTCAATACATTTCTGTCGTCAAAAAACTCATTGGCTCTGAACAAAGCCTTGTGTAAGCCTTCATACCACTCGGGAAAAGCGTTTTTTTGTCTGACATGCATAATTATATCGTTCATTACATCTAGCCATTCATCCAAGTCAATGGCACCGTCCTGGTTAGCATCACCTACTTCGCACAAGTCGGCAAAGTACTTTTGAAAGTTTTGCTCCAAACGTTTTCTCAATATTTTTAGACGAGAGTTCTTCTCGGCATCTTCCTTTGGCACTATGCTCTCAACAGCTGCCAAAAAGTCATCCCATGTCACAACACCATCATTGTTGGTATCTTAAAATAAATAAAAATTAGCCACAAAAGCTCCTAAACATACACACACTCATTAATGTTGGTTTTAGTTGTATATTTATTCAATATACACTTGTATGCAAACAAAAACCAATTACCTAAAGTCAAATTGTAGTATTTTCTCAATTTTTTTTCCAAAGTTTGATTTTTAATTTGATCTCGTGGCATTTTTTCTTTTTTTTGATTTATTGCTATTAAAAGTTTCTTTATTAAACTATCTTGTAGATTTTGTTGCTTTCTTAAAACGTTTGATAGAAAAACCAAACTATCGATGAGTATTTATACAAGCTATTCTTCTCGATTTATCTCACTAAGATATTCTTCGAGCTTAACAGATACTTGCTCTCGCGAAATGAATGGATATTTACTAAATTTAGCATAGTTTTTCCTAAACAAGAACAATTTCTCAATTTGGATTGGCTCAAGATCAGCCTTCTAGAAGAGAAATTCAATCAGCACTAAAATAATTAGAATACTGATGTTATCTGAGAGCAATAAAGTTAACAAAAGCAGAATAATTTATTCTTTCCAATAGGGTCTTCTTTTTCCTTGTAACCTAATTTTTAAATAAATTACATTAATTAAACAAACAAATTATCTATTCCAATCTTTGATCTGCACTTATTATTCGAGATCAAATTACTTTCTCATTCATCCAGGTCTAATTAAACATGAAAAAAAAAAAAAGAAAAAAAATGAAAAAAAAACATTTTAGCAATTTATTTTATTAACACTTTAAGACTTGTAGTAAAAATCTAAAAATGTTTAATCTTTTTTGGCAGCAGTTGTTTTGGCTGCTGGTGCAGCTTTGGTTCTCTGAGCACGCATCAAAGCGCTGGCTCGTCTCAAAGCAGCCATTTTCAAGTCTTTTCGGTATTTGGTTTTGCGCAAAGTGTTTCTAATCTTGTTCAAAACGCGTCTTGGTCCAGACGAGGTCTTGAAATTGACTGTGTTCAAATTTTTGCTTGGCTTGTTTCGGAAGCTGGTTTTGCGGGTGGTCAAAACAATGCCATCGCCCTCTTTTGTTGGAGCAACTCTGACAGTCTTTTCTTGCACCAGTCCGCTGTATCGGAAAGAATTTTTACCTTTCAAATTGTTTGCTTCCTAAAAAAATAAAATTGTAAATTTTTAAATTTTTTCTAAATAAAAAAATTGCAAAGCCCTCATATTAATTTTTCAAAAAAAGTATCAGCATCTAAAGTGTACAAAACTCTTTATGATCGCTACTACCAAGAAAATTTAATCATAGGGCTTTAAATAAACTAAAAACAGAGACAAGTCCTTCATAAAAATAAAATTCATCATTAAGAGTAAAAATAGCCTTAAGTTCGCTACTACCAAAATTTATTTTAATCCCAAGGAGATTTTATATTTTAGAAAACAAACAAAAAAATAAAAAGCCGAAACGTACATACAGTTGTGAATGTTTGGCCATGAGCACCTTTTAACAAAAAAGCCGAGTTGTTCCTTACAACCATCCATTGCAAGTGCGAGGACATTTTGAACTCTTGTTGATTTTATCTATAAAAATAAAGGAACATTGCTTTAACAAGTGCCTTATGGGGCTAAGAAAAAAGCTTGAAGAACATGGAAAAAGATTTCAATTTTTATTTTAATATTTTTGATCGCTCTGCTTGCAAAGTGAGAGCACGTTTTGAAAAAATCTTATTTCAAGCATTTCGGAGAGTATATGCATTGAGCTGAGTTTTTTTTTTTTTTACAAAAATAAAAATTAAAATAATTTGCAATATGAATTTTTTTGTTTTCATTCTAGAAACTGATTTTAAATCAGTTTAAGAAAATTAAAATTTTTGTCTTAAAATTAAAATTTAATTAACATAAAATTAGGCTTATTGTTGAACTAGATTTTAGAAGCAGATTTTGGTCTAGACAAATAGATAATGAATTTAAATGTTCAAGCAGTATTTTTATCAATTTTGTTTTGTTATTCCAAGAATCTTTTCAAAGAAAATCAAACTTCAAATTCGAGTATTTACAAAGATTGATTTTTAATTAATTACTTTGTTGATATGGTCGCTTTCAATTTCAAACGCGGATTTAACAAAGCTTCTTTTTTTTTATTAATTAAAATTAAAGATATAAGTATACTTTTTTTGCATATTTTTTACCTAAAATAAAATCTTTAATTTAAATTTTATTTTTGTCTTTTTTTTTTTTAATTTAGTTAAATTCCATTGATTAAAAAGGGCAACAGACCAAATTGCTTTAATTTTTTAAAACTATTTTACCAAAGTTAGTTTCAATTTATCAAAAAGGAAATGTATTTGTTCAATTTGCATGTGAATTTCACAATAGCGCTGATTTTTTCTATAAATATTTTTTCTTAATTACTAGAAACATTTTTAAAAGAATTTTTATCAGATTTTTTTGTTGCCTAATCAAATATAATAAGCTAATCATTAATTCGATTTGTTTATTAAATTCATTAAGACAAGATAACGAAAATAAAAAATGAAATTAGAAATTAAATATTGTTGAAAGAAGATAAACAATTATTAGCTTCAAAAAAAATGGATTAAGGTTTAAAAATTGCTTGATTTGAGGCTTTCAATTGATGATATTTCTTAAAAGCTTTTTCTTAGCATTTCCAATTGAGTTAGATAATTAGTATTCAATTTCAACTAGAAAAAAAAAAGATTAAAGGCAAGAGATTTACAAAAATTTTAGTTAGTTGAAATATGATTTTGACAATATGAAAGAGCTTACGTCAAAATATTAAAAAAAAGGCTTGTTTAATCATTGTCGGCACGATTTTGCCAACGATTGCTTAGATTAAAATTTTCCACATATGTAATAATAGACTTACAAAGATAGTTTAAAATTTTTTTACAAATTTTAAAAAAATCATCAATTTCTAAAAACTGAGACAAATTTTTTAAACTTAACTTAATTTAAAAAAGCTTAAACAAACTAAAAATATTTACTTAGAATAAGTGATTAAAAAATTTAAAAATTTAAAAAAAATTTATAACAAAAGACTTTGACTGCTAAAAGCTATCAGAATGGAGTCATAAAAATTAAGTATTTGAAACTAAATAAAATAAGCAAAATGAAAAAGATTAAAGATTTTTAAATTTTCATTTTTCTAGATTTTTTTCGGCAAAATTTTAGAAATTTTTTAATTTTATTTTATTTTTCAAATATTTTGAGAGAGTTTTTTTAATTTTTTGAAAAATTGCTCAAAAAAATCTAAAAGCATGAAAACGTAAAAATAATAATAATAACAATAGTTAATTTTTTAAAATCAAATTTAGCTTAGCTAAACTGACAAAGCTGGAAAACAAACGTAGTCCCGCTATAGTAGACCTTTCATTTTTTTTGTTTCTACCGACATTGTTCTGTCGGTTTTATAACTGGTTGGTTGAACTTGAAGTGACGGCCGACGTTGGCAGCACATTCCATTTGTTCACTGCTACCAGTTTGATAGAAAGTTTCGCCTTGCTTCACATTTTGTTAGCTGTGAGCATATGCGATGCTTTGTTCCCCTTACTCCTCCACTTGGTCATTCATTATTCACTGAGCTCATGAGTTTTGCATCGTAGTACCAATTAACATGATTGTACTTTTTGTCGATTTTATAGAATTGAATAAGATCCCCACGCTCTCGCCTATCTTCCAGAGTTTCTAATCCCAAGTTAGCTAATCTTGACTCATAAGTTTCGTTGCTCGTCTTTGTACTTGTTCCAGTCTTCTTTTAGTAAGATTTTTCTTAATCTACATTCACTTCTATACTTAGAATTTATAATTTTTTTAAAAGTTTTTCAATCAAGATTAACTTGGTAGGATTATAATTCCTTTGCAGTGTGGTAATGATAGAAGAGAAATCAAATTTACAATTAAATAAATAGTTTGGACTACATTGAAGTAAATGACCAAAATTTGATGCGGAGACAAAGATTCATGAGTAGCAAAACATAGTCAAGTGTTGTTGATAAATCTACATATGATGAAATATTTAAAGACATTAAAAATAGACTTTAACATTGAAAGTATTGTTCATTTATTTTGAAGGAATCGGTTGTTAAAAGTTAAAAAAAAAAGATATTATTTCAATTAATAACTCCATAGTTCCAAAATCATTTCATAAATTTTCAAATTTTTTGAAAATCATTTAATCCAAGACTAAATAATCCCATCATCAATGAGATATAGCTTAGATAAAATAAAAAAAGAAAATAATCGATTATCATCGGTTTTCTCTAGTTATAACTATTTTAAAAAAGATTTAAGTAAATGCCATATTCCATTTTAACAAGTTTTGTTCGATTTCTTTAAATTGTTTTTTTATTTTTTGTATCTTTGAAAGCTATATTGTTTAAGATTTTAAAATTTATACTTAATTAAACAAATAAACTTTTAAATCTCGTTTTCATTTTCAAGATTTATGAAAATTTTTGTCAAATAAGATGGTTGTTCTCTAATGAAGAACTGGAAAAAAAAATTTGAAAATTAAATCGCCAAGTCTTGTTATATCATTCACTCTTTTTTGAAATTTAAACCAAAGCTAAGTAAATTCATATATTGTTTCAGGATTCATCATTTACAAAAAGAACAGAATGAACAATTTGACGATAATTTTAATAGATTTTTCATTTATTAACTTATATTTAAACAATTTTTACCGGCCTATAGCTTATTGAATATCTAAACAGGTTATATAAATACCTAATTTAGTTATTAAAAATAAATAAATATTTAATAAATAGTCGGGTATTCGACTCCATTGTGTTTTATAAACTAAGGCCCCATTTTTCCTAAGACAAACTCATTTTACCTAACGGGTGAGTCACAATGTTTTGCAAAATATTCAAATCAAGATTTTAATATGATCAGAAAATCGGACAAGGCTGAAATTTTAAAAAAATTATAAACATTTTAGCTTTGTATTTTTTTTTAAGTTTGGTTTTTGATTAGTGCATTGCATGGGTGCTCCAGGCCTTCAGGTGCACCTGGTACCCTTTGAAGAGATTGTCCCCAGCCTTTATTTTTTCTTTATATTTATTAATAATGTAAATTATGAATAATTTAGCTATTTAAAACACTACATATCTTAATTTTCTGATTATCAATTCTTAAAATAATGTAAAAATACTACAAAAAATGCACTTTTTTAGGCATGTTTGAAAAAATAGAAAAAAACGAATATTGACTTATAGCTAACGATAGGAGTGTTCGATTTTTACCAAAATTTGTACCAGTATCTATTTATGTAAGATAAATATTCACTAACAAAATTTGGGACGATTAGACTAACCAAAAAGTTTTAAGGCTAAAAAATTACATTAAAAAAGTATCTTAAGGTCAACCCCTAACCATTAGAGGTATTCTTCATTAATTTTTTTGTCTTAGGTATTTTTTTAAAGATTAATTATTAAGCTATCTAAAAATCCTTAAAACACAAGTAATGCATTACTTGATTTAAAAAAAATCTAAACAAAACTTAAACTTGGACAATTTATATTTATTTAGATAATAGTTTCCATTTGCCATTTCTATAGCTCTTACTCTTTTATTAAAACTTTCTATTGCTTTTTTTACCTCTTCCATCTTAATCTTTTCAAAGCTTTTAGTAATTTCATATTTTAATTCCTCTTGACTGGTATCAGGCTTTAAACGCATATTTGATACGACTGCATTCCAAAAGTAAAAATCTAATGGATCTAGATCTGGTGAATTCGCAGGCCAATGATCTTTATCAAGGAATTTAAACATGTGATCCTTACACCATTTTTGAGTTGTGTTCGAAGTATGAGCTTTAGCTCCATCTTGTTGGAAAACAAATTTGGTTGTGCCTAACAATCTCAAACCTTTCTCTTTTTGCAAATGGAAGAATCCGTCTTTTGTAATAGCAAGAATCTATTTTTATCCCTAAATCCAAAACAGAAAATTAATTTTTATTATAAATTTTCTTTTAATGAATTAACCTTTTTCAACAAAATAAGGTTTTGTTGGACCTTTTACTGTTAAACCTGCCCAAACCATCAAGCTCTTAGGATATTTTAAAAGTTTTTTAAAACCTAATAGAATTTAGTATTTATTAATTAATTTAAATCTGAGATATAAGATACCTTCTTTTCGATTCGCTTCTTCTCTTGAATAAGCGTAAACTAAACAAAACATTATGACTCACCCGTTTTTTTTCTAACTCAAGTACCTATTCATCTTACTTTCCAAATTTTAAGTATTCATTATTGGTCTTAATTCATTAATAAATATGCTGAATAGTAAAAGACTAATTACTGATCCTTGAGGAACACCTGCTGTAATTGGATATTCATCACTTAAAATTTTATTAACACAAACATACTCGATCAAATGCTTTTGAAATATCGAAAAATAAGGCATTGACTTTTTTTTCTATTAAAGAATTCAACAAATTGTTGAATAAGTAAAATAGAATTCATTAAGAAGGCGTTTGATCGCGTTTCGCATAAGCTACTAAAGATCAAGTTAAATAGCTATGGATTTACCGGTAAGCTTTTGGTATGGCTCGAAAATTTTCTACAAGATAGGAAACAGAGAGTTGTAATAGGTCAGTATGAATCTGATTGGGTTGATGTGCTAAGTTGGGTTCCACAAGGTTCAGTACTTGGTCCGTTACTATTCCTGATCTTCATAAATGATTTACCAGAGCTAGTAAGTCACTTTAGCTGTTTGCGGAATGGTAATGGTGAACAATAAACTCAAATGGAATGATCAAATTGACAACTGCGTTAATAAAGCTAACAACATGCTTGGTATGCTCAAGAAAACGTTCGTGTATTGGAATGCTCAATCGTTTTTGCAGCTTTATAAAACATATGTTAGACCGCATCTAGAATACTGTGCACCTGCCTGGAATCTTTATTTAAAGAAGGATATACTTAAACTTAGAACTTAAAAGTACAAAGAAGAGCAACGAAACTTGTTCGACAAATAAGAAGTTTGAATTATGAG
>PJRA01000048.1:306563-319520 GCA_016987375.1 Brachionus koreanus
CGTTTAGACACAAAAAGTCCCATTTTAAAAATTTTTTTTTGCAATATTATAGCTAATTTTTAGTAGTTAATAAATAAATATATATATGATCCCCTGATCATTTGCAAGATCGGAAAACTTAACTTTTGTCCATTTACTTATGCATCACCCGTTATGTCTAACTCTTTAATTATTTAATTCTAAAAAAAATTTTATAAAATAAAAACTTTAAATGAAAATTTTGAAATTTTGATACTATTAGGTCATTATTGGATAAAAGGCTTATCAGTAACAATAATTATCCTTTTTTATGCTCAATATCTTTGGAACCGTTCAACAGATTTTCAAATGAAATAAAGAAAGTCTTAAATTGTCACCGGTCCTATGAGTGTTAAAGTAAGAAGGGAACAAGATTGGCTTAATGATTTAAAGGTGAAAGAAATGGATGCTAATACTTTCTTTTTCTACTTTCCCAAATTTACAAGTCATGTTAACTAGTCATTTTCTAATTTACTTTTTGGTGATAGGTAACGCTTTTTAAAACCCTCTTTTTGGTTTTAAATTAATAATCTAATAATTGAAATTTTGGGTCTGGCTATTTATGTGACCCACCGTTCAAAAATTTTTTGACCTAAATCTTTTCTCGTATTATGTGACCCGATCTGTTCACATCTTTCGTCACTTAAAATTATGTGAACAAAAAATAAGGACTAAAAAATCCATGAATGGAAAAAACTATAAGGCTCATCAAGCAAAAAAACATGCAGCAGTTAAATGACTTATTTTAATATTCATTAAGTTTTTTTTTCTAAATAATAAAATAGTCTCGGGCCAAATTATTCTTATCTTGGTCACAAAATTTTTTCACTTGATCCCATCTTTTCATGTTTGAACACACAATTTGACTTGTAAAAAAAAAATTTTATTCTTTATTCTTTTGTTCACATAATTTTAGGACACAAAATTTGTGAACGATGGGTCACATAATGTTACTGCTGGTCTTCCAACCTTTTTTGGTATTCTTTTTTTTTTCATTCTAAGTATATGTCCAAGCAATCGCAATCTTTGTTGTTAACCCCCCATTGTATACCCCTCGCTATGACGTCTCATTAGTCTCATTAGTAAGCTTTGATGATGTATGAAGAATCAGACATTAAAAGTGGCATTAATATAAAAAACTTAAAATTTTATTAAAAAATTTTTCATTAATTTTATCGATAGTCAATTTTAAAAAATTTGAAAATGTGATTTAGTTTGAAATTTAGTATACTTTGCGAAAAAGCGCAAATTCTGCCCTATACTTTACTTTAGTTTTACATGTTTGACTACATTTTTGACTGACGACATGAAAGTATGTCTCAGAATTAAAATTAAAAAAAAAATAATTTTCTTCAATAATTTCTAATAACTTCAATATGCCTTTTTATTTTGGACAATTAAGTCACTTAATTGTCCAAAATAAAAAGGCATATTTTGAATGAAAAAAAAAGTTTTTTTTTCATTCAAAAAGATCAAATTTTTATTTTAAATCGTGAATAAACAAAAAAAATTTTAAATATTTTGAAGATTTATTTTGTTTTTAAAATTTTGAAAAACTTAATTTTTTAGATTGATGAATTCAAAAGAAAATTTGGTATTACTGAACTTAAGCCCAGAAATTCAATTCTGTCTGAATCAAATCCGATGTACGAAGACTTGAACGATGAAATTATTTATAAAAAAGAGATGAACAGTTTGGTAAAAGAATTGGATTTATGCAAAAAAAGACGAGACATAGCATTCATTGAGAGAGATAAAATACTCCGCGAAAGGGAAAGTATTCGGGCCTTGTGTGATGAATTACGGTATCAAAGAGACAAATCTATTAGTGAATTAGCCGATTCTCTAAGAGACAACGATGAATTAAAAAAAGAAAAATCCATGGCTATCAAACAAATTCAAATGTTGGAAAATAAGCTTGCTTATTATGAGGACAAATTGATTACATATCGTGAAGAAGAGTTGAAAAGAGCCGAGCAGAGAGAAGATGTTAAAGTTAAACGACCCGATGGACACACCAATTTGTCAAAGTCTATTCAAAATGTGAAAAAAAGTGGCTACAAAATGAGCGGCAGTGAAGACAATCATAGAATTTTAAAGATAGAAATTGATTTGGAAGAAAATCCCGAATTGGGTGTCGAATTCTCATATGCAACCTATGAGTTCGATGACGATGAAGAATTAAAAGAATTTCAAATGAAAAATAACAGCAACAATTTGATTATAGTCAACAGTGTAGATCCTGAAAGTATTTCATATGGAAAATTAAAGCAAGTATTTTTTATACTTACAACATACTATATGTCAATTTCTTTATTTGACATAAAAATGTTTGCTGATGACACAACCATCAGTTTCTTTCTGATAAAGATCTAGAGAGTGTACTAGAAAATTTTTATTTGTCTATTAATAGCTTAAATGATTGGTGTTTTTATAATAAGATAGATATAAATTGGTCGAAAACATTCTGCATGATTTTCTCTAATAGAACAAGTAAAAATCCATCAATTTATGTGGTAATCATATAAAAGTTGTTAAACAAATAAGTCTTTTGGGCTTTAAGATTGATCAAGATTTAAAATTTTCTAAACAAGCTTGTATCATCTCTTTAGTTGTGAATAAAAAATTATTTAGTATTAAAAGACTTTTCTATCTTTCAACTTCTGTTAAGATACAGTTTTTTAAAACTTTTATTTTACCTTACTTTGACTACTGTTCAACTCTTCTTCTATGTTATTTTTCCAAAGAGGCACTAATCAAACTAGCCAAAAGTTATTATTTTTCAATATTTAAATTGTTTAAGTTTAAATCTGAAGTAAATAACTTTAATGATGTGAATAACTTTATGGAAAAATATGGCTTATATGCATTTCAGCATAGAATCCTAGAGAGAATGTTAAAAATCTCTATTAAGATAGTTTACTACCATAATTCGGCTGAACATTTAAAAAACAAATTATCCAAAAATGACTCAAGAAATTTAAGATATAATTGAAGGAATAGCGAAAACTCAATAGAACCAATGGCAAAATCTAATAATGGTGAATAAACGTTTGGATTTTTTTACTCAAGATTAATAAATAGCTTTGTGATCAAGAGATCAATGTTGAAATTCACTACATTCAAGCTTTCTATTTAAAATAATATAAATTTAATTTTTACAGATTTTGTTAAAAAATTTAAAAGATTTGATTTAAATTTTTGAATGTATAATTTTTAAATGAGTCAAAAATTTTTTTTTTTTATTTTTAAAAGTATTTAATGTTTTATATACAACTTAATAAATGAAGTGTTAATCAGTCTATAAGACAAGGGCACTAGCATGTTGATTAGCCTTGGAATTGAAATGAGACAATTAAGAGATATGTGAAAAAGAAACAAAATTTTATGATAAATGAGACGCTGTATTGAAAAAACAATTTTACTGAGCTTCCCTTAAAAAATGTGTAAAAAAATAAGACAATTTTTGTCAAAATATCAAAAAAAATTTTTCTTACTGTTATAGTCATTTTTTTTAAATGGTGTCAATTAAAAAAATAAAATAATTTTTTTACTTTTATGAATTTTTTTTATTGCTTTCTTAATAGAATTCGGTAAAAAACTTAAAAATTTGTACTAGTCAAGCAAAATTTCTCGATAAAAAAGTAAATATTTTGAAAATTTTACACAAAATAGGTTAGTTAATCTAAATTATTAAAGTAAGATACAGGAAGCGTCAGCTTAATTTTTTTGAAAACCAAGAAAATGTCGAGTTTATTTTGGTTAATTTATATAATTAATTTTAATCAAAATAATCAATCAGGTACATTGAAAAAAAAAATTTCATGTGTTTAATCCATCAAATGTTACGTCACATCAAATGTAATTTTCTAAAAAAAGTTTAATCTATTGATTCTCTTCGTGTTCCTATTTGCTTAATAGCTATTTTCCTAATTTATTTTAATTTTTATAAAATTTAATGAAAATCTAAAAAAAATTATTTCACATAATTTTTTATGTTAAAAAAGGTAATTTAAAAAATTTGTTATTTAAAATTTTATTTATATAAATTTTATTTTAAAACTAAAATTTGATTTAAATTAACACTAAATTACGTATTTAAACGTAGAATTATGTGAAATTAAAAGGGGGAAAAAGTACAAATTGTTTATAATTTTTGCAAGAATAAATCAAATTAATTTTAAGTAATTTTTTCTCAAAAATTCAGCTATATTTTTCGATTAGTGCTAGAAAAAAAAAATTTTTTTGTTAATAAAATTCAAAATTTTTAATTTAGAAATTTTAAATATTTCGTTATTAAAGTTTTTTTTTATTTCAAAGAAGACTTGGTTTTTTTATAAAAAAAAACTAATGTGTGATTAACAATAGTAAGATATTTGCTCCTTTTTATAGCACTTATAAAATGAAATGGCTCAATTGAAACAACTGATAGTCAAAATAGCTCAGTTTGTGAGAAATCACTATTTATTTTGTTGATCACATAGCTTTTAATAATAATTCACAGCGTGTTCGTTTCCCTAATTTTTGAGATCATAATTTAAAAAGCTAATTAAACTTTGAATTTTTCACATATTTTATTGATAGATTTGATTTTAGAATAAAATTTTTTGTTAAGATTTTTTTTCAAAATATATTTTTAAAATAGAAAAATGGCATCAACCAATTTTTTCACCGTTTCAAAATTTCTAAATAGCCCATCGCCAAAATTAATGATCCCATAATTTGGCTAATGCATCTAAAAAATAAAATTCTGTAAACTTTTGCAAAAAAGATTATTTTAGATTATAAGTTTTAATTAAGTTTTGACCAGAATTTAATTTTTATTTTACAAAAAATTACAAAATAATGTGTCCTCAAGATTGCCAAAATTGACTTAATGAATAAATTAAATTTTTTTTACTTTTAGAGAAAATGACCAAATTTTGAAAATAAATCAACATGATCTTACAAACATTGAACTGGATGATCTGGAAGAGATAATCAAAAATTTATCAGGCACAGTCGAATTTGTGAGTTAATAGAATGTTTTTATTTTTATTTTAGATATTTTTACATATTTAGATTGTATCTCGATATTTTGCCAAAGGTCTAAGCAATGAATTAAATTCAAACAACAGTCCAGAATACTCCACTTTACCATCGATGTCATCTTTATCATCTTTTAATTCCAATACATGTAACAGAGAGCAAAAATCTCGTTTGATGCATTCAAAAAAGAGTCGATCTGGTGAAAAATTAGATGCTAACAATTCAATCGATTATGTTTCCTATCTCACTAATAAGCAAAACAGAAACATTTTGATTGAAATTGACGACATTGGCGATCTTGTTCTAGAAAATGGCATATTTATTTCCGGTTTTGGGAGTGATAAAGCCATAGAACTTGGATTCAAAAATATATCAATTGGAGATAGAGTTGTTTCTGTTAATGGAAATTTTCTCAAAAATAAAACTTTAGTGGATCTAATGAAAACGTTGCGTGAAAAATCAGAAGATAAAATAAAAATTTTAGTTGAAAAAGTTTCGAATGTAACTAATTATTCTATGTCACCGAGTTCATCGATGCTTTCTTTGAATCTTGATTTGAATAATTTGAAATTTAGAACAAATACAAATAGATTTGAAGTTGGTTCATTTGTCAGCTCCAATTCGTTGACCTCGAGTGTTATTATAAGTGAAAATTACTCAAGAAAAGACAATTTGAAATCAGATCGCATTAAGCCTCTTTACAAAAATCAAGATTTTGTCAAAAATCGACCTGAATCAAGATTGTTCGACAAAATTGTAAATGGTTCTTTGCGATATGAAGATTTGATATCAAATCTGACGAACGAAACAAACAAAAACGACCTTGTTGACTTAGAACAATCACCTGAGATAATAAAAAAAATATATCTTTGATTAAAACTAAAACAAAAATTAATAATTTTTATTATTTTAAATAAATATAATAATGAAAAAATTTTTTTTAATTTAGTATAGTATAGTGATTATGTGCAAAAAATATAATGAAAGTTTTTGTCTATTTTTGCTTTATAAAATATCGCTAGATTAAGCTTCCACTGCATCCACTCCCAACTTATTCCAGCCATTTACTACCACTACAAAGTTTTAATTTTGTTTTGATGATCTTTTGAACTTCTGCTTGAAAAATTAGTCGGTTAAATTTGTCAGATTTAGAGCCTTTAGTCTATACAGGAATAGCATACTCTAAGTGGGGCCTAACAAAACTTGAATAAAGTAATTTAATGACCATCTGTATCCTAAATTTAATACCATGAAGAACTTGACCAAATATTCTGATGCCTTTTGAGGCTGCTGACCATACTTGAGAATGTCATTTCAAATCGTTTAGAATCCAGATTCATAAGTCTTTCTGAATCTGGGTTCTTGAGACAAGATGAGTTTTTCCAATGACTAAATCATTCATAATATAATCATTTTGGAGCCCTTGATTTCGATTAAAACTCATAATTTCACATTTATCAAAATTTATATACATAGACCATTCATTACACCAGCTTATTAATGAATCAATATCAGAAGATAAAATAAAAATTGTGAAGAGCAATGGACCGAGGACAGAGCCTTGTGGTACACCACTAGTCACATTAAGCCATTCGGATACTGTTTTACCAACTACAACTCTTTGTTTACGATGACTAAGAAACTTTTCAATCCATTTTAATTACATTTCGTCAATGCATTAGAGAAATCTGTATAAAGTACATCCACTTGATTGCCTAGAGATATTTGATATGTAAAATAAACAAGACTTTCGAGTAGGTTTGTAGTACACAATTTATAAGGAATAAATAAATCCATGATGAAAATGATTAATTAATTTATTTTCAAGATAAAAATTTAATACCAAGTTTCTAATAATTCTCTCAGCAATACGGCATGGTATCGATGTGATTGAGATAGGTCTATAATTTTTACGGTCTGATCTATTTCCCTTTTTATAAATCGGAAAGACGTTTGCAAGTCTTCAACTATCAGGTATTTCTCTAGTTTCTTCTTATCGTCCACACTTCTGATATGACTACGAGAAAACCGACTGAAAAAATTTATTGAGAATCATATCTAACCATCATCTTTAGTCAAAGAATAGACCACCGGTTTTATGCTCATCTTACTGTTAAGATATTTGAATTTTGTATTTCGTTTAGCTTGAAAAGCAAGCTTGGTTTTATAATCAAGTACTAGTGATCTAGTTAGTTCTTTAGCTTGTTTCTTTAATTTTTTAAATAATGTTAACTTTTCTTGTTTTAATGACCGTTTACCTTTTTGATATTCGAGCCAAACTCTATATTTTAGTCTGAGTAAAAGCCTTAGATTTAAGTTCATCCAGGGGGGATAACTTTACGATTCAAGAAAATGCTTCGTTTTGGAAAATAGATTTCAAACACTGATTTGTATACATCCAAAAAAATACTATACATTCCGTTGACAGTTAAATCATTAAAAACAATATTCAAATTAATATTATCTAGGAAATTATTTATCAATTTAAAATTTCCTTTTTTAAATTTATTTTTAGAAAATAAAAATATTCTGATATGAAAAATGTATTTTATTTTTTAACCAAAATTTTCTCTAATAGATTGGCAAAATTCCGTTCCTTTGGAAAGTAACAATTTAAAGATTTATTTTTTAAATTAATAACAAGCAATCGTATAAGCTTTTACTGATAAATAAAAGAACAAATTTTTTAGAAACATTGAAATTGACATGATCTGTATTATAATTAATTGAATCGGTAATATACTAATACCGATCAGAATTTGAATGCAAATCATTATAAAAGATAGAAAAAAATAACAAATTGTATTAAGCCTTGAAACAACCAATACTATTCAATTTTCAAATTTTCAATTACAAAAAAATTCTATTTTTATGGAATTTTTTTCTGAGTTTATGGAATAAAGATTTTATCGCTCTAATATCACAAAATTCAATCAATATATCATAAATTAAAATACTTGAAAAAATATGAAGAAAGAATATCTTCCGGTTTAACACCTTCACTAGCTACAAACATTTCACTAATATTTATTTTAAATCGGATCACAATTTTTGAAATGCTTCAATAATTGTAAATAAGACTCCAAAGTTCTTTGAGCCAATAGTTAAAAAAATATATATATCTCTTCACATTTTATCTAAAGTCTTGCTATCGATCCATTTTGTCAATAGTAATTTATTGTATCATTTACAACAACAAAGCATGCTTACTTGTAAGTTGATACCGATATGGGTCGAAAATAACTTGGCTCATTTATCAAATCCTTTTTAGATGAAAGGTGCTAACATCGAAACATTGAATTTCTTAGGGATGTATCCGTAATTTTATAAAATAACTGAGTGACCAGTAAAAGTTTCAAATATATAAAATAAAATAAAGTTTTAATGATTTCCTGAATTTTTATTTTTCTTAGTAAATAACTCAAAAGTTTTAGTAAATTACTTAAAAATTATTTTTAATGTTTAAGTAAATTAGTAAAACATATTTTAATTTTAAATAAATTAGTAAAATAATTTTATTTTTTTACAAGATAAGTTTCCACTGTGACATCTTGAATTGTACAATAAACCACCTTGTTTGCAACTGCATCTATTAGTTAAACATTGACTTGTACATTTACATTTTACCATTCCTTGGCCTCCGCCAATAGATAGCTGACTAACTGCTTCACGAACACTAAAACTTTTATCTAACTTGACTTGAAAATCAATAACACAATCGTTAATTAACTCAAAACAATTCCGGGCTAACAAGGTATTTTATACTCCAGCCCCAGAAGCAAGTTCATGAAGTGATTTGTCGTAATCTATATCGACTATTCGACAAATCAAATTAGGAGCCTCAGTTAATCCCTTGTCAACTTCTGGAATTGGTAAAGTTACAAAATCACCAATATTCACCTCTGGAATATATTTTTTACATCAATTCCGCTTGTTTGCTCTGATTTGTCCTGATGTTATTTCTAATACCTAACAATCTATTGGAATTTGATACAATCTCTTCAACTGTAGACTCAATAGGTTCAATAGGTTCATTAGGCTCAATCTCTAAATTATATTATTTTGGATCGAATTTATCCGGGATTGAATCAATATCATCTTGATCGTCAATGTAACTTTCTTTTTCGTCGTATTGATACCCAACGGCATCAAACAATTGTTTGGCCGTTTTAAGCTTTGACTACTCTTCGATAGGTATCGAAGTTGAAATTAACCCTAAAGGAGTTTCAATTCCGAAAACTGCCTTATAAAAGGTACATTTTATACCTGAGTGGTAAACATGGTTTTTTTTCAACTGGATAAATTCCAATCCCATAGTCCACTTTTTGCAACATCAGTTAACATCAAAACGATCAATAAAAAAATCCATTTGATTTATTTTATATTCATGTTTTTTTATTTAGTTGAATCTTTTACTTATTTTTTTTAGAAAATTACTAAAAGCAATTGTAGTTAATTATTTAAGTTAAATCAGAGCTTAACATTATTACTAATTGATAAGTAACTTTATAAAATTATAATTTAATTATAATTATAATTTACAGTTTTAAGTCTAAGTCACAAAAAATTGAATCAAAGTTATGGCTTGACTAAAATAAAAATGTTTACTTTTAATAAAATCACTCAAAAATGCTAACGACTAGAAAAAATGAAAAAATTGACTTTTTTCTAAAATTTTGAAATAATTTGATTTTTAAAAAATAAAAAAAACTCAATATTGCTTACCATTTATTAACTATTTTACTTAAAATAACACAATTTTTGGTAAATTTAAAAAATAGTTAAAGAATTTCTTTTAGAAATGTGAAGGACCTGAACTTAACTAATTTAGTTATGTTATTTATAGTTAAACTATTTATAGTTCCTAAAGTTTATTTTAGTTGAATTGAGACTAGTTATTTTCCAAAAAAAATAAATTAAAAAAGTCTTTTAAAAAACGCTTTATCATAAATTTTAAGTTCCAGGTATAAATAAGAAAATTTTTTTTATTAAATAAATCTTCAAAATCTTTATCATATGACAGGTCAAAATTTTTTAACAATATTCGATATAAACAGACATGTCATTATTTTATTTTAGACATTAAAAGTCGAACAATTACGTTAATTTGACCTCATGGCTTATTTTTTTGAAATTTATTTTAGAAAAAATCTTGTCTTAAACTTTAGGGAGCACTTTATTTGATCTAATTAGAATCGGAGAAATATTAACTAAAAATTTCTGCAAGTATTTTGATTAAATTTAATGAAATGATTATCATATAAACAAAATACAAACGAAATTGCCTCAAATTAAGTAAAAATCTGTTAAACCAATATTATAATAAGCAGGCTGTATTTTTTTTGATTTTTTTCAACTTTAAATTTAACTATACTATCAAGGATTTAGCTTTATTCTAAATAAATATTTTTTGTTATAATTGAAAAGATTTTGGTTATTAGAATAAGTTCAGTGCTTCCATGTGTCACTAATTAAATTTTATTGAGTTTAAGTTAAAAGTTTTATAGTTAATATAAAGAAATTCGTAAAAAAATTTACGATTAGAATTATTTTCATGATGATTTTGGATAGAATATTGATAAAACAAAAAGATTTTTTAATTGAAAACGTTCTAGAAAATAATTGACTTAAGCTTATAATAGTTATTAGAGCCAAGTTTTTAAAAAATTAAAAAAATAATTTTTTCTTATTTTATTTTAAAATTAACAATTAAGAACAAATGAATTTGTAGATTTTTTATTTTTTCTCTTATTTCATGTTGTTAGATATTAAAGTGTCTTGAAAAAATTCAAATTCTAGATTTATTTATTTTTTGCTAAATTTGCTTCTAAGATAAATTTAATTAGTAAAATAAAGTCTTTTTTTTATTAAAAAATCAAAAAAAAATAAAAAAAAGATGAGGCGTTTTACAGAATATTACAAAATTATTTATTAAAAGCTAATCATTTAACGAAATGGCTTAAAATCATATTTTATTTATGTTTATTATTAGACTCAGAATGAATCGAGTTCGTAAAAGCAAAAAGAGTTTGGCAAGCACATCAATTACTAATCGATTAGGATAGATAGAAGAAAAATAATCAATTATAAATCATAGATTTTATTTGTATAAGCTAAACTCGATTTAAATTATGATTTCAGTGAGGTATTCTTTATCTGTTTTTTTTTTTTTTACCAGGGTTTACAATATTTTCTTTTTATATTGTTGTAGATACATCAATTTTACGTAATATTAGTTTTTATTTATTTTTTTAGAGTCTGCTTAAAAACAGAGCAACTAAGCTCATAACCTTTAAGCTCATAAAATAAGTATTTAAGAAACAATCAAATCAAATCAAATTTTAATTTATTTGTCCTTATCGAAACAACATCACTAAATTGGATCTATTAATTTGGCTTGACGTTCATCAGCATGATATAACAAGTATTTATATTTTATTCTTTTAAAATAGTTGGCAATATTTTAAGCTTGTTTTTAATATATTTTATTTAAATGAATTCAAAAATAAAAGTATTAAATTTATTTAAATATGAATAATTTAAAAGCTAATAAAATGGAAAATCAGTCACGTTAAAATTTAATTTTTTTGTTTTGTTCTCTGTTAAGAATTTAATTTGATATCAAAGTGCTAAATGCTTAAAAAATTGTTAGTAAAAAAGTTTTGAATGTCTAAATATTCTTAAAAAGGAATAAATCAATATTTTTAATCATTTAAAGAATTAAGATCAAGTTTGAGCGAAAATTAAACTTGGTCTTAATACTAACTGAATCAGGAACTGATTTAGATGATGATGACAATATTAATTTAACTTTTGACAAGCTTTATCGAGTGGCTATTAGCAAAGAATACTTTTGTTTCGATTGTGATTTTTGCTCATGTTATTTAAATGAAATAGGAATATCTTTACATTTAACCTAGTGTTTATTCAATAGAAAAATTTTTATGATTTTCTTTCTTATTTGTTTTTATCTTTTCATTTATTTCATTCTTTTTTTACATAATAAAATACTATTTGTACTTTTTCAATCTTTTAGAAAATTGGAATCTTTTTTTAACTTTGAAATAAATAATTTTTTTGCAGTCTTTTTTCTTTTAGTTCTTTTAAATTTAAGATTTAATATTTTTTTGTTTAAGTTAGTTAGGATTAATTTAAAGCTTTAGGTAGATATCTTGCCAGTTTAATTAACTAAAAAAAAAAATGAAAAATTTTCATAAATATATTTAGAAAATTTTCTGTGGTGGACTGAAAATATTTCGTTATAAACTCAATTTATTAAAATGCAAATGCTACTTGTATGATAAAATTTTCAATTAGATTGAATAAATTTTCAAAGCATACCTCTTGCAGCTTTAAAAGCCTGATGGTTTTGATGTTTAAGAGCCTGATTGATTTTGAATCCAGTACTTTTTGTCCAAATATCAATTTCAGGTACCAAGGCTTTCGCCAGAAATATTGAAGTGCCACTTTAGTTTTGTTCAATTATAATATTGATTTGATTAGACTAGTTTTCATGGATATAGACTCCTTTTTGGCTTTGGTTTACTAGCATTTTGGTTGTGTTTTTACCAAATTTTCTTACTTCATTATATTCTTTTTAAAAACCTAAATATTTTAATATATTTACGCACAGTGCTAAATTACTTTATTTGATTGAAGTATTTTAGATTTTTAATTTGATATGTAAATATTAACATTTTTTAATTAAAAATTTACCATCTGTCAATTATCTACACGTTTTGTTTTGCTTTATATCTTCACATTTTTTTTTACCCATTTTTTGCTAAATTAAAGATTTTTTGGTAATGTTATTTAGAGATCAAATGAGGAGTTGGAGAGTTTTTAATTTAAGATGTTTAAGAGCAAAATTTACTCAAAATTAGAAGATATTTAAGGATTAATCATAAAGGT
>PJRA01000048.1:332727-348362 GCA_016987375.1 Brachionus koreanus
GGCCGAGCCTTAAAGCAATCCGGTGATTGGATGATGGGCGATGCGCATAATGTTAATTATGCTAATCAGCTCATAACATCACAAAACTATTTAATTAGTTAGTTAGTTAGTTAGAAGAACTGAATGCTTTTGTCTACAATACACAAAAAGCTGTGAGACAATTATGCCGATATATCGATAAACATGTCTTTCGATATTCGGCTATGTGAATTTTGGTACAAAAAAAAAACAAAAATTCTAAATTGAAATAACTTTTTTAGTTTGACTCTAAAACTTGTTCTGCAAATTGTATCAGTTGATACATAGTTTGTATCACACTAAACTAGAGTGTGCAAAAAGTTTGCAATTTAATTTTGATAATTTCGCAATGCATATAGACTTTTGCATAGCTGCAGAGTTTTTGCACATATTAAATTTAGGTGATACAAGCGATGTATCAGCTGATACAATTTGCAGAACAGGTTTTAGAGTCAAACTAAAAAAGATATTTCAATTTAGAATTTTTGTTTTTGTTTTTTGTACCAAAATTCACATAGCCCGATATTCTGCTTTCGGCATTTCCACCTCTGCACTTTGGGTACAACCAATTTTATTTAAGTATTAGAATTTAGAATTCTCAAATTTTATTTTTTTGGCAAACCTTGAACAAACCAAAACAAAAAAATTATTCAAAATATAAAAATATTTTTTAATTTTTAATAATAATATAAAATTTTGATTTAATAAGATAATAATTTCCTCGATTATGTTCGAAGAAATATCCTAATTTTCATCGTAGAATTACGATGAAATGGTTCCTAACTCATTAATGATTCATCTAACAATTTTCATCGATTAATCATCGTTTATTTTGTGACTGGGTTAAAGTAAGAAAGATACAACATAGGTTTAAAAAAAATTTAATAGTGATGAAATGAGCTTTCAGAGGAAAAAAATAATCAGAATGACCAGCCATTCAAGATCAAATTACTCTTCATAAGGCTGTTGAGAGCAACCCCAAGCTTAGAACTCGGAAATTAAAAATTGAATTGGATGTCCTCACTGAGTATGACTTTAATACCACCAGAAAAAATATATTACGCTACCTTTTAGATTAAAACGAACACCATTGCTTTAAAAGTAAACAAATCCCAAAGATAATAATTTAAAAATTTTAAAGTTTATTTAAATACTTAAAATCTTTGCTACCTTTTGTCTTTAGAATTAATTCAAAAAAATAGAATAAAACTTGATTCTAAAAAAAATTATTTTTCAAATTTTAGATTTTTTTCGAAAATAAAAATTGCTGAAACATGTTTTTGATGAATATGAAAATGAATAGAAAAAACATTGAAACTGTTTAAAAAATCTTATTTCTAGTATCAATGAGCCAAAGTTTATAGTAGAATTTTTTTCCTAATAGCTTCTTTTAGCAAAAATCATATATTATATCTTGAAAATATTAAGTTTAATTGCAATATTTTTACCAATTAAGCTAATTTTTGAATAAATTGAACAAAAGTTAAATACAATTTTTTTTATTTTTTTTTTATTTATGCTTTTGAATTTTTATTAAATCAAAACAAAAATAAGCATTATAATAAATTTTTCTCATAGCAACCAACAAAAATCAATTCGTTTTATTTTTTAAATTGATAAACTTGAAAATTAAAAAATATTTTCTATCAAGTGAAAAATTAATTTGAACTCGGTTAGCATTTACAATAAAAATAATTCCATAAATTAGCTGTTAGTATATTTTATATTTTAATTTAGAATTGACTTGTCAACAAGTACTTATTTTATATATGTCTACCAGCTCATTTATTTGAAAAAAAAAATAAAAAATTGACTCTAGTAAATGAAATTAGGTTTTAGTATTTAAATATAATTTTCAATTTTTTATAACAATAAACTAACTTCAAAAATTACAAGCATAAATATAACAGACCTGGGTAAACGTTTTGTATCGTTTGTGAAACTATTCGAAAGTTTTATAAAAAAAAATTTCCTTCAGAAATCAAGATAAATATTAAATTGAAATAAAGTGATAATGAAGACACTTGAAAAGTTATTAATCTAAATAATTGTAGAATTTTTAAAGTGCAGGAAATTCAAAACTTCCGTGCTAGCTAAATTTCTAATTTTTGACTTCATATTCGTAATCTACGACCTTTAAAACCCTAAATTTGATTTTTTTTTTGGGGGGGTCTAAAAATAAAAATTTGTACCCAGGGGTCTAAAAACAGTCGACCGAATATCGAGTTGTTGGTCTTTGAGACCCTAAATCTATATGATAGAACATATATATATAGACAAGTTATATCATTTCTGAAAGAGCATAAAATTTTCTAAAAACTCGATTGTTTTAAAATAAAAAAAAGAAGGTGTGCCGATTTTTATAGCTTAAAAATATCAAAAAAATGCACTTTTTTCCATTTAAATCGAATCTCGTCCCAGGGGTCACTTTTAACCACTTTTTTTTTTACATAATATAAAACTAGACAAAATTTGGAACAAATCTATGATTTTACTTTTTTCATTTATTTCTTTATTTTTTGCATATAAAGCAACCAAATCACGTGATAAATTGTTTATTTTGAATATTTTAATCGTTTAATGGATTATGAATTTGACTATCCTAAAAACTAATACTTATCAATTAAAAATTATCTAAAATGCCAAGAAAATCTAATCATCACCTATCTAGAGTAAATAATCTTGGATTAATTGACTTTTTTTTGGAGGAGTTTAGTAGCGTACAAAAACGGTGCAACTTACGGTGAAGTTTTAAAAGCTTATTTTTCTGGTAAATCAAAGGAAAAAGTTGCTGTACACTTAAGAATTTCTAATTCTTTGACCTAAACTAATATTTATTTGGAAATTATAATTTTAAAATATTTTTAAGCATTAATTCTTTGACCTAAATTATTATAATTTTGATATTTTTAAGCTATAAAAATCGGCACACCTTCTTTTTTTTATTTTAAAACAATCGAGTTTTTAGAAAATTTTATGCTCTTTCAGAAATGATATAACTTGTCTATATATATATGTTCTATCATATAGATTTAGGGTCTCAAAGACCAACAACTCGATATTCGGTCGACTGTTTTTAGACCCCTGGGTACAAATTTTTATTTTTAGACCCCCCCAAAAAAAAAATCAAATTTAGGGTTTTAAAGGTCGTAGATTACGAATATGAAGTCAAAAATTAGAAATTTAGCTAGCACGGAAGTTTTGAATTTCCTGCACTTTATTTAATTTTTTTTTACTATTTTAAAGTAAATCAGTATTCGAGCACTTACTTTTTCACTTAAAAATAAAATAAATTTTTAATTTGATTGCTTATTTTTGTTATTAATTTAAACATATATTTTTAATAAACATAAAAATTTAAAAAATAACCTTCAAAGTATTGAAATAATTTTTAATATCAAACATCTAAGTGAACAACTGGTTTTGTGATCAAAATAAAACTAAAATTTAGACTAAATTTTGAACTCTTAATTTCAAAATTAATTCTATCTACGTCCCAAATTTGATCAATTCACTAAAGAGCAATTAAGCTTAATTTAACACGATATTTAACAAGCAAAATACTTGCAACTATATACGCCAAATAACATGAATATTTATAAAAAATTATAGCTATTTAATAGAAAAAAAAAAGAAATTTAACAGTCTAGAGAGAGTGTTACCAAGCAACCAGATTTGTTTTCTAGCTTGTTAGGAAAGAAAATTCTAAATAAACTTATTTTCTAATTTTTTTATTAACCAAACTAAAAAAATTATATAATTAACTAATCTACCCCAATACGGTAAATTAATAATCTAATTAACAATAAAGCCTGATCGATTGAATGGCTTTATCGAATTATCATCCCGTTTTTTTCAAAGGCAAAGACTCGGCACGTTCTCAATCCGAGGACTCCGAGGCCGAGCTAAACAAATACGCAAGTAGCATAGCTCGTGATTTGCAACCATGGCCAAACAGCTACGACCAGCCTTCCGAATTATACAAATTTGTCGTGAACAATAGCCGTCATCCGCCTTTGATGCAAACCAAATCATGGAATTTAGCGGTGCCGTTTATTGAACAACGATTTTCGCACACGCCAAGCGAATCTATAGCAAATAATTATACGCCAAGTGCTAAAAATTTAAAAATAAAAAATTTGCCCCAGGCCAAATATAAAAAATTAAAGTTGTCCGATGATGAGCCAAATTTTAATAGAAAAATAAGAAAAATTCAACCTTTGACATTGAACCCGCCTAAGCTAAAATACCCACCAAGTAGAGCTTTGAGTCCAAGCGAACAAATTGACACAATGTTGGCCATTGAAAGAGAATTAGACCGCGCAGTTGAGCGTCCTTCCGAGTTGGACTTTGAACGATACTATTACTATGTAGAAAAAGGCACTAATGTTGAAATGATTGCACCTTTGTCCGACGATCAGTTTGATAAATTTTATCAGTCAGTACCTGAACCTCTGAGAAATTCATCAACTAGTTATATTAAAGAATTAAAGGACGAACTTGCCGAGGAAGTGATAAGTGATTATGTGTACTCAATGAAAAAATCTATAGTTGATTATGTACTAATGAATTTGGATGAAAGAAAACGTCTGAAAATAGACGCTGTGCCCAGGCCTTTTAGATTGAAGACAATTCGTGCACCTGTGCCTTGGCATAATGCATACACAAAATCGCATGATTGGATTCAAAGCAACCTTCACATAATAAATAGAGTTAATTCGATTTTAAAAGACCTGTGGTCAGATGAGTAAGTTTTCAAATTTAAAAATTTTGCCCGCATTTTAAATACTTTTAAAAATAGATAGGAAAAAAATTGTTAAAAAAAGATTCAATTCTTGATAAATTAAAATAAAAAAAAATTTAATTTTTTTTTTAAGATAAAAGACTTTTTTAACAATTTTTTTTTCAAATAATTTTTGGATAGTAAATTTAAGTAAAATTTGAAAAAAAAAAGAGAAAGACATCGTGAGATAATCCGCCTGAAAAACCATTCTTCAAGTGCATTTTTTGAAAGATTTTGTTAATTGAAAAACTTGAATTTGTTTTTTTTTTAAGCGAATTTTTTCTCAGATTTAAACCCATCCGCTGAAAAATTTTTCCAAAATTTACAGAATCAAAAATAACCTATATTTAGTTTTAAAAAAAAACATAATTAAAAAATATATCAAAATTAGTATTAGTGATTTTTGCTAAAAAAAATATACCATTTAAGCCAAGCAAACTATTTTAAATTACTTTTTAGTTAAAACAATCAACAACTAATTTTCTTTGATTTAAAAAAAAAAAAGAAAATGGTCAAAAATTAAATATTTAAGGTTATTTGAATAAATGTTGTTATGTGTTAAATTTTATTTATGTTTAACTGCTACTCAAATAGTATAGATGACATAAATCGAATTAAATAGTTCAAAAGTTTTTTTTTTTTTTAAAGAAATGTAATAATGAAATTTCTACAAGTTTTTTAATTTCTTGTTATTACAACTTTGGTTTAAAACTTAATAAAGAAGAATCATTTTAATTTTATTTAAATTTTTCGCTTTTAAAAGGCCATTTGGCATTGATCCCAAGAAAATAAACTTTGTGTCCTAGAAAGGATTGATCTTAAACTATTCTAATTTATATACTATTTAAAACATAATTTAATGAGGATTAAAATAATTTATACAAGGGTAAACCAAAAAATTATACAATTTTTTTTAATTATCAATAAAAATAAAAGCTTTATTTTGCTAATATCCACCACATAAACCATTATATTCTTTAGACTATCAGCGATTTTTTCGATTTATTTCTTGGACCATTCTTTGATGGCTTTTGAAGCCAAAAAGCTAAGACACACTTCTATAAATTTGGTTTTCAAGTCTAAGTAAAATTACATCCTATTTGTCATTAGCTTAATATTAAGTTTGAAGTCACAAAATATTTGTCGTAAAAGCTAAAAATTTTTAATTTCAAACAACAAAATTAAATTGATAAAATCTAAAACTTTTTAATCTTTAAAGAATGAATGATTTTTATTACTTTTTATTTTAATTAAAATTTACAAATTAAGCTTGAATATAAAAAAAAAACATTAACATTAATCACTTCCACTTTCAATCTGAATATTTTGATTAAAATTTTTTTTTACACAAACATTAAACAAGCATTTCATATGATCTATGACCTGAAATTCATTCTTACATGCAAGTATTTAAAAATATTTTTATATTGTGTGATCGTCTATTTAAAATGTTTAAAATTTTTTATGTATCAAATCATTAAGAAATAAAATTTTGATTTTTATTTGTTTTTTTTTTTTGTTTAACTTTTAAATTATTTTCATAGAAATTAGAAGAAGTTAAATGTTAGAGGAAATTTTATTTTTTGGGCCAAATGCTAATCAGTATAAAAAAAATGCGGGTCTAAAATAAAAATTTTATTTTTTTAAAATAAAAATTTAAAAAATAAAGGTTTATTCACACCCGGTTTATTTCAATGGAAGATTTAAACAATGCAAGTCTTCCGATGTACCCGGACGAGTTTGAAAATTATGTTAAGCAAAAGTGTTTGGAGCAGAGACAGCTGTTAGAGAAACAATGGATACCGAAATGCGCTCGCATAATCTTAGAGCACAAAGATTATTGGAAACACTTGGTTCCATTGGAGGAGGACGAATCACTTGACATGCCCATGAGATTTTTTTCAGCTGTTTCGACCTTAATGTCGAATCAATTAAGAAATTTAGTAGTAGATTCTTTGAATGAATTAGTCAATTTTTTTGAACAGTACCTAGATGGCAACAATTTTGATAATTACTCAGATTTTGATTACAAACGAAAGCCAGCACTCATCCTAAAACTCTACATAGATGATCCAAAAATTGAATTTCAGCCAGATTTTAAGTACATCGAACAACTGATCCTAAATTGCTTCAGTTACATAATAAAAAGTTCTGAGGAATTGCCCAGAGTAGAAGTCGAATTGTTTCCTTTCCAAGAATACATCAAATACGTTTTGCGCACAATCAGACCTGACGAACACATGGTAAGCGAAAGCATTCGCCGTGTTTTAAATGTATACGAATCGAACAAAATTGGACCTCACAAATACTTGGACACATATAAAAAATATTTAGATTTTATGACTCCAAAAGCTGAACAAGACATAAGCAATTTTTTGAAAAACCAAGAAAATCAATTAGAAGATTTTGAAGCTCAGATTTTAAGACACATTGGCATTAGAAACGAAATAGTCGAAATGCTTTTAAGTGTGCCGCTCAATCTTTACTCTCTCGAGTGTAATGGACTACATGAAAATTTAAAAGAAAGAGTAATGAGACAAAAAGATAGATTGATACTTTATTGTATTGAAAATAACCGTGAAACAAATAAATCAATTTGTAAGGCATATGATGAAATTGCCGAAAAAGTTGGCCGACAGCCTCAGTCAACTGCTGAATTGGTCGAAATAATGGAATTTCTAACCCAATCGATTGAAACAACTGTGTACAAACTGGACTTTAGAATTGGTGAAGCCAAGCGTCGTTTAATGTTCTTGCTTGACTATGCCCTCATGCCAAGTAACTACTTGAAATTTTAAAATAAAAACAAAAGCATTTCATTAAATAACAAACAATAAGCAAATAGTTTATTAGAGGTCAGAAAAAAATCTATAGAATTTGAATTAAATGTTATCTGGAATCAAAAAATTTTTTTAATTTCAAAATATTCCAATTTAAACATAAAAAAAATCATGTTAACTTGTCACATTATATCATCTTGATTTTCCTTAAAATCACTTGCTTAAAAGGGCAAAATGAAAATAATTTTACATTTTTACATTTTCATATTTTTAGATTTTTTGTGCAGTTTTTCAGAAAATTAACAAAACTCTCTCAAATTTTTGGTGAACAAAATAAAAATTAAAAATTTTCTGAAATATTGCACAAAAAATCTAAAAATATGAAAATGTAAAAATGTAAAATTATTTTCATTTTGCCCTTAAAAGTGACATACATTTGTCAATTTTAAAGCTTTTTTCGATCTGTAAAAACCAAAAGCAAGGAATTTAAAAGTTCTTTGCTTTGAGGTCTGATTTACTGGGTATCTCAAGGATCCAGGTTACCAGTACCTTTTGAAATATGTCGAGTTTAAGTCTTATGCTTATGATGAACAGAATTTTTGCAAAATGCTTTACAGCCAAATTTTTCTGAATTTAAATATTACTGAATTGAATTTAAATTGTACTAAATTTGCAGAATTTTACCAGAATATTCCTAATATTTCAACTCATTTATTTGTCATTTATTTGTAAAAGCTATACTAATATTTTTTTGTAAATTATCTTTTTAATTTTACAAGAGTTTTATTTATTCCTAAAAAATTTTTCTACGTCACTTGGAATTACCTCGTCTTTTATTCAAACCTCATGATAAACTATAGGCAAAGTGCATATATCCTAATTATTTTTGGCAAAAAGAAAATAATTTTATATTTTTAAATTTTCATATTTTTAGATTTTTTGTGCAATATTTAAGAAATTTTTTAATTTTATTTTTGTTTACCAAATAATTTGAGAGTGTTTTTATAATTTTCTGAAAAATTGCAAAAAAAATCTAAAAATATGAAAATTTAAAAATATAAAATTATTTTCTTTTTTCCATATTTTTTTTTTAATGCCGCACTAAAACATCAAAGACTTAGTTTAGTGCCTCAAAAAATTTAAAATAGTAAAGATAAAAATCTATGATCCCGAAAGCCTACTAAATATCGAAATTTTTAATTTTGATTTTATAGAAAGACGAAAAAACTTTTTCTTAATGGCATCAAAACCAAATTTTTGAGGTTACAGTGCAGCGTTAAAAAACAAATATTTACGGTAATTATATTAAAAATGTTACATAAAATTCTTGAAAATTCTAAATATTTGAAAATGTAAAAATGTAGAATTATTTACACTATGCAAAAGTATGTCCAGTTAAGTATATAAAGCATATAGAAAAAATTAAGATCACAAGATCAATCTATGGCATATTTCTGATATGTGTACTTTCTTTAAAATTCTATTTATTTGGATGAATTAAGTGAACTAAAATTTTTGGACAAAAAAGTCTCCACTCACTAAATAATATTTCTCAATACTAATTGGACTCATACAAAATGCAACTAGTTTCCCTCAGCTAAATTATTCAACTTTTTCAACTTTTTCTCAGCCACCAAAACATTAATTTTTGACAATTTTTAATGTTACCTCAAGAAGAGTTTATATCATTTTTCTTTTAAAATATATATAATTTGCCAAAACCTGGTAAATACCTTAATTGCACCATTTGTAACCATCCGGCAAATAGTCTCGATATTTTTTATTATCGTTTGACCAAAAAGTTATTAAATCACTTTATTAAAAAAAATCAATGATGTTTAATTATACAAATTATACAAGATGAAGTATTTACCAGGTTTTGGCAAAATTATTTGTTCCGTATGGGTGTCGTCTTGAGGATCAAATTCACTAAGGATTTTAGCTGCCTTAGCGGCATCAATTCTTTTATTTACTTTTTCATAAATATTAAAATTTAATATTTTTCAAAAAAATAAAATGTATAGGGATACATAAAAAGAGGTTCTAATTTTTGTGTAATTTTAATTTTATTTTCAAATTTAATCTAACAAATTATTAATATATTTGCGAATGGATTGACTGTAGAGATTTATGTTGACTACCTATTAGTTCATACGCGCTCAAATTTTAATTTATTATAAATACAGATGAAATTAACTAAATTTCCTAATTTTTTTTCCCAAAAAATAAATCAAAATTTAACAAAAATATCATACTTTTATGTGCACTACTATTCGAAAAAGTGGATATAAATTTTAATTCAAAACTAAAGTGCAATCTTCTAGTAAAATTTTTCAAGAGTTTTTTTGTGTTTTAAAAAAGTTTTTAAATTTAAAATACACAAAAAAGGTAAATTAAAAAAAATCAAAAAATAATCTCTGAATTTATTTTAATTTTTTTCAACTTTATAAATTATGTCGACTCTAAATAAAAAGTTGAAAAAAAATTATAACACAAATTTATTTTTTGATTTAAGTGAAAACTGTTAAAACAATTAAATTATTTTTTAGAAACTTCAATCAATTAATTAACAAAAAAATGAAAAATCTTCGAAATTATTTTTCGTAAAAGACTGAAAATATCTGATAATAAACTCAATTTTTTCTATAAAAAAAAATGATTTATGTAAAATAATATTTATTAAAATACAATTAATTAATTGAATTTTTTTAATTTTTAAATACATAGTTAGATAGAAAGATAACTTATTTTTTTTGTTTCACTATTACATTCCGAGCCAATGATTAGGAAAACCAGCTTTTACATTGCTTTTAAAAGTAGTTAATTCTGAATCGGATCTATTTGCATCAGTATTTTTTGGTAATTCTTCGTAAAAAGACATTTTTAGTTTTTATTGATTATTAGAAATTTTGTATTAAAGATATTTTACCTGATATAAGTATTTAAGAATTGATAGATTCAGAATTTAAATTTGATTGTTTTTAAAAATTTTTTGAAGATCTTCTATATTTATTATAGACATTTAAAAGCATATTTTAAAAATAAAAAAAATTGATGTTTTTTTTGTTTTTTATTTTTATTTTTTATTAATTTTTATAATAAATATATTTTATTTAGATGAAGATATCAAGCAAAATTCAACTGTTTTCTACTGGCCTGAGCTAGTAATGCAAATATTGGAAAAAAATCAATCGCGACTTCAGGCTTTGAGAGAAAAAACCGAAGACAAACTTCGCGAGCGACTAGCTAAATTTGACGACAAGCTAAAGGATATGCTAAAAAGAGTCGAAGCCTACAAATCAATAGGGGTATTTTAGTTTTTACTTTAAATAAATTAAAAAACAATGCTTTAGTGGTAAAATATTTATCTATTTATCGTTAGGACGATTATAAATATTTAGAAATGACCAAAAAAGCGGGAATGGTAAAGATTAACACTTTCTTTATTCTTTAGGTTGAGTCTGTTAAATTGTATTATCTAACTAAACATCTAACAGTAATTTTTACTAATCGCTAACAATTGATTTATTGAGTTGATTACCTTTCTAATAATCATAGCTTTTAAATTATTTTTTAATAAACCAAACTAATAGTTTAAATTACTGTAAAAGGATCGGGATATACCAGATGCAGCCAAGCATGTTGGCATTTTAAGTGAAATGGGAAAGCAGATTGACGAGTTCCGAAACGAATTGGATCAGTTGAACAAAGAAGAGGCTTTGTTTGGATTTGAACTAAGTCAATTTCCAATGCTGAATCAAATATTGTCAATGAAAGATCCCTTTGATAAACTTTGGTTCACGTTTCACAGCTTTCAGCAAAAAGAAAATCAGTGGCTTAAGGGTCCGTTTGTTGGCATGAATGCCGAAGAAATAAGTGAAGATGTTCAATCGATGTGGAGGACTATGCATAAATTGCAGAAGAGTTTTGCCGATGCTAATAATCCGCGAAAAGTTGCGGACTTTACTAAATTAAAAATAGACAGATTTAAAAATCATCTGCCTGTACTGCAAATTATTTGCAATCCTGGCTTAAAAGATCGGCACTGGGAACTGGTATAAAAGATATTTTTGTCATTTATTTAAATTTTTATGTTAAATTCATTCAAAAAGATGAGCGAGATAGTTGGAAAAGAAATCAAACCAGATGCAAATTCATCATTACAAGATATGCTAGATCATGGTTTAAATAAATTCACTGAAAAGTATAAAATTTTAAAGTTTTTTTAAAGCTTTGTCATGTTCAATATTTACAAAACTTTTTTTTTTAATTTTTTTACAGATTAATTTCTAAGAATTATTATTAGCGTTAACCCTTACGCAATCAAGGGATAACTTTTTATATCTTTTACACTCATGAGCGACCATCAAAGTAATGTTAAAATCGCCCTCTAGTGAAGCGTACAAATAAGTTTAAATTTTGAGTTAAGGTGCAGGCTATAAAATTAGGAATAAAAAAAAAAAACGTTCCTAAATTATAAAGCGGGGTTGCAATTAACAATTTGGAAAAAAGTGCGCGATTAAAAGACATTTTAAAAAATCAAATTTTTTTAATTCTAATAAGTTAAAAAACTAAATAATTTTAAGATGAAAGAAATTTTTTTTTTAAATTTTGTTAAACCATCTCAAGGGGATCGATTTTTACATTAAATCTAAGAATCAAAAATTTTCCAGGCATGATTCTGCTTCAATTTGTGTTGTATAGGATGTTAAATATAAGATTTTTTATTTTTTAAAAACTCTTATGAGAAATAATGTAAGCTGTGTTGATCGAAAAAAGGCAAAGAGCATGTTACTAAATTTAACTATTAATTTAAAAATTGGAATAATGAATTTTAGATCAATATTTTATTAACACAATCAAATTTTGCAGAAAAAAAGGACTCAATAAAATCAACAACACCATTTTAATTAAGATAATGCTTACAACTTTTTTTACTAAAGGTTTTTCCTTGAATGCATTCATAGTTGACTCAATTGTTTAAGTTCGCTAGAGATGTGCAAATCTCTTTAAAATGGACTAAAGTTTAAATTTTTTAAAATTTTTGTTATGCCAAATTTGCAGATTTGTAAATTTTGGAACAAAAACAAAAACAAAAATTTTAATTTAAAATTTATTTTCCAGGAAACAGTTCTAAAAATCCTTCTGTATAATGTAATATTTATTTTGAATAATTTTAAATATTATTCGATTTTTAGATCTTTAGTTGGTCTTTTGAATTCTTCTTAAGTCTCACAAATTTTGCAAATAATCAAAAATTTTATAGTGGTTTCTTATTTGATTAAGTATTGATATCTAATTTTTTTTTATTTGTTCAAAAAATGTGTAAATTTATTCAATAGTTGTGGTCAGTTAATTTAATAATAGAATAGTATCTTTATTGAATTTTATTTTATAATTAAAAAATATTTTTTTAAAAATAATTTTTGAGCAGATGATTAAATTTGAGCATAATATTCAATTTTTTAAAAAGTAAAATATCATTATATATAATAAAAAATTTGGGTGAAATCAATAGATAAATTTTGCAACATTTCTCTCTTTAAAATAGTTCTAATTATTTTTAATATTAAATCTTAATAATAAATTTCGCTTCATTAGAACAGAACAAAATACAATACTTTAAAATAGCAAGGTTTCAACTTAAATGTTTACTATTTTTGTGAAAAATTTCAAAAATCTCCAAGATCAATAAAAATTGAAGACAAAATAAAACTTATTTTTGTTTCTAGGCTTGAAGAAATAAGTGGATCGGCCAGCAAAGAATATTCTTTAGAGAAAGCATTGAACAAAATGAAAGAGGACTGGAAAGACATGATATTCGATTTGATAAATTATCGCGAGACAGGAGTGAAAATTTTGTCATCGGTAGATGACATACAAGTTCTATTAGATGATCACATAATAAAGGCGCTCACAATGCTCGGTTCTCCATTCATAAAACCTTTAGAAACAGAGATGCGCGAATGGAGCACGCGACTGCAAATGATACAGGACATATTGGACGAATGGCTCAAGGTGCAGGCAACTTGGCTCTACTTGGAACCAATTTTTAGCTCCGAGGACATAATTGCCCAAATGCCAGAAGAGGGACGCAAGTTTGGAATTGTAGACGGCCATTGGCGTGACATAATGAGCCAAACAGCCAAAGATAATCGAGTTCTCCAGGCCACAGATCAGGCAAACATGCTGTCAAAGCTCAGAGAAGCAAACAAACTTTTAGAAGAAATTCAAAAAGGCCTAAACAACTACTTGGAAAAAAAACGACTGTTTTTTCCGAGATTTTTTTTCTTGTCCAATGATGAGCTATTGGAAATTTTGTCCGAAACAAAAGACCCGACGAGAGTCGAGCCTCATTTAAAAAAGTGCTTCGAAGGAATAAGCAAACTAGAATTTACGGATCAACAAGAAATAAATGCTATGATATCAGCTGAACATGAAGTAGTCACATTTAGAAGCAAAATTTCGCCAGCAAAAGCGCGAGGTATGGTCGAAAAATGGCTTATTCAAGTGGAAGACCAAATGGTCGAGTCCATTCGATACATAATCAAGGACGCAGTGGCTGATTACGCCAAAACAGATAGAAAAAAATGGGTTGTTGAATGGCCTGGTCAAGTGGTCATATGCGCAAGTCAAGTCTATTGGACATCTGAAACAGAAGAGGCAATCAAAAATAACACCCTTAAAAATTATCTTCAACAATGCACAGATCAAATAAATGATACAGTTGCTTTGGTCAGAGGCAACTTGGAATCAGGCGCGAGAATAACTTTAGGTGCACTGATTGTAATAGATGTACATGCAAGAGATGTAATAAAACAGCTGTGTCAAATTAATGTAACATCGACAAATGACTTTGAATGGTTGGCACAGTTGAGATACTATTGGGACAATTCAAAACCGGCACTATTTGTCAGAATGATAACCACTGAATTGGAATATGCATATGAATATTTGGGAAATAGTGGTCGTTTGGTTATTACACCATTGACAGACAGATGCTATAGAACTCTAATGGGAGCTCTTAAGTTAAATCTGGGCGGAGCACCCGAGGGTCCAGCTGGCACTGGCAAAACAGAAACATCAAAGGATTTGGCCAAAGCTGTGGCCAAACAATGTGTTGTTTTTAATTGTTCTGATGGTTTGGACTTCAAAGCAATGGGCAAATTTTTCAAAGGTTTGGCTCAGTCGGGTGCCTGGGCCTGTTTCGACGAGTTCAATCGAATCGAACTCGAAGTTTTGTCTGTTATTGCTCAACAAATTTTGACCATACAGCGAGCTGTTAGTGCCAAACTAAAGCGTTTTGTTTTTGAAGGCACTGAACTTGATTTAAATCCAACGACAACCATTTTCATAACTATGAATCCGGGCTATGCAGGCAGGTCTGAATTGCCGGACAATTTAAAAGTCCTGTTTCGATCAGTGGCCATGATGGTGCCCGACTATGCCATGATAGGCGAGATTTCTCTATACTCAATGGGCTTTGTGGATGCGCGTGCTCTATCAGTCAAAATAGTTGCCACATACAAACTGTGCTCTGAGCAATTGTCATCACAGCATCACTATGACTATGGAATGAGAGCTGTTAAAAGTGTTTTGACTGCTTCGGGAAATTTGAAGCTTAAATATCCAAATGAAAACGAATCAATTATTGTTCTTAGGGCCATTAAGGATGTCAATTTGCCAAAATTTTTAGCTCAAGATGTACCACTTTTCGAAGGTAAACAATTTTATTTGTTTGATTGTATTCTAAAAAAAGGAAATTATTCCAAAATTTAAAATTAGTGCTCTGTATAAATTGATTTTATTTAAAAAAAAATTCAAATAATAAAAAGAAGACCTTAAGGTGGTTGCTAAAAAGACTATTATTTAAAGTCACTAATATGACAGTCTTTGAATACTATATTCATGTAATTCATTCTTGTAATTTTCAATAGAATTATGATTTTTAAATAATGAAAAAACTCCATCGTGACAGATTTTTCTGAGCTTTGCTTTGACCCCCGTCATAAGAGATTTCACCAAATTTAAGTCAAATTCCTTCAACTTTAATT
>PJRA01000048.1:349280-360102 GCA_016987375.1 Brachionus koreanus
GCTAATTTTTAGTAGTTTATAAATAAATATATATATATATATATGATCCCCTGATCATTTGCATGATCGGGCAAGTTAACTTAACTTTTGTCCATTTACTTATGCATCACCCGTTACATAAGTGAATTTTATTAATTTCATTTTTCTTTTATAATCTCATATTCATCATTGTCTCGCTATACATTTATAAAGTCAAAAATAAAAAAAAATGAAATCTTCTTTCTATACATAAATAAGACTTGATTAAGCTTTAAGATTCACATTATGCTTTATAAACAGCATTTCATTACAATATATTGACTATCTACCTTTGTATATTTATAAAATATTTAAAATTAAAAATTTAAATAAAATAAACTTTAAGACAAATGGTCTAAATTAAATTATTTTTCTTTTTGTTTTTTTAATGTTTTAAATTGTCAAAATAAAGCTCAACAGCTACAATAATAAAGGTACCGGCAAAAAATAGATGATAATTAGCTAGGAGTTAAATATGCTTTTACTTGTTTCTATAAAGTTGTCTAAACTTTCTTTGACGTGTTAACTAATTCTTGGCTTAGTCAACTCCAGTAAGGTACAATACGATTTGTGAAAAATTAATTCACAGGTTGTTTAATTAAGCGCTTTTTTTCTGATGCCAGCTGAGGGTCCATCTGATTTCGAGTTGATTTTATCTAGTCCTCTTTGGATTTTGAAATATGCAATTAAGTCACCTCTTATTCTTCTTTTGAACAAGTCTGTAAAATTTAAGTGCTTCAATCTCTCTGCATACTAGTCTTGTTGGCCTTCTCTGAACATCTTCGAGGACCTTTTGATCACCCTTTGAATTTGGGTTCGAGGTACTCGAGATAGAGTACACCATTCTGAACATATAGATCGATATGTGTAAAAGCCTGTACAGTCATATCTAATATCTAGTTTGCTTTGCTTGCTACTTTTATGGTTTGATTTTTCAGTTTAGGATTAAACAAAATCTCCTTTAGAATTAACAATATTAAAAATGAATTAGGAGATAAGTATGAAAATACTAATTTTTTTTTCAGTCCACTAGAAAGTCTTTTTTAAAATAAAAATGAGAAAAAAAAATTGTTTTAATTTTAATTTAAATTAATGCAAGTTTAATCTTAAACATTTTTTATTCGAAAGGTATAATCAGCGATCTATTCCCAGGCGTAGTACTGCCTACACCAGATTATAAAGTATTTTTGGAAGCAATTAATGACAACATAAAAAAATTAAATCTTCAAATGAATGAATGGTTTATTGAGAAAATAATTCAAGTTTATGAGATGATGTTGGTCAGACATGGATTTATGATAGTGGGTCCATTTATGGGAGGCAAAAGTTCATCTTACAAAGTGCTGGCCGGAGCGCTTGGGGATTTAGAGGCAGCAGGCTTGATGAACGAACATAGAGCGCAGTACAAAGTTCTAAATCCCAAGTCTATTACAATGGGTCAGTTGTATGGCCAGTTTGATCCTGTCTCGCACGAGTGGACCGATGGTGTTTTGGCCGTGTCTTTCCGTCAGTATGCATCGGATCAGTCACCAGACCGAAAATGGATCATCTTCGATGGACCTGTCGATGCTGTTTGGATAGAAAACATGAATACTGTGCTCGACGACAACAAAAAACTTTGTCTAATGAGCGGTGAAATAATTCAAATGTCGGCTCAAATGAACTTAATATTCGAGCCCGAAGACTTAGAGCAAGCGTCGCCAGCCACTGTCAGCCGCTGTGGCATGATTTACATGGATCCAAATCAGCTTGGCTGGCGACCACTTAAGGACTCTTACATGAAGCACGATCTTCCCACAAATCTCCAAAAGGAACATGTTGAAATAATAAATGAACTGTTCGACTGGCTAGTCGATCCTTGCATCGAATTCATCAAATCAAATTGCAGATTTCAGTTGCCAACATCCTACATTCATCTAATGTTTTCAACAATGAGACTTTATACATGTCTTATAAAAGACATATCAGCTGAAGTGACCAGTCAAGTCCTTTCACTTTGGATACAAGGCTTGTTTGTATTCGCTTTGGTATGGGGCCTTGGCGGAACTCTTAACAACGATAGTCGCAAAAAATTCGACACATTTTTGCGTGAGTACATAAACACGCCGGAAGGAAAGCCTAAAAATGTCAAGCTATCCAAAAATAACATTTTTCCTGAGCGTGGCACATGCTACGATTTTTTCTTTGAAAAAAAAGCAGCCGGACACTGGAAAGATTGGACAGACATGATAAACAAAGAAGACACAGTTATAGCTGAAAATGCCAAAGTGGGAGACTTGCTCATTCAAACAGATGAAACGGCCAAACAGGCTTTTTTTCTGCACTTGTTCTTGTCGAACGAAATACCAGTGCTGTTTGTGGGTCCGACTGGAACAGGCAAAAGTGCGGTAACAAATGATTACTTGATTAAAATGCCCAAAGATGAATATATAGCAAATATAATTAGCTTTTCGGCTAGAACTAGTGCTAATCAAACACAGGATATTGTCATGTCTAAATTGGACAGACGCCGAAAAGGAGTGTTCGGACCGCCGGTGCCAAAAAAATGCGTTGTTTTTGTTGACGATTTGAACATGCCAGCCAAAGAAAAGTACGGAGCTCAGCCTCCTGTTGAACTATTGAGACAATGGATCGACCAGGGCAATTGGTATGACAAAAAAGACACGTCCAAAATTGAGCTTGTTGATGTGTTGCTAATGGCAGCTATGGGTCCACCGGGCGGTGGGCGAAATGACATTACTGGTAGATTTACCAGACACTTGAATGTTATTTCAATGGATTCGTTTAGTGATGAGACAATGACCAAAATATTCACGGCAATAGTTGACTGGCACTTTGCCAAGGGTTTCGAGGCGGCGTTTAACCGTGCTGGCAAAATGATTGTACAAGCTACAATGGAAATATACAAACAAGCAATTGAGCAATTTTTGCCCACTCCGTCCAAAAGTCACTATTTGTTCAATTTGAGAGATTTTGCCCGTGTGGTCAAAGGAGTACTGCTGGTGCCATCAACAAACATGAAAGAAGAAAAAAAACTCTACAGACTTTGGGTGCATGAAATCTACAGAGTGTTTTACGATCGTCTAATAGATGATCAAGATAGAAATTTATTTTTCAATTTAGTTAAAAAAGTTTTAGGAGATATTCTTAAAATAGACATGGATAAACTGCTTGAGCATTTGATTGAACCCAAAGAATCCAAATTGACCGACAATAATGTGCGTAGTTTGATATTTGGTGACTATGCGGTGCCAGACTCTGAATCAAAAATATATGACGAAATAACTGATTTAGAAGAATTGTCCAAAACAATGGACGGCTATTTGGAAGAGTATAATGCAATTAGTAAAGTGCCAATGAATTTAGTAATGTTCAAGTTTGCCATTGAGCATGTAAGTAGAGTTTCGAGAATTTTGAAACAAGACAATGGTCATGCGCTGCTAATTGGCATTGGAGGCAGTGGACGACAAAGTTCGGCTAAACTTGCCGCCTTTATGGCCGATTATGATCTTTTTCAAGTGGAAATAACGAAAAATTATGGAAAAAATGAGTGGAGAGATGACATCAAACGATTGTTTATGAAGTCTGGTGGCGAAGGAAAGCAGACTGTGTTTCTTTTTTCGGACAATCAAATAAAAGAAGAAAGTTTTGTCGAAGACATAAATATGATATTGAATACGGCCGACATACCCAATTTGTTTGCTTCGGACGAAAAAGCCGAAATAATAGAGAAAATGCAAACAGCTGCTAGAAACGAAAATAGAAAGATCGAGTCGAGCACCATGGCAATGTACAACTATTTTATTGAAAGAGTTAAAGCCAACTTGCATGTGGTCTTGGCCATGAGTCCAATAGGTGATGCGTTCAGAAGTCGTCTGAGAATGTTTCCATCGTTGATCAATTGCTGTACAATTGACTGGTTCATGGCATGGCCTGAGGACGCATTGGAAATGGTAGCCAAAAAATTCTTGGAAGAAATTGAACTTGATGTCAACATTAAAAATGAGTCCATAAGCATGTGCAAATACTTTCACGAAGATATTAGACATTTGTCTGAGAGATATTTACAGGAGCTTGGTAGACATAATTATGTCACACCAACATCTTACCTAGAGCTCATTATGACTTTTAAAACTTTGCTTACACAAAAGAGAAATGAGATAATGCTTATGAAGAACAGGTTAGTTGTTTGATTATCTTTTATTTAGATTTTTTTTACGAAAATAGATTTTTTTGCTAGTAAAAAAAAATAAAATTAGCATGAAATTACGAATTAACAAATTTATATTTATTAAAAAAATAAAAATAAATAAAAATATTTGGCCTTTCTTTTTTAAATCATGCCGTCTAAAGATTTTATTGCTTTTTGATTATTTGCAGCATTTTCAGTACGCAAAGCATCGACTAATTTATAAATTTCTGGGTGCATAACTAATTTATAAGAGCAAAATCGGCAGAACATCTAAAAATTTCTAACTCTTTATTAGTTTAGTCTGTTAATATAAAATTTAAACATTTAAAAAAATTTATTCAAGTTCTAAAAACATTTTGTAAAAATAAAACAATTTAATTCTTTTTTTTTTGATTTTACACTTATTTTTAGCAATTTTATTTTGCTTAAAAATAAAAAAATAAAAAAAGGGGTCCCAACATTTTGTTCAGAATTTCCTCTAGTTTCAGAATCTGTAAAAAAAAGTAGGGGTTGGGGGGTAAACCTCGGACTAGATTCAAAAAAACTGTAAAAAGTCTATGTTTTTACCATCTTTGGTCAAAAATCATGGTAAATTGTTATAAAAAAAAATACAAAATAAATATACCATTTTGTAGAAGAGTTTATGAGCTTTCAGATTTGGTGCATATTTAATGAGTTATGACTATGAATATCTGAGATATTTTGACTTGAAGACAAGCTACTTTTGTTTTTTTTCAAATTTTTTTTTTCAACTATTATTTATTTGTATTCTGTACCAAGCTAATGCTCCTTCGGATTAAGAAAATAAAAATTTATAATCAAAATAAAATTAAATAAAAATAAAAAATAAGAATAAAATAAAATGTAGTAAGTATAATTTAAAAAGAAAAATGATATAAAAATTTTAAAAAATAGATAAAATGAAATAAGGAGTAACATGATCCATATGTTTAATTATCTTATGGCTTAGGAAAAAAGGAAGAATTAGTAAGGAAGCAGTTACACAATGGTAATAGAGTAGGGTATTCGATATTTCTTGATTCGAAACCGGCTTTGTATTCTTCCACCATTCTGATAACTAATGGAATTGAATGACTCAGTCCTGTCCCAACATATCTCTCACTCAACTCAAAAACTCGATTCGAGACTGTTAGAAATTTAAGTTTATTAAAAGCCTCGTGATGCTTGATTTTAGAGGGAGTATCATATTTTAATCTAAGTATAGATCTTACTGCTGTATTCTGAATTGCTTGTAATGTTTGATATTTTTTTCTGAAAATGAATTCAAGCAAGGAAAAGAATAGTATAGGATTGATCCGACTAAATATTTATAAAGATTTACAAACATTTTTTGATTAAGATCCCATTTTTTGTTTGACATTATCTTAATTAAATTTAGTATTGTATTGCAATGTTCTTTAATCTCGTCAGCGAGTAGATTAAAATTTAGTTTAGAATCAAATTTGAAACTTAGAAACTTAATTTCTTTTTGACTTTCTATTTTGTTCTCATAAATTTTTATGTTAAGATTATAGCTTTTTTTCTTGTATTTAGAGACTACTGAACACGACTTTTGCATTGATATCAGAGTTGTTTAAAAGTCACAAGTCTCAAACCAAGTCCAAGTCCAAGACTTAAAAAAAAAAAAAATTAAATAAAAGCCCGGACTTGGACTTTTATTTTCAAGACTTGGACTTTAATTTTGGACTTTTAAACAACTCTGATTGATATTTTCATTTCATTTTCCACTTAATTAGCCAAAAAATATTTTTTTTTTAGGAGAATAAAAAATAATAAAAAAGTGTGAAAAATTAAACAATTAATTTTTTTATTAAATTAATTCTTCGAACAGCTTTTCACGGACGTTCTATGCCTCTTTTTTGAACTAATTGAGTTGAGATTGCTGCTTGTAAAACTAACAAGTTATTCGATTCTAACTGAATTGTTTGAGTTTCAAGTGAAGAAGTTGGCATAGTAAAGTAAAGAGTTTTTGATTCATTGGACTCATTGAATTTCTTTCAAGTGCTGGTTTCTGCGACCTTTTGAAGCGTTTTTTTCAATACGTAAATCCAAAGTTGTAAATTATAGCTAACTCAAATTGTAGCCGGTACCAATTACAAGTTTACAAACAAAATTTTTCTTCCAATACGGGCATGAAAATTTACTCAACTGCATACACAGATTTTTTTAATTCAATTATTATATGAGAGTCATTTCATTCTAAAAACCTTTCAAACGTATCCCAACTATCCTTATTCAAAAAGAAACGAGAATTTTCTCTTGAAGCCTCAAATGGCATTTTCTGACGAGACCATACATGTTACATTATCTCCTTCTTCTTTTATACAATTAATTTCTTTGATTAGTACCATTTAAAATCAAGCGTCCAAACATGGGTTGATATTTCGTTTAGTTTAGCAAAGTTTAGCACTTTGTTGCTGCTAAAAACTTTGAACTTGTGTCATGAGACCAATTTTTTTTATCAAATTATCCTCAATGGTAAACGATCCCTTAATGAAGCTTTTACCATCCAACTGTATTTTCTGCCATCCATAATTATAATTTGAAAAAGCCTTTTTTGTTTTAGTCTAAAATTTGTTCTGCAAAATGTGTTAGATAAAACATATTTTGTACGGGTTTTGTGTAATAATTTTGGTTTGAGAAGAAAAGTAATTGAAACTTAAAATAAGGGTCAATAAGATTAGCAGAGCAAACTTTCAAAAAATTCCAAAAAAAAATAATAGTATAAATTGAGATTCCAAAACAAGAAGTTATGACAGACGGACCTAACGTTACTAATGTTAGCATTACAATGCTCTGCTGCAGAAAAAATTTCTCTTATTATATAAAATTAAAAAAAATAATATTACATAAATATGATTATTTTTTAGTGTTAAATCTTGTTTAGACGAAGTATTTTCATCTAAAAGATAATATGCAATAAAATTTAGATTGATTAGACAACTGTTTTTAAAAATTCATGTTTTTCTTGTCTCATCTTACTGTCTCATCATCACTCGTAATATCTAAAATATTAGCTTGAATATTCTAAAAAATCTTTTTGCTCATAAATGAATATTGATATCCATTGAAAGCTTTTGACACAGTTTCGCATGACAGACACATATTTAGATATAAAACTTCCTCCTTATCTTATTTTCTGAATAAAATCATTTCTTCATTCCAGATATTTTATTGTAAACGTAAATGGTGATATGAGTGATCAACAATCAGGGGTCCCACAAAGATCAGTAATTAGCCCACTTCTTGTAAGCAATTTTATAAATGACATACAACAAAAAGAGCTAAAACATATTGATTATTCAATATTAGATTATTCTTTTTAATAATAATTTTTTAATAATATTTAATAATAAAAAAATTAAAAATTTAATCTAAATAAAATATCTTAAGATATACAAATGGTCTAGAAAAATTGGCCTTTGCAGCGACACAGGTTGGAGCAATGCAAAAACAATTACAAGAACTACAGCCTCAGCTAGTTAAGACAAGTGAAGAAACAGAAAAATTGATGGTTAAAATAGAACAAGAAACAGTCGAAGTCGAGGCTAAAAAGGAGCTTGTCGCTGCTGATGAAGCTATAATGAACGAGGCTGCAGCAGCATCTCAATCGATCAAAGACGATTGTGAGAATGATTTGGCTGAAGCGACTCCTGCTTTGGAAGCAGCCATCGCAGCTCTCAACACAATTAAACAAGCAGATATAACACTTGTAAAGGCTATGAAAAATCCGCCACAAGCTGTCAAATTTGTACTTGAAGCAGTTTGTGTAATGAAAGGAATTAAGCCTGAAAGAAAACCTGATGCTAGTGGAAAAATGGCTGATGACTATTGGGGACCATCTCTTAAGATGTTAGGTGATATGAAATTTTTAGAAAGTTTAATTACATACGACAAAAACAATATATCTCCTCCGATTATTAAACGTATCCGTGAACGCTTCATTCCTGATCCAATGTTTGATCCAATGAGCATAAGAAATGTGTCAACTGCATGCGAAGGTTTATGTCGCTGGGTACGAGCCATGGACAGCTACGACAAAGTCTTTCGAATAGTTGCACCAAAACAAGCCCGTTTGGCTCAAGCTGAAGCCGAACTGGCCGAACAAATGAAAAAATTAGATGCCAAAAGAGCTGAACTCAAAACATATATGGATAAATTGCAAGCATTAAATGATCAATTCGAAAGTAAGATATTCAAAAATACAAAATTTTTATCAAAAAAGCTTATAACTTATATCCGGTCAAATGTTTAATTTTAGATTTTTAAAATAAATTCCTAATTTTATCTAGATGATGCAAAGACTTATTAGCTTTAAAAAGAATTAAAAAAAAAAAAAAAAAATTTAATAATTTTTATTTAGCCATGCAGCAAAAAAAGAAAGAATTGGAGGACAACATTCATCAATGTGAACAAAAATTAATCAGAGCTGAGAAATTAATCGGAGGACTGGGTGGTGAAAAAGACCGTTGGACAGAAAATGCAAAAATGTTAACAGAGAGATACTATCGCATTACAGGAGACGTGCTGCTTTCGTCTGGTGTTGTAGCATACCTTGGAGCTTTTACTGTCAACTACAGAAACGATTGCACCAAGGAGTGGGTACGATTATGCAAAGAAAAGAAAATACCCTGCTCGGAACAATTAAGCCTGACTAATACTCTGGGCGATCCTGTTAAAATAAGAGCATGGCAAATAGCCGGCCTACCAGTAGACGCATTTTCAGTAGATAATGGTATAATAGTCAGCAACTCAAGACGATGGCCTTTGTGCATTGATCCTCAAGGACAAGCTAATAAATGGATAAAAAATATGGAAAAAGATGCCAAATTACAAATAATCAAGCTTTCAGATGCAAATTATACTAGAACACTTGAAAATGCCATACAATTTGGAACGCCAGTTCTTTTAGAGAATGTTGGCGAAGAGCTCGATCCATCTCTGGAAGCTATTCTTCTCAAATCAACATTTAAACAGCAAGGAGTTGAATATATGAAATTTGGCGAGAATATTATTGAATATTCAAGAGATTTTCGATTTTACATTACGACAAAATTAAGAAATCCTCATTATTTACCAGAAGTATCGGTAAAAGTAACTTTATTGAACTTTATGATTACGCCATTGGGCTTGCAGGATCAATTGCTTAGCTTGGTAGCTGCTAAAGAGAAGCCTGAATTAGAAGAAGTTAAAAATCAATTGATTATTGAATCTGCTGAAAATAAAAAGCAATTGAAAAATATTGAGGACAAAATTTTAGAGGTTTTGTCGTCCTCGGAAGGAAACATTCTAGAAGATGAAACAGCCATTCAGGTTTTGTCTTCGTCCAAAGTTTTGAGTGAAGAAATTTCAGCAAAACAGGCCGTTGCTGAAGAAACTCAAAAAGAAATAGAAGAGACAAGACTTGGCTATTTGCCAGTTGCTGAACATTCATCCATTTTATTCTTTTGCATTAGCGATCTTGCTAATATTGATCCCATGTATCAATATTCATTAAATTGGTTCATTAATCTATACTCTAATTCAATTACCAATAGCGAAAAATCAAACGATCTAAACGAAAGAATCAACTTTTTGAATGATCATTTTACAAATTCTATATACAGAAATGTTTGCCGGTCTTTATTTGAAAAAGACAAGCTACTTTTTTCATTCATTTTATGTGTTCAATTGTCCAAAGCCAAGTAAGTTTTTATTTTTATGCATAAATTTAGGGTTCGCGAGTGACAAAGCTACAGCACGTCTATGTTACCTTGAATAATCACAAATCAGTTATCAGATTAACAACTGATGCACAAAGATAAGTAAGAATTATACTTGTCACGTATCTCAGAAGTTAGACGCTGACTAGTAATTTTAGCATGGATATTTTCCCAGAATTAAAGTAGTTAAAAAGAAACTATATGCTCCACAAGGAGCGCATAGGAAGAAAAAAAAATTTTGGCATTTAACTCACATCTTGACTAAATTATAATCCCTGGTTCATAACACGAACTTACAAGCTTAAATAAAGATTAAATTCTTTGATCTTCAAAATGCTCAATTGTCTAAATCAGAGTTGTTTAAAAGTCCAAGTCCGGACTTTAAATCTTTTTATAAGTTTCAATAAAGTCAAGTAATGTATCTTAGTTATCAAAATTAACTTGGATTAAAACATGTTATTCACTGGTCAACGGTCAACAGACTTTAATAAACCAGCCAAGATCTTTTGAAGATTAATTATACATATATAATGTTACTAAAACATATAAAAAGTCATCAACACAAAAATTTTTTTTTTTTTAGAAAAAGTTAATCCAAAACATAAAAATATTATTGTGTGCAGTGGATAAAAAATTTAGTAATTTTTTAATTTTTTATACAAAGACTATTAAAACATAAAATAAGTTTTGGTACACTTATTGATGAGAAAACTCGCCTGACAGTCTTTTGAACATCAACAAAATGGATACAAAATCTTCATTTTTTGGTCATCTACATTGTTAGCGCAAATTTTTTTTTGTTTGACCCTATTCTATCCTAGTGGATAATGGGGAGGAGCTCATCTCCTTTTCAAGTACCTTTTTGAGCAACAGCTCCGATCTGACACAG
>PJRA01000048.1:378174-388933 GCA_016987375.1 Brachionus koreanus
CTAACTCCTCCTAACCTCATATACAAATCTTTTAACATGGCGAAGATTTTTTCTCCAGTACAACCATAGTAAAAAAAAAAGTATTTTATAAAAATAGTTGTGAAAAAAGTTTCATAATGCCATTAAAATACATGAGTTTAATTTTTATTTCTTTTGTTGACTAAACAAAAAGAGTCAAATACAACATTATTTCTTAGATTTTTCATTTGGTCATCAAACAAGACATTTTCATTTTAATCTTCTGTAGCGATCTCAAAATAAAAAATTTTTTTTTTAAAAAAGTAGAGAATAAGGAAATAGGTTTTCAGTTCATCATTTCTAAAGCTTTAAAATATTTATTATAAAAACATATGATGTAACTTGAGCCTTGGTCACAAAATTCAGGAAACTCAAATAAAAACAAAGTAATTGAAAAAAATTTAACCAAATGGAGTAAGTGATTCAATTAAAATATACATAGAAAATATAGGAAATGATGCGTACAGAAAGATGCTGAGAAAACTTACAAAATCTTTCTTAGAAAAAAGAAATTAAAAATTAACTTTAGCCGAAGTACACTGATGTAGGATCGCTCTCACTATTACTGTTGGCTACTGTGAATGACGGCCACTGGACCGCGAAATTTAATTCAATTGATTCAAAAGTCTTTTTGATTTTTCATCAGCATCAATAATTTCTATATAATTCATAATTTTGAAAAATTCACCTCTAAATATTTAAATATTGCGTAATAGGATAGGAATAGTTTAATAGGGTTTAACTATGGTAATAAAAGATTGAGTTGGTTTAATAGTTTATTAATCTAAGATTTAAATATAAAAACGGCCGTACAAAGTAATGTAAAAAAAAGAAAGAGAGAGTGCTTCAAAGCCTCTTTTATTAAGTAGAAGTGTAATAATTTTTTTATTGTTCATAGCGTTTTATTGTCTTTGCTGTTGAGCCTAGCTCCAAGGGTTGTTGAGACTAGTGCTTTTGTAAATAGTGTAGATATGTAATTATAGTAAAAATCTGAATAAAATAAAACTGTCTTTATTTATAGAGCAAATCTGATTTTGCTACACCACAGGCATACTTTTGAAAAAAAGGAAATATTTGAAATTAAATTTCTTAGCTTGAAAATTCAAAATAAAATATTTTAATTAATATTCCATAATGAGTTCAATTTACTTAATGAATTAATGATAACAAAATTTCTTAAAATATTTTTTATTACAAATTTATCAAAATTAGAATTTATTAGGAATTAAAATAATTGATAGAAATTTAATTTTAATTTAATGAATATTTTTACTTATAATTAAAAAATAAGTAATTTTTTTCCTAAAGAAAAATCAAAAATTTGAATTAGACACTTAAGCTATTTTAAATCAGAGTGATGTACTCACAGGTAAAAAATGAAATAATTATTAATAATTTGAAAATAATTTATTTTACATAGTCGACTAGTCTTAAATTTGGTATTTTTTCTAAATTTTGCATTCAATAAAAATTAGAAAAGTAAAGAAATGTGCAAAATGTTCCACCATATTAAAACAAAATTATCGGATAAAAAAAAATTAAAAATAGATGATTACAAACGATCTAAAAAGTCAAGCTCCTGCATCTTTGAACTCAAAAAAGAAGCTAAAATTTTTCCTGCAAAGCAAATCGATCCTGAAACATTTTGGAAAAAGTCTGAACTAATTGGACTTGGAAATTTCGGAAAGATATATAAATGCATCAGCAAGATGAATAACAAGGTAGCTGCAATGAAAGTGATAGACACAAGCGTAGTCTCGGACTTAGATGACCTTTTTGATGAATTAGAAATCTTAAAAAAATGTAATCACAAAAACATTGTTCAATTTTATGATGCTTTTTTGCATAATGACAAAATTTATATAATTATGGAATACTGCGCATTGGGCTCTTTAGAAACTTTAATAAATGACTTGAATAGAAGTTTGACTGAAGACGAAATAAAATGCATTGTTAAACAAGTACTGGAAGCTCTTTTCTATTTGCATGAAAATCTTTTTGTAATTCATAGAGACATAAAAGCGGCAAATATTCTTGTATCTGATGCTGGAATAATTAAACTGGCTGATTTTGGAGTCTCTGCAAAAAATCAGTATTTGGAGCAAAAAAAGTCAACTTTTACTGGTTCACCATATTGGGTATCGCCTGAAGTTATTAATTGCTCTTCTCGCAAATTTATGAAATACAACTATAAAGCCGATATATGGTCTTTGGGTATAACATGCATTGAACTAGCTGATAAACAACCACCAAATAATAAACTAAAGCCCAAAGATGCGATGAAAAAAATTAAAAACGAAAATTCACCTGAGCTTGCAGAGCCTTCTAAATGGTCAATGAATTTTATAGAATTTGTAAATCAGTGTCTTTTAAAAAATCAAAAAGATCGTCCTAACGCTTTTCAACTTCTTAGTGTAATATTTTTGAAATTAATTATTTTCTTCAAAATTTAAATATTTTTTTCTTTTTTAAAGCATCCATTTTTAAAAAATTTTGAGCCAAAAATTCCTGAATTTGTTTCTGAATTTTGTGGTTTCAATAAGGCTTATTTAAAAGACCAAGAATCAGATACACTATCGTGCCATGGATCTAGTGGATATGGAAGCTTACATGTTATTGATATTTTAATAGACGAAAAGAAAAAAATATTACCTCAAGTTCCATCTGAGAGTGAAGGGTCGAAAAGTGATCTAAAAATTAAAAATTTTTATTCAAAATCAATTTGATGATTTATTTAAAATTTCTAATCTTTTATTTTTAATTAAACTCTAATTAATATTAGCTTTTAATATTTTACAAGAGATAAGCATATTTTTGATGGTCATTTAGCTTTACAAGTTCTTGATTTTTTTTAAAAAAAAAAATATTCATTTTTCAAAATAAGATTTTAAATTTGTTTAACAACAACTTCAATAAAAAAAACAAAAAAATTCAATATTTATTTTCAAAGTTTATTTATTGTTTTTATAAACAGATATATAATTATTACTTTTGTTATTTTCATGATCAATAAAAGCCAAAATACTGATGTTATGAGTTTTTTTGTTGATAGTTAATATCATTAAAACAAAGTTAAATTTTATTAATTAATGCAAAAATTTAAACAAAGAAAATAAAAATAACTTTTTATACAGTGATGCAATGACATGTGGTACTGAGGTAAATTACGTAAAATACCGATTTTTACTTAGAGCCACCAAAAGATAAATTTTTTCGTTTTCGAATAAAATCTTCTTAATGTTTGGAAATATTTTGTAAACTTACGTAATTTTACATAATTTTTTTTACCTCAGAACCAAGTATCAATCCATTACTGTAATTAATTTTTTTGTTGGCTACCGACTTACTGTTTCCCTTTTTTATTCAAAGTTGCTATTTAACTTCTGATTCTGGAAAAGTCTCTTCAATATATGGTAATTGTTTCGATAGCATAAAAAACTTATTAAAACTTGTTCAATTCTTGTAATCGTGCAATCTTTGTTGAAAAAGTTGATTTTCAATCAAATATTTAATAGTTTGAGTTGAGAATTTCAATCAATTGATTATTTAAATCATTTCACTCACTGACACCAAAAAAATTCAAACAAAAATTGTTTTTTAATATGCTTCCATTTTCATGAATTTTTCTCAAAAGAGTGGATTGCATGTTCTTTAGCTAAATCTCAAATTCGAAAAGTAATAAAACATAGATAGATTTTGCTTGTTTATTAAATTATGCTTTTAATTTCTAGAGTCAGTTTTTCTTTCAAATTAAAGGGTAAGTAGTTATTAAAAAGACATGTTAAAAAAAACTTATTCATCGTTTTAAACATTCTATAGTGGAATAATAAATAATACAGACCATAATTTTTAAAAAAAATTTTACTTCATTAAAACATTTTGATTTAAATTTAAGATTTAAAAGTCTTATTATAGGTGAATAATAACTCTTTGCTAATTTTTAGATTTTTTCAATAATGAAAAATAACATAAAAATGAAATTTGGACTTTTACAGAAGTTGCAAGATAGAAAATCCATTTGATAGAAAATGATTTCCTATTAACTTTTATCGATAACCTGCATGCAAGTTCTGTAAAATTACGATCTTGATCAATGATAAAACCTAATGAACAAATTTTAATTCACAACAATTATATCTTCTCTGCTTATTTAAATATATCTACGCCGATTCAAGATCTTTATATGAGTTGTATCATCTGTAAATATTTCACTGCATATTGTCACTCATGTTGACCAAGTCCTTATTTTAAATCCAGCATATTCAGTATTATGTTTCAGATTTTCTGTCAATACATCTTCTTTTTTCTAAATTTGGCTCTCAGTCTTTTTTAAATTTCACTGTGAATATCAAACTGCGTAACAGCGGTGTTCGACTTTTTGTCTTGTAAAACAATTTGCTTAAATTTTACTTTAAATATGAAAATTCTAATGATTCTACCATTTGATGTCTTTTTATAAATTAATTATTTATTTGGTTCCAGATTCTATTGCATATTGTGCAATCATTAGGGTTAGTTATGTTTGAATTATTTTTTTTGTTGAAAAACCTATTGACTCACTTTTTGATTGAACATTTTTATTTATAAATTTTTTATGTTCACTCAAATTTTGGCTAATAACTTAAAGCCATCTCTTAATGATTGAATATTCATTAAAAAAGATAAAATTTAAACTAACACCAAGTTTTTAAAAGTCAGTTGCAAAACAAACAAAAAATACGAAAAATAACTCCTAATCTTCAAGGATAAGTTAAATTATACAAATAATCTTGAGATTCACAAACTAATTTGGGTTGAAAAAAGAATTTTTTAGTATAAAATCATAAAAATATACTCGAAAAGAAGTTAAATAATAAATTTGTGAGCTGCTAAAATATTTTTGAATAAATATTTACTTTTTCAGTTATCATATTGTAGCTAATCGAAGGCGAAATCTTTTCGCTAACCTTTAAAAAATTATCCTTTATTCACGAATGGAACTATTCAAATTAAAGAAAAAATCATTCGTTACACAAAATTTAAATTATCATTAAAATTATGTAAATAAACTATCTTTTCAAGTTTTTCTTGTTGTTGTTGTTGTTTTTTTTTATGTTTGCTAAAATTGTAAAATATTTTTGCAAAATTTAATTAATTTAATTTAAGATTGGAACTGGTATGCTTCAACAAACCTTGATATTTAGATAATTTATTATTAAATTCATTAAATTTTTCCTTCAGAAATTATTTTCTGAATGATCATGGAAAATCCTCTAAAAAATATAAAGCAAAAATTTAAGTATTTTCTAAAATCAAAAAGGCCGAACTTTCCAAAAGGCAAATGGAGCCAAGACAAGCTCTCATTTGTGTCTTCAGAATCATCCGCTTCACTAAACAGTTCATCTTCAGGTCCCAAGAATTTGGAGACTCTCTATCCATATCTTATTCAAAACATAAATCCGGAGGACCGATGGGAAATTTTGAACGAAATTGGTGACGGTGCATTTGGCAAGGTTTACCGGGTAAGAAACCGACAAACAGACAAAATAGCTGCGGCTAAAATAATTTCAAAGTGTGAGCTGGATGAAATTCAAGAGCATATTGTTGAAGTTGAAATACTACGCAATTCAAAGCATGTCAATATAATTGAACTTTATGAAGTGTTTTTTTATAAAAGAAAACTATGGGTGAGTAGTGTTGAAGAATTTTTTCCTAAACTGTAATCAATTTTTTTCTTTAATTTAGTTATTAAGTTTTCGAATTAAATTTTTATTTCAAAAAATAATTTAAATTTCAAAAATTGAAATCTAAAGAAAAAATTTTTCAAGTAAAACTCGTGACATCATTTAAGTTTTAGTATGACTAAATATTAAAAATAGGATAAAACAATTTTTTTTGTTTATTTAAATTTTTAAAAAATGATTATTTTTTCATTTAAGATTTTGTTGGAATTTTGTTCAATTGGCGCTGTTGATCTGATAATGTCTAATCTTGAGAAAAATTTTAATGAAAAAATGATAAAATACTTGATTAAAGAAATACTTGAAGGCCTTGCCTATTTGCACGAAAGTTGTTTTGTTATACACAGAGACATGAAAGCTGGCAATATTCTGTTAACCGAAGCTGGTGATGTCAAATTAGCAGACTTTGGCGTATCGGCAAAGAATAGCAAAAGACTAGAGCGCAGAAATACATTTATAGGCACACCGCATTGGATGTCGCCAGAGATGATTCGATGCGAAACTGACGAGCAACTGTCCTATGATTATAAAATTGATATCTGGTCTTTGGGCATTACATGTATAGAATTGGCCGAAAAAGAGCCTCCAAATAATTTGATTAGTCCGAACAGAGTGTTGATCAAGATCTTGAAGTCTGAAGCTCCATATCTCAGATCGAACCACAAATGGAGTCAAGAATTTGATGATTTCGTTAAAAAATGTTTGGAAAAAGATCCAAATAAGCGCCCTACGGCCAAAGAACTACTGACTGTAATTTACATTTTTCATTTCTTTAGTTTGATTATTTTCTTTGTGTTTAGCATGAATTTCTAAAAGATCATGAGTCATGCAAGACCGAGCTGCTAAATTTAATCAAAGAGCACAAATTGAAATTGGACGATGATTCTAATAGGTCATCAAGTGAATTAGAAATGGGCTATTTTTCATCCAAAAAAGAAGTATCTACTAAACAGATAGACGATCATACGAAAATAAATAATAATGAGAATAAAAATGACATTTTGGTTGACAGGCAAGTTTTGAAAATTGATCAATATGAACTAAGTGATCATATATATTTGGAAATTTTGGATCAAGTTTTAAATTCTGATTACGAGTCACCGTCTATACCGGAAATAATTCTAAGCGTTTTCAAAGAATTGTTTTCCGAATAAAAGCTTACAATTATTTTTTACTTTATTTTAAATTTAAGTTTGTGTTTATAGTGTTTTTGATTTAATCGCAATAAATAATTATTTAATGTTGCAAAAGCAATTTTTTTTTGTTAGAAAATTTTAAAAAACAGTTTTTTTGTTAAGTGCAATGATTTTGTGATAAATTTTTTTAACAAAAAAAAAGAAGAATCACTATTATGCTCACTTTAAATATTTTTTTAAATAAAGCTAAATAAATTTTGATTCTTTTTATGTGTGTGTGTGTGTGTGTGTGTTTGTTCAAAGCCTTTAATTGTATACAAATAAATTAATTTAGTCCATTTTGTTCTTAAATTTAAACCCATTTAAGCAATTTAATTGAGAATAAGTAATCAGAATAGCTACTAAATATATATTTTGAGGTATTTGGCTAATGAACTTAGAGCAAAATTGTGCATTTAAACAATTTTGTTTCAAACAAGAAAAATTTTATCAATTGCGCCAACATAAGTGGTTTCTTTGCAAGCAAGTTGATTTACCTTTGTTAGAAAATTTAATTAATTTTTTATATATTAGTTGAGTTAATAATTTTTATAATTGTCTAAATCCTTTGGTTTCGAAAGATTAAACTCTTTATTGATAAAATAAAGCCCACATTTATCGTGCATATTCAATGTTGGTCATAATCCGAGCTTTGCCTAGTTGCCCCTTTAACTCATTCACATTTGTTCAATGCTAAAACTTATATTTTCAAAGATTATTTAGTTTTTAAAACAATTATATTATTTTATCCCAAATTTATTAACAAACTAATCTCTTTGATCATTAAGACGATTTGAAAAATTAGAATTTTAAAAATTTTTTTGTTTTATCTTCAAATGTCAATAAAAATGAATAAGAAATAAATAGTTTCTTATAAATGAAAAAAAAAAGGTTTAACTCAAGTTAATCTCTATTTTCTTTTATATTCAGTTTTCTTCATAGGTTTTCATACAAGAACAAAATGATATTTAGCTAAAATATTTGAAAAATTTTTTTTAGTTTAATAGAAAAAAGCTTTTGTGTTTTCCTTAAGTTTTCGCTTATATTTTCCTTTTATTCTATGCTTGAGGCCTTACTCTACTTTAGGAAAAATTATTCTCATTCTTGCTAATTCTAGGTTCACCTAAAAAAATTTGATCATTGTCATTAAACGAGTCTTTTATTACGACTCTGTAGCTTCAATCTTAAAGTAAAAAATAATATTTTTTATCTAAACATGCGTAGCTTTTTTTCGCAGCAGTATTTAAAGTAGGAAAAAAATACATGATACCTTAAAAAAAAATAGCAAAATGAGAGAACAGCAAAACTGAAATGCAAATATTTCTCTCAAATAATCAGATTTGTTACTCTGTGTCACGTTTGTGATCTAAATAACAAACAATAAAGAGCAAGTTTTGCTTGTATTTTTGTTTAGAAACAAGTTTTTGTATATTTTCGATGAAGAGTATTTTTTTTTACATCTGTTGAATATAAATAAGCACTCAAGCCTATTAAATGTTTGGGCATATAGAATAGACTGATTCCCTAAGGGTATTAAAATTATAATTGTGAAGTTATATCTGAAAAGCTTTTGTGTCTAATTTTAAATTTTAAATTTGAAGGTGACTTGCATTCATAAATCGACACAATAGAGCGTGAGGAGGGAGAGAAACAAATTCGATTTAGAATAATGTTTTTGTTTCTAAATGAAATAATTAAATGAACTCTGGATGATCATAAAAAATTACCGGTTTATTAAAATTTAAGATTATTTTTAATTTCAAAATTTCATTTTTACTTGATTAATTGTTTTAAAAATTTGAGTATCGCAACACATAAATACTTAAAAATATTTTATATTTAGGTCAATTGATATGCAAGTAGTAGTGGTCGTTGTCTACGCTCAGCTAGATAAATTAATCCCAACCAAGAAATCGAATTAATGTTGCTCGTAGAACCTAAAGCATTCTATTCAATATAAAGCTCATAAATCACCTTTATTTTGTTACATTTTTGCTAAGTTTTTTTTTATATTTATCATTTTCGAAAATGATAAATATAAAAAAAAACAAACTTATTCTTGGTCTCTTGAAACTTATTTTGAATACAGGTCAATCAAATATTTAAACTTTTTTATTTGTTAAGATAGAGTGAATACGAAAGTATTGAATTCGATTCTTGAAGCCAAACAAAATGGTTTTCGTTTGAAAAATGGCATTTTTGGACAAATTAAAAAAAAAATTTCCATTTGCGAATGGAAACGGCAGCACGCCGAGCTTTTTGTCACCGTTTATCAACTCAAAAAACGCTCAATCGTCGAAGAAAAAACACGCCAACATAATCACGGACAAAGATCCGACTCTAACTTGGGAAATAGCGAACGAAATCGGCGACGGCGCGTTCGGAAAAGTTTACAAAGTTCGAAATAGGCAAACTGGCGTATTGGCTGCGGCTAAAATAGTCGAAAAGTGTACAGAAGAAGAATTAGATGACTATATGATCGAAATTGACATTTTATCCGAGTGCAATCACAAAAATATTCTCAAGTTTTATGAAGCGTATTTTTTTGACACAAAATTATGGGTAAGTTTAATTTATAAATATATATATATTATTTAAATAAATAAAAAAACATTCAACTTTTTAAATTAAAAACTAGAAAATTTTTTCAAATTGCTGTTGATAAAATTATATCTAATTTTTTTTTTGTTTAAAAATTTCTTTATTTATTTTAAAATTCAATATTTATAATTGATTTAAAAGCTAAAAGACCAAAAAATTAATTTTTTATTCGAATTTAATGGGGATGTGCTTCATTATTTACAAAAATCAACTAAATTAACCATTATTAATTTATGATTGTTTTTTTTTATTTTTGGTTGACTCAACATTTCTTTTTAATAATTCTAATTAAAATTAACAAATTTATTGCATAATGTGACAAGTTAGTCATTTAATAGACTACCAAAGAATCCTAAAACATGGTCACCTATTAAGTGGCTTTAAAAATATCAACAACTTTCAAAAAAATTGATGTTTTAATAATTAACAATTAGTGAACAAAACTTAAAGTGAAAACATTTCCAACACGACTAGCTACATGGTATTTTTTCCACCTAAATGATTTTTTACACTTTCAACTAATTCATCTGAGCTCTTTGAATTAGGACAATTGTTAGGTTATCCCATGATTTTTAAAATTTCATTCTTATTGACTCATTAAGTTTTTATAATAATATTTCAAGTTTTTTTTTTAACCCAATTTAAAAAAAAATAAACAAAAACTAATTTTTTTTTCAAAATAAATTTGACATTATTTAATTATATTTCCATTTAAATTTTTTTTCTTATCTTTTTTAAAATTATTTGATTATATTCAATAGTTTTTGACCACTTATTTTGAGGTAACTGTTAAAAATTGATCAAGTTGATAACTGGTTACAAAAGAGCCAAATTTAAAACTTTTTGCTTGATTTATATTTGTCAAACTTGTTACAAGGCAAAATGTATTGTAAAGCATTTATTGGAATATTTAAGATCGATCTTAAATCTTGCATGGAATTCTTTTTTTATTTACCAACAAGTTCTTGCTTCGATCACAATTGAGGAAAGATGCTAAACAAGATAATCATCTTTCAGTACAAATCAAATTTACTTAAAAGTACAATTTTAATTAGTTTTTTTGTATTTGAAATTCATAAAAAAGATAATTTAAAATTTTTATTTAAACAAAATAAAACAGATTATTAGTCAGTTTTTATATCAATTTTAAATCAATTTTTTACCCAAAAAATTTTTTTTAATTCTTGATAAATTTACAATTAGTTAATCAAAAATTAATTTTTCAAAAAATTTTTTTTTAATTTT
>PJRA01000048.1:389532-440657 GCA_016987375.1 Brachionus koreanus
ACATAACTTTCGTTTTGGCAATATTTATTTCGAGTCCAGTTGGTTTTGCGTTGTTCGCCAAATCTTGTGTCTTCATATGCATATGTTCTTCTGTACTAGATATTAACACCAGATCATCCGCAAAGTCTAAGTCTTCAAGCTTGGTTGTTAACTCCCACTGTATACCCCTGGCCCTGACAGTTGTTTTCTTCATTACATAATCAATTACTATTAGGAATAGTGTTGGAGAGAGAACGCACCCTTGCCTGACTCCTGTACAAACTTTGAAGCTCTCAGAATACCCTTTTTCCAGAATCACACTACACTCGAATTTCTCGTAGAAGAGTTTTATCAAGTTAACTATTTTCTGTGGTAAGCCATATGAACTTAGTATGGCCCACAGGGTTTCTCTGTGTATGCTGTCAAAGGCTTTTTTGAAGTCAATGAAGTTAAGATACAAGGGGCTGTTCCATTCGATACTTTGCTCTATGATGTTCCTAAGTGCAAATATCTGGTCTATGCATAATTTTTATAATGCTGCATCAAATTCATGATAGCGCATTAAATTGGAAAAATGAAAATAATTTTACATTTTCAAATTTTTAGATTTTTTATACAATATTTTATTTTCCATTTTAATTACTGACAAGTTTGGGAGATTTTTTTAATTTTTCTAAAAAATTTCAGTAAAAATCTAAAAATATGAAAAATTTAAAAAAATTTTCATTGTGCCATTAAATTCAGAATTTCAGAGCTTAATGGGGGCTTAAACCCATGGTTATCCTATTAGACCATACTTTCATAATTGAAAATGATATAGCATTTTCGAGATGTAGTTCGGTGCATTGTTTTAAAGTATGTGATAACCTATGGTGCAACAAAATCGAACAAGGATATATGGTATTTAATTTATGTTTTTTTATTTGAAGAATTTTAAAATTAACTCATTTTCATTTCTAATAAACAAGAAATAAATTCATCTTAGACAATTTTAATTTTATTGTTAAAATTTATTTAGTAAAAAAATATTAAATCAGAATTTGCTATCATTTTTATTAATATTTTCATCTAATTAAAAACAAAAAAATTAGTTGATCCCACCGAAGTTAAAAATTAAACATAATAATAGAACTTATTAAAACAAATATTTTTCCATTCATAATCCATACATAAAGCTAAAATTTTACATCTTACTAATGTTGGGTACCGTTAATGGCTGCAACTAAATTGTTTCATTTATTGTTTTTTCTTTTACACAATTCTTTTATCTATAAAATTTTCATATTTGAAATTTTATTTTTGTACACGGCCATCAAAGCGGCCAGCACCATTCTGACAGTCGGTACCCAACAATATCTCTTAATTTTATCTCCAACAATAGCCAAGGATATAATTGAAATAAATAAAGTCTTAAAAATTTTAGATAAATAATGGGAATAAAGATTGTATTGTGAAATTCAAAAACAAAAACAAAATTCTTCCTATTCTGATAAATTAACACTACTAAAATAAAATATGCTTAAAAAGACACTGCAAAAAATATACTTTGTTGCACCTTTTTTATTTGATTTGATTTTCTAAAAATAAAAATAAAGTAAAAATTTTATTTTAGATAAAAATTTACTTTGTACTTTTTATTTTAGTAAATTTTTATTTATCAAAATAGGTAGTATTTCTGTTTTGTTTGTATTCGAATTTCATATTACCGATTTTTTTGCTATTTTTCTCTCTGCAATTTTGTTTTTTTATTAGTATTCTATCATATTTACTAAGTTTACATAACCATTTCTAAATTAAGATACTAATTGAGTTTTGTTCTGGTGGTGCAGTGGACAATTTAATGTTTGATTTGGACAAGCCGCTAAATGAGCCTCAAATTCAGTATGTAATTCGCGAAACATTGGAAGCCTTGTGTTACTTGCACGAAAATTGCTTTGTTATTCACCGAGATATGAAAGCTGGCAACATATTGTTAACCGAGAATGCTCAAGTGAAGCTAGCTGACTTTGGAGTGTCGGCAAAAAATAGCTCTCAAATTCAGCGAAGGTATTCTTTTATCGGTACACCGTATTGGATGTCTCCGGAAATAATCGCTTGCGAGACAGACAAAGAAATGTCTTATGACTTCAAAACAGACATTTGGTCATTGGGTGTAACCTGTATTGAACTTGCCGAGAAAGAGCCGCCTCACAACGAACTAAATCCAAATCGAGTAATGATGAAAATTAGAAAATCACATTCACCAAAGCTAAAAAATCCCAGTCTTTGGTCAAAAAATTTCCAAGATTTTTTGACCAAATGTTTAAATAAAAATCCAGATGAACGCTTAACAGCCAGAGAATTACTTAAACATCCATTTATTGCATCCTATTCAGGCGATGAAAAGCCTATAAAGCATCTACTTGGAGAAAAAAATGCCGATATTGATGTTGTTGAAGAAGTTGACACTGATGATCATGATTCGAATAAAAATCCGTCTCTGGATACTAGCAAGGCCTCAAATGTTCTAACAGATGACACAGAAGCTAAATCTGTCGCTGAGAATGAAAAAGAAAGTAAACAAGCTGAAAAAATAGAAGAAAAAACGGAAATACCAGAAAAACTAGAGGAAAAAACGGCTACAAAAATCACCAAACCAATAGCACCTCCACCACCTGTACCAAGTCATGTTGCCAACAATGCTGCAGCTGTTTCTACTTCCAATGAGCCTGTTGTAAAAATAAGTCCGAAAAATTCACCTACTAAGAAAATTGAGGATAAAACTAAAATCGACTATGATTTACTAAGTGAGAAAATATTTGAAGAAATATGCGACGATGTGATCAAATGTGATGACCGAGCACCTTCTGTTCCAGATGTTATCTTGCAAGTAATTAGCGAAATTTTGTCCGAAACAAACAACTCGAGTAAAGACGAAGAAGTTGAGCAAGTGGCTCGTGTAATTTCCAACTATGATTTAAACAAAGATTCAAACAAATCTTCCAAATCGCCAAAAGCTCAAGTTCAAAAGACAGAAACAAAAGAAGACAACGAAGTGCAAAAGTTGAATCGTTCTAGAACAAGAAAGACTATAACTAAAACTTTTGTAGTCGATGGTCAAACTGTCACCGAGACAATAAAGAAAACAGTTATACCTGAGGAAGAAGAGCGACAGAGAAAACTAATCGAAGATAGAAAACGAGACCTCATCGAGCATAGAAGAAATTTGAACGAAGATAGACGAAAATTGGTTGAACAAACTCGAAAACAAGATCAGGAAAAAGAATCACTGGAACATGATTTTAAGGAGCAACGAGAAAAATTAATAAGAGAATTTGAGATAAAACTGGCGCATATTTATCAATTGAGAAAAAGTGAAATTGAAAGATGTGAAGAAGCTCAAGCTATTGAGTTAAAAAATACTTTAAAAAGACTGAAAAGCGAACAAGAAAAATCGCTTAAAATTTACAGGGATCAATTGAAAGAAGAATTTAAAGTGTTTAAAAAAGAAATTGAGTCAAATTCAAATCATATAATGATGCCAAAAGAGCACCGAGAAATGCTAAAAAAACAAAAAGAAAAGGAATTAATTAAAAGGGTAAATATAAATTGTTTTTTTGTCACTTAAAATTAATAATAAATAAGTAATTAAATTAAAATGATCATGGCCAAAAATTAAAAATCATCAAACAAAATTTCTAAAATTTCACAAGAAAAAAATTTATTAAAATCTAGAAGCTTAAAATTAAATGTAAAATCTAATTTTTTATTTCTTCAATTTTCTGCAAAAATTATGCACGGTATTTGAGATTGGTTTAACATGTTTTGCTACACATGAAAATATATCTGCTGTAATTCAAAAGATTACTGAAAATTAAAAAAAAAAATTCATGATCATAATTTTTTTTACTGATATTCAAAGAAAGATTTAAACTAAAATGCAAAAATTTAATAGGCATCGGTTTCTGGAGATCAAATATCAAGTTTTTAATTTTCAATTTTTTTATGCATTATTCATAACCAAAAATCAAGAGAAAAAAATTTTTTTTTATTAATCGAATTACTGTATCATTTTTCAAAATTTAATATAAATAAAAGTAATTGATTGATCTAAACTTTTACCTTTTGCTTGCTACCTTTTTATTTCATTTTTTTTCCTGAACAATTAAATATTCAAACATATTGTAACTGGTAATACTATATTAAAATTTAATTAGATTCTTTATTCTAAATTGCCACTTAAATTTCACAATTTTATTATTTTTTTCTGGTGGGTTTTATGAAATTTAGTACAAAATAGAAAAATTGAACAAAAATTAATACTAAAAAAGCTTATAACTTTTTTTCTGAAGGCTTTTAATTAGTTCTGTAAGTGCAACAAATTACAACATACTTAGTTGCCCCAAGAGTCAAAATCTGCTAATGATGTGCAAAGTCTCTGCAAATGCACTATAGTCAAATTTTGCATAATTTAAATTTAGACTAATTTGACTATAGTGCATTTGCAGAGTTTTACCAGATTGTTGATAATAGTGCAACTTTGAATGTTGCACCATTTTGTATTTACAGAACTAGCTTTTGACTTTTAAAAGTATAGTTATAAGACTTTTTAACTTTTTGTTCTGTTCTATTGTACTAAATTTTAAAAAACCTGTCTTGTGCAATAATGATTAATCTTTTTTTACACTTTTAATAAGGAACAAACTACAGAATTTTGTTTTAAATAAATGTTTTAGAATATATTTTTTCATTGGAGATATTTAAAATTAGGAAAATGGTAAGGTCTATTGAATAAAACCTTATTTACCTCTTGAAAACTATCAAATTTTATTCTAATCTAAAATTAAATATTATTTATTTAAACTTTTTTCAACTTATTAATAAAAAAAAAGCAAAAGTTAGAAAATCTTAAAAATTTAAACTATTATAGTCTTTGTAGTCTTTAGCCATCAATCATCGAGTAGTTCGATTCATATCTTGTATTATTCACGGCTTTTGAAGCCAAAAAAACTCATGAGCCATTGAACCCAAAAGACGATAACCACGAGGAGAAAGATCTGAGCTATTTTGAATGAGGAAGAAATTTGGTTGTTTGCAGCGACGAGATATCTTTGATTGTAATGTGGAAAGGTCATTTGATAATTGGCAAATACTAAGCTTGTAGTTACTCTCAACAGCTGTACGTAGGAATCTTGATCGAGAATGGCTTGTCTATCTGACCATCTCTTTTTCTAAAAGCTTGTATTACCACAATTCAATTTTTTAAAAAATCTTGTACCCATCTTAATTTAAGTTTTCATTTTATAAAATTTTTATAAAAATTAAAGAAAAAACATATCATTTTGAAAAGCATTCAATTCTTTTTTTTTAACAAATTATATGATTTAAAGTAGTATTAGAATTATAAGGATTCTAAAATCAAAAATATTCAACCTTTTAAGAAATGCAAAAATATAAAATTATTTAAATTTTTTTACAATTTTATTTTCATTGAACAAAAAATAAAAAAAAACGAGTCAAATAAAATGGGTCGAAAAATCCTTCCGGCCTTTGAGTGTTAAATTGGAGAAAAAATAAATGAGAAAATTAAAGCAATAATTAATCTGTTCTTTTTAAAGGAAGAAGAGTATCAATTGAGTCAAATTGGGGAGCTTGCTGAAGAAGAAAAACGAATAGTAAAGCTACATCGGCAACAGCTGATGCATTTAGAATCAACATCTTTGATGGAGAAACAAAATTTGACTAGGACAAAAGAAGCAGCCATTTGGGAACTTGAACGTCTTCAAATGGAACAGCGTTACAATGTTGTACGTAAACATGTGCGAGACTTTTTTTATCTTCAACGCCACTTGATGCTATCCAAACAAGAAAAAGACTTAGAACACTTGCGTCAATTGAATACAAAACTTGAGGAAGATTTGATTCGACGACAAAACGAAGAAAAACGCCTTTTCCTGAAATCTCTTCGTCAAGAGCAAAGAAGCAGGCGCGAAATGTATCGTCGATCTTTGTATATTGTTCCAACTGGAAGCTCACATTCATCATCAATAATAGAAAGCTACAAGATTAGCTCCGAAGAAGAAAAGCGAAAGCTTAAAGAATTCGAAGAAAGAGAAAAAGAAAGATTTGAAAATGAACTTCAACGATTAAACATTCGCCATGTGAAACAATTAGAAGAATATCGAATAAAAGCCGATAACATAATGAAAGATTTGGATGATGAACAAAGATTAAAAAGAAAACAGTTGGTCGATGCGGAGACAAAGTGCCTTCGCGATGTAGATGAAAGATACAACCAAGAATACGCTTTTTGGCAAAATCGACTTCGATCAAGAAAACAAAAACTGGAAGATGATTTTAAGCGCGAAGAGTCTGAAAGAGCTCTGTTTTATCAAAATTTTAGTAATAATATTCAAACATCAAATACATTGGGCCAAAATTATGCTACTTTTCAACGATCAATCAGTTCTCCTCATCACTCAAACGGCTCGAATAGCCAATTTTCTCCGACAAGTACTTCGAGCTATATTTCTAATCCAAACTCGGGCCAGAAGCCGGGCTATTACAGTAGCATCAATGCATGTGTCAATTCATCCTCTTCTTCTTCAAATTCAAATGTTCAGCCAACAGAGTCTATTTATTCATTCAACGTTCCCGAAGGATTTGTGTATAGTTCTCACCAGCACCATGTTTACCATCAGTATCATCAAAATGGTAGCCAAAGCCAAACAGCTAATAATCAATGAATGTCAATTTTTGTTTAGATGGTTTTTGTTTTTTATTTAAAAATAAAAATAAAACAGTTTCATATCCGAATAATTTTTTTTAAATTTTAGAGTTTTTTTTTAATCGAACTTTTGTAGTCTTTTTGTTTCTTTTTCTTTAAGGTTCAGATAACGCTAAAACTAGAGCACTTCAAATCGAATATTTATTTTTTTTATTTGATTTTAATTCAATATTATATTACATAGAAAAAATTTAAATATTTTTGTTCTTTGGATTCAAAAAAAATTAATTTTAAATAAAAAATTTCAAACACATTTTTGATAATTTTCAACTTTTAATACTTAATCAATTTAACATTTTTGGATTTAACACTAGAAGCATCAATCATTTTTTCATGTTTTTTTAATTCAAAAATATTCAATAAAAAACTATAATAATTTTATAAATATATAAAAAAAATAAAACTATATAATTCAAAAAAGATATATTTATTTGAAAAATCCATTCAAAAGATACGAGAATTTAAAAATTTTGGTCCTTCTAGTGTTAATTGTTTTACGAAAAATAAATTCTTTAGTTATTATTAATGAAATACTTTTGATTGCAAGTATTTAAATAAAATTAAAATGATTAATAAATAAAAGCTTTAAAAATTATTATATGTTTTAATTTTTTTCATATTCATTTAAATATAGTTACATAATTTTATTTCGTTTCTAAGTTTTATTTATATCACATTGATTTCTAAACAAATGATTTTTAACTAGATTTTTTTTCCCTACTCATTAAAAAACCATCTTGAGAAAAAACCTTTGATCAAATTTGTATTGAAATGAAACCACTCTTTAATTGATTTTTTAAATTGAAATCAAATTTTGAAAAATATAAGATCTATTTAAATTTTTCAGCAAGCTTTAGATGCTAAAATTTTGATTTTTAAATTTTTTTTCATTTGATATTTTTTGTATTTTAAAAATAATATGTCCTATTTCATTAATGTATGTTTTGTCCCGTTGAAAACGTCTTTGGACTTGTAAAGTCTTTTCTTTCATCAATTCAAAAGTCATTTACTCTGTGTGAAATTAATGTTTGGATCTTAATTGTCCTGAAAAGATATTTATGTTTAAAATAAAATAGATCTGCTTTACCATCAAATCTTGAAATTCATGGTATTTTGGTTGAAATCAGTTATAAATTTTAACTTAATGAAGTAATATTTGGTGAAAATATAACAATTTTGCAAAAAATAGTAAGCCTAAAAGCTTCAATACTCTATTTATCATAAAACAATAGTTGAATTAAGTTTCAGTTTCAATTTTCATACCATTCTTTAATTATTGTCTTTGTTAAACAAAAAAATCCATTAAAAAAACATACTTCATTCAAAAATTATTGTTATGGCAATTTTTTGAAAGAGATTAATTGAAATCTTGGCCAATTCTATATTTTTTTCTTGCATTGATTATTTAAACAAATTAATAAATGAACAAATATATCAAACATAAATAAATGATATTTTAAACGTTTTATAAACATAATGAATTTTATTTAAATTTTGTTTCTGAAATTGTTTCTTCAATTAAAATTATGTAAAATTATAATCTATTTACAAATGAAAAATTTTAAATTTAAGTAAGTTATTACATTTTCATGATTCAAAATTATATCAAAATTTTGAACAGCGAAATTAATTTTCCTTGTGCTTTTAAATATTTGAAATTTTCTATTAGATTTGAAAATAAACCATAAAAACTTTCTATAAAACAATAAAATCAGAAAATCAGTAGAAATTTAATTGTGCAATTAAAATTTTTTTACAAAATTTTGAATCTGATATTTTATCAAAAATTTTACTTAAGCAATATTTTTAAATCAATTAAAAAAAAACATTAGCCGATTAGAACTCACATTATTATATCAAGCAAAGAAATAGCTTTAATATACCCTATTTTTAAAGCCAGCTATCAAAGATATTTTATCGTAAATTTAGATCTTATTATTTGCTTTTAAAGGAACAAAATATTTGAATGCAAAACGATATGATGCAGATCTGAATCAAAAATTTTCGAATTAAACTTTTGATAAATTTTGTTTTTTAATTTTCAAATCTTTTTATTTTCCTAAGCTTTTTATATGAACAAAGGAAAAATTTTTCAACCAAATTTATTTTCTATAAAAATACTAGTAAAGGAAGGACCCCAAGCAGTGAGAATGGTCTTTTCAGTCCCATGTTGGGTAGTTTTGAAAATAGAAGGGAACAAAATTTGAAACTGTTACAAGACAAGATATTACTATTTTTTTATAATTTGAGAAATAAATTTAGTTGAAATAGATCTTATGTTATGTTAAGAATGGATAAATATTTTTTAGCGAAAGAATTTAAATTTAGTGAATTAATTAAGTTGAAATGAAATACTAGAACTCAGTTTAAATAGAGCCAAAATTAAAATATTTTAACCATTAATAAAATCAGTATATTCTGGAACTATTGAATAAGATAAATACGATAGTCAAGTGAATAATTTTTGATCTATTTTAATTTTCAAAATTAGTAAAATATTTTATGAACTTTTCCTAAAGCAAATATTTAAATATTTGGTTTGATATTTCTGTTTTACCAGCTCATTTTGCTTCTGTTTGTCAACGAAGGCCTTTTGTTCATTTGAATCTTTATTTGTTTATTAATTAAAAGAAGCTTTTTGTTGGAATAAATGCTTAGAACAATAAAATTTTTTTTAAAAGGAACCCTAGAATAAAAGTAATTTTCAAAAAAAAACCAAACCTTTTGAAAATTTGTAAAAAAGAATCATAAAATTTAGATCAAATTCAAGAATAATATAATATAAATTTCGTAATTTTAATTTCTTAATTTCAAATGGTTACATTTTAAACAATGCTCAAAAACAGATAGCGTTCAAAGTTTGTTTTTAGTAGCTCAACCTTTAATTGAAGAAAAAATCAATTAATCATTATACTAATTTAATTGTTTGATATAAATTAAAAGCAATTAAAAACATCATTTTAAAAAGATTATTCCTATCATAAGGATATATTGGAAAAATTATGATTTTTTTTATTATAGATTATTAGAGTTTGTTATACCAAAAATATTTTGATTATTTAAATTCATCAATTATCGAATTATTTAAAAAGTGATATTTTTTAGAAATATCTAAAAACAGTTAAATAAAAATTTTACCTAATAAAAATATTGATTATATCCAGTTAGTTATCAAATAAACAAAGAGCTTTTTAATGATTTAAATAATTCAAATTATTTAGATACTTGCCAAAAATAATCTTTCAGCTTTTCCAAATCTGGATTTTACTCAGCCAGATTAAGTTTAATTAGTTTTTCAAGAATTTATAATCTAATTTTATTATTATCTTGGTTGAGTTTTTTTTTAATAAAAAGGAAATATTATATGAATTATCAATTAGTCATTATAATAATATTTTGATTATCTAAAATGAGTTGGTTAAAGTTTCTCAAATCTGATATGACATGACTTTTTACAAGAATATTTAAAATAATATTTTTATTGTAAAAAATCAGAAATAATAATCCTGTAAATCTGGATTTTATTTTTTCATATTTTAAACACTAGATTTTTTTTCAATAGTTTAACAAATTTGTAGAATGTGGTTTATATGCTAAGCAAACTCCTAGGTATGTTTAAATAATATACAATTTTGATAAAAATATTGAAGTCTAATATACCAACAGTTAAAAAACAATATGTAAAATGTCAAGATATCAAGTCTTAAGGAAAGATTCAAGATTAATTTTAATAATTTTCGAGTTTATTTATTTAAAACTTGTTTTATAATTTAAAATAAAAGTATTGAAATAATTTTAATCCAAAAAACAAGCAATTTAATTATATTTTTTCTAACTTTGGAAAATTAAGCAAATTAACAGGATATTAAACTAAAAATGTTATGTAATAAGTGCTATACCAAATTATTTTATTTAACATGATCAGATCATCAAGCTTGCATTTTAATAGAGTTCAGTTACTGTTTAAATTTTTATTCAACTGGTCTATTTAGTAAGTCAACACATTTTACAACTCATAAAGCAATAATTTAAAAAATATTTAAGTTTAAGTGATAATTAAAAACGTGAAAGCTATTTTTCTCTAAAAATAAGGCTTTTCAGATAAGAGTTTTTTACCGCGGTTAAGTTTTTAAAATTTTTAATGAAAAACTAAAGGTTAACAGGATTAAAATCTTGAAAATAAAAACAATATTTTTTAGATCTCTTTAAAAAAATAAGCGTACTCTACTTTTAGATATATTTTTTTAATATTGCTCTTATATATTCCAAAATTAGATCCTAGCAAAAAGAAAATCGAGCAGTAATTGTTCAAACTTTGAAGCAATTAATTTGTATAACTATCATCTATAAATAAAAAGTTTGGGTGTTTGTCAATCAAAAGCTTAGAAATAATTAATTTTGATACTTTCTACAATTAGAAAAAACCAAAGAAATAGTTAGACCTAGGTAAATCGTTCTAAATTAATGCATCAATCAGAAAGAGATAAACCATACCACTAAATTCATAGATAGGAGCTATTTTATGTTTATAAAAACATAAAATAACCAAAAACGATTCAACTAATGTCTCATTTTTTCATTGTTAGTTAGAGGCGACTCATTTGTTTATTAAGATACAAAAACACATCAAATGTTCAAAGTGACAGTGCAATAATGCTGAAAATAATAAACTATTTTTACAAAAATAAAATTTCTAAGGAATTTTTTTTAAAATTAACTTATACATATATATTAAGTTTCGTATCACTTGTCAAATAGAATAAAAGTAAATATTATTTATATTTATTCTTTTAATCACTAGATTAAATTAAAGTTTATACAATTTTTGTTACATCATTTTTAAAAAAAATTTCTTACAAGTCATAAAATTTGGGAATTAGTTGTTTCAAATTAAATTTTTCTAATGATTAAAAAGAAAGAAAATACTTTTAAAAATAACAAGTAAGATTTATGATAGTTTTTCTGTTAAAAATAATTAATGTTAAATAGCATAAAAACCAAGTTTTCAAAAATCTTAATTATTCATTAAATCTAATCTTTTTTTAAGTGTTTTTTTGAAAATGCAGAAATTTTCGTTGAAAATTTCAAAAGTTTAGTTTCAAAAGAAAAACATAGAAATTGTAAAGTTTAAATTTTGAAAAAAAAATAGTATTTTTATTTTAAATTAATTAAACGTGTGATAATTAAAACGATCATTAAACAATGACAAAAAACTAATTTTGAATTTTTTTTCTTATTTTCGGAACATTACCTTGATAAAATAATTCGTTGTCATTATAATTATAAATTACCTGAGTTAAAAAGAGACCAAAAAATTAATTATCAAAATTAAAATTGCATTTTATTTCAAAATAAAACTCAACCTAAAGCAGTTAAAAAAATGCAACAAATTTTTGAGTCTCTTTCTTTGAATTGATAAAATTTCAAGCTTTTAGTTGTATAAATTAACAACAAACATAAACATAAAAATGATTTTTATTTAACGTTTGGAACTCATCAGCATTTTTTACATTTTGATTTAATCGACTCTATTTTTAATGATCCTTGAAAAAAAAACACCACATTATTAAGAGCTCAATTATAACAATTTTTTAATGAAAAAAGCATCAACTTTCAAAAAAAATAGTAAAATTTTTTTTTCTAGCCAAATTTATTTCATTTTTTAGAAGTTGTTGGTGAAACAATAAACCTATGTTTAAGAGAAAATCAGAACTAAAATCTAAAATTGTGAATAAATTTTTTTATGATTAGCCAATAGATGTTTGATGAGAAATGATGCATGTTTTATAACACTGTTATTTAAATATTTTAACTGAAATAATTTGAGTTAAAAAATTTAAATTGATCTTTAGAATTTTGGTTTAGAATCATGAAAAAATTAGGAAAATCAGCTGTGTTTGTTTAGGTATAATAACAGAATATTGAATCTAATCTTGTGTACACACAATAATCTTTTTTGAAACGAAACTCGTACACGAACAAATAATTTAGTCTGTTTTAATTTTTCTTGTTCAAATAAGTTTGTAAATTAATTTTGTTCAGAATTTTTTTATTCTAATGCAAAAGTCAATAATTATTCTATTGTCATTTTGAAAAACATGTCCCTCAATAATAGATAAACACATTTCTTAACGGCATTTAGTTTAAAAAGTAATTACCTTTATTTTTGATTTAAAATCTAAAAAACAAGTTTCTACTTTCGTCTTGAAAAAAAAAATTTCATATTTACTCAAATAAATCTTCATTCAAATTATATTTGAACAAGATTTCGGATTTATAAGTTTGAAGGCCCTTTTTCAATTAGGTAATACAAATGCTTTATCTAAAATCTACGAGCTTGAACCAATGCGAAGTTAAAATTTATTATGAATCAATCTAAGATTAAATACCACTTTAGTTAAAAAAAGAATCCTAATGCATCTAGTTTTGAACTTTGAATAGCTGCTTTCGGAATTTATACGCTATATATGTTGTTTCATACGTAGTTTGTAAGAAAGCCAATTTAAAAAAAATGTTTAAAAATGGTACTTGTTTTTTTATCGTGCAATATTGCATAACGCGCTATTTCTTCTTTTTTTCTCTATTATTTAAACTATTTTATTTGCCTAAATAATAAAAGGAAATATTATAATTATTGTAAATATTAAATCTTTTTGCATAAATCTACAACAAAAAAAATTGTAAAGAATTTCATTAAATGATTGATTTAATTTAAGCATGCTAGAACAGTTGTTTATTTAATGCTCTTCTTTTTTGAATTTGTATTTCGGTATTTTGTAAATTTTTCTGGCCTTGACTCGCTTTAGTCAATTTTTTGTTTTAAATTGCACAACCAGTCAGGCCATTAATTTCATAGCTATGAAATTCCTAGATATCCATAACACCTGTATTGTATGATTTTTATGTTATTTATTATGAGATTAAATATTTAGTTCAACTCTATTGTAATAAACAAATATTTTTCCCAAAAATATTACTAGAATAATTATTTAGATAATTTGAATTAGATTTTTTTTTAAAGAAAATTAATAATTTTCTAATTGAGATATTTTAAGTTATTTTTAAAAGTTAAAGCTTTAGTTTATAGATAAATAAACATCAACATTAGATTACCAGAGGGGATGTGTCTCTTATGCAATAGGTTGAAAATTAAAAAAACATTTATACTAAAAAATGGATATGTAAGACATTTAAAAGCCAAAATTAACTCAAGCTTATTTGTTGAAAGTAATCATATTGTTTGTTTTTAGACCTAGTATCTACTCGCTCTTAATCTAAACAAAGCCATATACATTTTAAATAGCATGGATAAATGTTTAGTGACCATCAAAAATTAGAAAATAAGCAATTTGACTTTAGATTGTTTTATATTTCTATCAAACACATCTTATAATTAATTTGTCATGCATTTCAGATTATTGTAAAAAAAAAAGAAATATCTTTATTATTTTAAGTAGATTTTTTATTTTTGTAAGGCAACAAAAATGTGCTAGTTCCACACTGGAGGCACTTTTCTAATTAATTGCACTTACAATCTTAAAATTATAGTAGGTAATCATTCGATCAAAAAACTGATATTTAAAAACTAGAAAAATAGGAATTCAATAGTGCAAGATGTTTATCTATTTTTTTCCAAGTCAACCTGATAAATTTTCTTCTCAATAAAGAAAAACAAGATATTTTAAGAAGAGTGTTTTCTTAATTTTATGTAATAAAATACTTTCAAAAATTACATAAAACGTTTATAAATCATAAAAAATTATAATACAGTTAGAACCAAACGTTTGCGATTCCATTAGATTTTTCTCAATTACAAAGATAATAAGTTAAAATTTAGGCATTGTTTGTCGAATATGCCTGAGCATTTTTGGCGTGCGAATGTAAAATTTAGTTTAAAAAAGCACTAAATGTATTTATAATATTTTGCTATGACGACAAAAACCTCAATTTATTTATTTCCTCTAGTTTTCTCTTTTTAAATCATGAAAACTAATTAAAAACAAACTTGATTTATGGTTTTTGTGAATTTTAATTTTAAAATAAGCTATTCAAAATCTGATTTTTTTCTTTGATGGGTCAAACAAAATTCGAATATTTTAGAAAGCGACGCTTTGTCTAGAGTCTTTTAAATTAGCTTTTCAAAGTCAAAATTAGTATTTTAATTCTAAAACTAAAAAAGAATTTCAGTCTTTAAATTAAGCATATTTTTTAGATTTTATTTATCGAAAAGAATTTCGTGACAATCAAAGCAAAACTAGAAAATTTTTAAGAGAACAGTCTTATTGTAAAATTTATTTGTGTTTGGTTACCTCTAAAAACAATTATGATAACTGAAAAATATTTATAAAATTTGACAGATTTCTTTATTCACATTTATTTTGATTACTTATTATTTCTAACCTTTTAAACTAGGCATTCAGGTTTATATTTATTTATCTGTCAAACAGATGAATTTTCAAAAAAAGCTTAATTTCAGAAATGTTAAACAATATTTATTAGCTAAGAAGTTCGAATTTAACAAAATGTTAATTTCGATACTTTGATGCAATTTTTTATTGATTTTATTTTCTTTGTTATAAGATCTAATAGCCGTGACAAAAAATCATCTGATCCTAAATTCTCAGAAGAAAAAAATTAAATGTAATTTGATATAAAAATTAATTGATACATATTTCAATTATTTTTTTTTCTAGTTTTGAAAAAAATAATCAAAGTGTTCTTACATGATATTTTAGCTGAATCCATTGAGAATTTAGTTAGTTTAAAAGGTATTTCATATAAACAAAAAATAATTTGCTTTTGATTTTTTTAATTTAAGAAATCTTTTTAATTTGTGAATGCCTTACTTAGAGTATTCTAGTGTACTACAGCTTATTCTAATGATTAAGTTTTTTCCTTTGATTTAGTATAATTTTTATCTTTGTGAATATTTGCTGTTAATAAAAACTAAATTATTTTTTTATAGCTTTATTTGTTCAATATTTATAACTTTTTAGATTTTGAATTTATCTTGTTGTCTAAAATTAGCAATCAAAATTCTAAAACATGGAATATATTGTAGTGAATTAGTTCTAGTTTTTCATTAACTGAACATATGATCAAAACAAAAAATTTTGAATTTTCTGCCCCAAGGTCGAATTAAATTCAATTTCAAACCGTTGGTTGCACTCTCATTTCAAATATTTGCTAACGCTCATGTACATAAGTTAACAGAAAATTGATTTTTTTTTCTTTTAGTGTAAAATTTATTTACCTGAATAATAAACTTAAATTTTGAGTAAGTTTTTTCTTTCATGTGCGTTGTATTGTTAAAACATTTAATTAACCTTTTATTCGAAATAGCAACTGCTATAAATTTGAAGAAATATTATTCTTATATTTCACTGATGCTAATTACCGAAATAGAAGTCCTCTTTCGGCAGTTTCTAGGCAATTTGATTTTATCTGAATAGCAGAGTTTTTCTTCTGACTAGACTGTATTTTGCTATTCGATTCCAAGCACAAATTTTTATACATTCTTTTTCAATTCTTTAGAGTATTTTTTTTTTCAAAGAAAATTTTATTTTAAAAAATTCAATTAAAAAAATGGTTTAAATTAAATTAAGCATTTTGATCACTTTTTTACCTGTTCGTTTAGATCTTAATTTATTTTGTTATATTATGTACATTATCAAATTGTAAAAAAATGAGCGATAACTCCAAACATGATTCTAAGCGATCAAATTTGCATACATCAACGACCCAGTTGGGTGGTAGAGGCACCGTTCGCCGTAGACGATACAGAAGAAATGCAAACCTTAGTGAGAATCAAATAAGCGAGTCTATGCGCCATTTTCTTGTACGACACGAGTTTCAAGATTATGGACAGATGGAAAGAGTGAGCTTTGTGTACGAAAACGGTGATATTACCAGCCATGATTCGGTTAGATTATTGGCCAATCTAAAGAATGGTTTATACAACTTTAATCTAAATACTCAAACAAAACCGAAGCGATCAAAATCAAGGAACTCAGTAGCGTCAAAGAGCACAACTCGAACAGACAAAGCTGGAGAACTGTTTCATACTTTAGATTTTATCAAGCAACAAACTCAAGTTGGCAATCTGGACCCAGAAACTCAAGAAAGAATTAAATTTGTTACAGACGAAATTTATCAACTTATCGGTTCAGATGCTTATGAATTTTTAAGCGCTTTTTCTCAGAAAAGTCCTGTTTCAGAACAACTTCTTCCCACTTTTTCGACTCTAACAGATGATTCAGAATTTATACCCCAAGTAGTAAATGATTTCGAGAAGGCTAGTGAAGAAAAGTCAGAAAATATTGAAAAAAAATTAGCTGAAGACTTAACAGTTTCGAGTTCAACATCTCTAGACCCAGTTTCTTTTAGTATAGAGCCAGAAATTTTAGTAGAAAAAAAAAACAATGCGAATAAAAAGCCAAAAAAAAAGAAAAAAAAATCTAAAGCTAAGGAAACGGCTCCAATATCTGAATCAGATTTTTCTTTGCCTAAAAAAGATAAAGATTTAGATTTACAAACGAGTAAAGCTAAAACGGAGCCCAATGAGGATAAAAAATTCGAATTTGAAGTGAAATCAAGCTCAGAAGAAGTTAAGTCTTTAGTTGAAAACGATAATTCTAGATTAGACAAAAAGGAAAAACAGAAACCACTGGACGATGTAAAGGAGTTGAGAAACATGGCTTTTCTGAGAACAATTCCTCAGAAAAAGAAAAAAAAACCCAAAAATTTGCCAAAAAAAAGAAAAATAAATGAATGTGACACTGATTCTAATTCGAAAATTGACTCAAATGACAAAAAAACTAGTATGCTAATTGAAAAAAAGAAAGTCGATACGAATAAAAAAATGACAAAAAATGTGGATATAATGGGGAATAAATTAAATCCAAAAATGGTCTCAAATCTCAGCACTGATGAAAGTTCTAAATCAATAGATAAGAAAATTAGAAAACGACAAAATATAGAATCGAAAAACCAATCAAAATCAGAATTAATGAATAGGAAAGATAGCGAAAATTTTCAAGATAAAGAGGCAAAAAATAAAAACAAGAAAAAATCGAGTAAAAAGAAAAAATCTACTGAGAAATACGCTGATTTAGAAGCAACACAAAAAAAACAAGTTTCTCACATTTCTAAACAAGAACCAGATGATATTGATAGCAATAAAAAAACTTTTCAAATAGACATTAGATTAGAAGAAGATAAGAAAGAAAATTTGCAAAATAGTTTAATTGATGATAGTAAAAAGCAAAATTTTCATATAAGTCAAGACATAAATCCTAAGTTTGCAAATGATGTGCATAAAAATTTAGATATCACAAATAGGTGCGATATAATAATGGAAAATTTGGACAGGACTAAGCTAGAAATCGAAGAACTAACTCAGGGAGTAATATCTAGACAGTCTGTTTCCTCAATAGAAACACCTTGTTCTGTGATTAATCAAAGTTTTTCAGACATAGTAGAGCAGAAATTTGAAGAGAACAATGCTTTTGAACTAAATGATCTTACAAACGAAAGTGAAAATATACAAGTTTTAATTGAGAAAAGTTTAGAAAATACTGGCCAAGATGATGATCAAAAAGAAGATGAGACTACTGAAGAAACTAGTGAAAAATGTTTTAAAGAGAATAAACAAAATGATAGCGCGGAAGAAAGTAAAGAGAAGCCCGATGAATCAGAGATTTTAACTTTGAAAATAAATTGTGAAACTTCTGCTGCTGAGAATCAAAAGAATAAACAATCAGATAGCAGTGTCAAGTCAAAATTTAGGCAGCCTATTCAGATTATAAATTATAATGAAGCCTCAAATAAAAAACTCCCGGTGCATGAGATATTAATCGAGGAAAACTTAAAAATTAAAGCCGAAATGTTCTACGAAAAGAGAGTTTTTATTCACAAGACATATGAGTCATCTTCGTCAGAGAAATCGTTTTCTAAAAGCAAATTAATAGATATATACAACTATAACGAAACTACAAATGAAAATATAATTTATGAGGATATGCAAAAATCTAAATCTATTACTAATATCAACGAATTGTCAGAGGCAACTAGTAGGTTTTATTTTAATTGCTTTAGTTCCGTAAATGCTAAAGTTAGTTTAGCAAAAGGTTATTTTTAGTATTTTATTGTTTTAGGGATTTCTTTTTTTAGAGCAATAAAATTTACGAGCTATTTTGTCAACATTTTTGCTAGCTAAAACAAATATCATGCTAAAAATCAATTTTTCTAATTTTTGCTATTTTAGCCGAGGAAAAAATCACTGATGATAAAAATATTGCACCAGAGAGTGATGAAATATTGAAAGAAACTGCCATTAATTTAGTAAAATCGGTCATAAATAAAGCTATTGAGTCAGCTAAGCAAATAAATAATCAAATGGATGATAAACAACTAATTGAGAATCAACTTAGCAAAATTAGTTCTACGGATAGTGAAGTTAATGAATTGATTTATACTAGTGCAAAAATATTTGCATTAAGCGATTCCATTGACGCTAAAAATGATGAATTTAAAAATTCTGAATTATTTATTATAAAAAATACTGAATTGCCGATACATTCAAGTAAATCATCTGAAAGCGTTGAATTTTCAAATCTGAAAAATGATCAGTGCTTAAGTTCGACAGATAATTTGAATTATAAACTTATGGAATCATTTACAATTGAAATGGACAAAGGTTATGCCCAAATGGAAAAGTCAAATAATTATAATCAGTCGGTGGAAAGTGAAATTCAAAACGGTAAGCTAATTTTTTAGAAATAATCATAATTTAGCAAAATAGTGCTCTGTTGGAATATTTTAAAAAAATTAACAGATTTTATTTTTGTTTTTTGTTAACAAAATCAATTATTAAAATTTTATATTGATTAGAATTTTAAAAATTCTCAAGTCCTCTTTGAACTAATGCTTGAGTTTGTATTTATTTATAAATTATTTTTGAATTCAAAATAAGTCTCTTCTAGAGCCTTTTTTTTTGTAAAATTATCCTCTCTTCTTGTTTTTATTAAGGAACAGAAACTTAACTTGATTTTTTATTCTACTATTTATTAATTGCATAATAGGCTAATATTTTTTAAAATCATGATTATTCATTTTGAAACCTTTTCATTTTAAATTTTAGGAATTTTTTTTCCAAATTTGTAATTTTTAAAATTTTCAAATAGTCAATTCATGACAAAAGGCTAAAAAGGCAATATTTAAGAGATCATAAATCAAAAAAAATTAATAAGATCCGTCATTTCTGAATAAATAAACAATGGCACATAAAATTAAAATTTGTATAATTGTGGATTAAGTCAGAATTAAAATCAATAACAGAGCTTTGTATCGAGAGAATTCATTTTTAATAAAATTATGCCAATTCGAATGATAGCATTAGAAACAAGAAAAAATTTAAAAACAAATTTTTTCGTTAATACAAGTCAAGACTATCAAAACTTATTTTTTTTACATAAGCTGATTTCCCATCCTTTCAAAATTTAAATAAAAATATCGTAGAAAGTGTGAGATAAAAAAAAATATAAAAAAATCAAAGATAAAAAAAAATAAGTGAATTCTAGAAAATGTTAAGAATTTAGAGTTAAAAATGAACAAAAATATAAAAAATAAATAAAATAAGATTTAAAAAGGAAAAGCAATATTTAGGTAAAAGGATTTGATTAATATTTAATAATAAGGGGAAAAAAACTGGTTTTAAAAAAAAAAATAAATAAAGGAAAAAAGCCACATATTGAAATAAATTAAAATAAAAAAAGTGAAAAATGAATTTTAAAAATTATAGAGGAAACAAAAAAAATGGAAGAAGTAGAGAAAGATGAAGATGAAGACAAAGAAAAAAATAAAAACGTAGACATTCAATTAAAAAAAATTGAAAAATTAACTAAAGAGAAGGTAGAAGTGTATAATAAATATGATAAAAAAAAAGTTGCAGAACAAAAAATCGAAACATCTGAAGAAGACAAGCAAGCACCTATTGAAGAAACTGTTGTCGAAAAAACAGACCAAGCTTCAATCGATAGATTTATCAACATTATTGATTCGTTCATCAAAACTGAGCCATCTCCTAGCCAAGAAGAGCAAGTTCAAGTCGGAGAAGAAAAAGTCGAATCAAGTGAAACATTTGAAAAGTTGGTCGATAATTTCATTGTCTATACTAGTGTTGTAGAAAGTAAAGAACCAGTTTCGGTCGAAGCCTTTGTTGAGAATCCTGCTGAACAATCACAAGAAATTAAAAAAGATGAATCAGTCGCTGTCAAAGAAGAAGTTGCAATCGTTGAGGCTAAAGACGAAACATCTGAAGAAGATAAGTTTGAATCCAATGAAACTGAGATTCCAATTTATATTTCTCCTCTTTCTCACCATTTGGATTCTGTTTCTTTATCTTTTACGAATACTAACCATAAAAAATTTGATTCTTCTGATTTTTCTAATGGAGCAGATTCATTTCAAAATCGTTTTTTTGTAAATGAACATGTTGATCAATTGAATTCTCCCGTTAATTTTTCTGAGTCTAATTTACAATCAATTCATTCGTTTAATCGTATCCCATTTTCATCTAATTTTCCTTTTAATAATGACTCCTCCGATTCAGAAGACCCTTTGCAACTTGTTCGAATCAGTATTGTCAACAAAAAACCCTTATCAAATGATGTTATTAATTCCAATTTTTTCGATGAAAACCCATATTTGGATTCTTCTTTTCATTTTACTGACAACTTTTCCGATCAAAACAGACTTTCTTCATTAGACCCATCTATATCAAATGATTATGATTTTAAAAACTTAAAATATATTTCTTCAACATCTCGTGTAACTGATTCAAATGATTTTAATGCTTTTCATAGAGAATATCCTGATTATACAAACACTTTACGCTTTAATAACCCATTTTATGAAAATATACACTATTTTTCAAATGAAACAACCCAATTTAAAACTTTTAAGTATTCTGATAAAAACCCCTTTAAAAAAGATCTATTACATAATAATCAGCCCTTAAACGTAAAAAATTTAGCAAGTGGGGATAGAAAACAAACTCCTCAATCTGAGCAAACAACAAAGTCATCTAATTCAGCTTCTAATTTCGATCAAAAATCTATAAACAATATAAAAAGCATTAAAATAGATAATTTATTGGACAATAAATTATTAAATGATTCAAAACAGAGATCGATAAGTGAAAATATAGAAAATATTGGTCCTCGAACAATTAAAATAAAGGATAAATTTGAAGACGAATTACTTTTCAGAGAAAATTTGGATGAAATAAGGAATTTGAGAAATAGCTCAGAAATAGATCGATCAGTTGTCAAACAGTCAAGAGTCGAACCGAATTCAAAGCCAAACAAAGTTAAAAAAGAAAGCGGATTCTTTTCTGTTTTTAATAGAATTATAAACGTTATTAAGTCTCCTTTTAAAAGTTCTGATAAAAATAAATCGAATCAAAAATCGAAACAAAAAGAATTCAAACGATCTTTAATTTCAAGTGATGATGAAGATGAAGATAAAGAGGTTAGAATTTTCACAATCAGTGATATAAAAAGTAGCCATAGTAAACTTCCCTGGACAAAGAGCAAGGAAACTAAAGTTGGCTCTGATAAAACAAAAGATCTTACTCCTAAAGAAGTTGCTAAATTACGAAAGTCTAAAACAAATTCAAGTGGAAAATTTTCTGGATGGAAATGTTGTCTTTTTTAAAAGTCCAATCAGTGATAATAAACAGCTAAAATAAGTTTAACATAATCAGCTTCTTATTTCTGGCTCACAATGGAAAATATTTAAGAAATTTTTGAAAATTTATCATATTTATCCAACAAAAAGTAACAAAATAGAAACTTTAGAAAAAATGTGCTTGTTTAATCGGTTTTTGGATTTTGGGGTAAATATTTTTGAAGAAAATGTAATGAAATGTACAAATGTTGATGCAATTAATTGGCTGTTTGGATTGGGCTGCAGAAGTTTATCAAAAATTTTACTTACAATAATTCAAAATTTTGTTTGTTATTTATTTTTTTATTTTGAAAATTTAATTTATAATTATTATATTATTATTATGATGAAAATGGTATTAAAACCAGTGTAAATTTCAAGACAAGAAGGGTCTCAAAATAAGAATTATGGTCTCTTCTTTACCAAGTTAAATGTTTTTATGTGTTTAACGAAGTTTCAAAAAAGTTGTGTTCAATTTTTTTTTTTAGTTTGGTTCAAATTTTCTAAACAAGCATTTATTTTTCTAATTTTCAGTCTATCAAATTTATTTGAACCGTGTCTTTTGATTTTAGTCTTTCTTTTTTCGCTTTTTATGAGGAAAATTTCGTGCTAAAATTTTTTTTAAATTTTAAATATTTATACATCGGCCTATTGATAAGTTGTGATTATGATAAACAAATCCGACCGGTGTATTTTACCTTTTTTTAGATTTTTTTTTTCTTTTCAAATAAATATACACTGTCGGTTTTCTAATGCGTTTATTTCACTTTAATTTTAAATTAATTTTTTATTATAAAATTATCAAATTTATCTATTTTAGTTTATAAATTATTTCTAATTATCAATTAAATTATATATGTAGTTTTTAGCCTAATTAGCTTATTATTTGAATAAAAAATTTGGTAAACATAATTTTTTTAATTTAATATAATCCTAGAATAAAATTTTTGAAATTATTGTGAAAATTTATTTAAATTGAGCCATCATAAATTTAAATTATAATAGCAAGAAACTCCTAAATTAAGCACGATTTTTTTTATTAATTTTTAATATCTTCAAAATCTCCTAGGAAGTTTTGGATGATTGTCATATGATTGATAAAATTTTTTAAATAAAATTTTCAACAATTTATAATGTCCAATATTGAAACTAATGAAAAACAAAGAAGCTTCTGCATTTTAAAAGTAACTAATTCAGTTAACAGTTCAGCTCTGTCAAATTCTTCGATTAACTACACTTCAGACTGTAAATCTCATTCAAATGCATCAACAAATTACACTACAACTCGAAATCACGGCTCAAATGATTCAAAAAGTAGTTCATGTTCTCTTGATACTTCAATTTTTACAGAAAATTCTAAACAAGTTTTTTTTAAAAAAGCAAAATTTAACAAGAAAAATTTGATATTATTTTCTAAAATATTTACTCTTTTTATTTTAATTAGTATTGCAATTATTTGTATTTACATAATTTTCCCATTAATTTTAAAGAAAACAAAAACAAAATTATAGATAGTCTATTTTAAAAACATTATTTCCGTTTAAATCCTATTTTTTACCTTTATAACTTTTTTCTTATGTGAAATCTAATCGAAAATAAAAATTTTTATTTGAAAACTTAGAAATTTTTATACTATTTTGGTCTGGTGGTTTATGAGAACGCCTGTTCACTCAATAACTGAACGGATTGAAAATAGTGTTGGATACGGTCTTAGCGAACCGGTCAAAATCGCGGACGGTTTTTTGCGGTCAGACGGCGGTCTGGATTTTTGGCCGCCAAAGAACACGGCCATAAAATACGGCGCAAAAAAAAGGGCCAACCATAAACGGTCGGCCAAAAATTTTGCGGACTGTCATTTGGCCGGTTTCCGAACTGGTCTAAATTTTGTTCGCAATAAGGATTATATAAATTTATAATTATTTAATTAACTACTTATTATTAAAATTTTAAAAATTAATAATCAAAGACTTTTTTAATATTTTATCAAAAAAGATTTTTTGAGTTTCTTGCTGAACCAAGAAGATATTTTGAAGATTTTTATCTTTTTTCAACAAATTAATTGCTTAAATCTCCTTGCTTTTTTTTCTGGAAGAAATATAAATTTTTTAAAATTTTTGAGGACCAGATTTTGGGAATTTCCAAATTGAAATCAATAATATAAAAATATATTCAGATTTAAACAACAAGTTCGAGATTTATATAATATGTGTCATAAAAATGAATATTTTATACCAAACAAAAACGATTTCATTTTAAAAGTTCAAATTTTTTTATTAAAATTTAATTCTTATAAATTAGAATAAATTAATCGATAAATAAAAAAATTCAATTAATGAAGCAACAACATTTTTTTTAATATGTCATTAATACTTTGCACGTCAATGAATAAAACTACTTTTATTTAAAATTTTTTTATTGAAAAAATTTAGCTATAATGTTTTTTTGTTTTAAATAGCTAATAGAATAAAACTATATAAAATATTCTTTTCTTACACAAAATTGTTTAGCAAAATATAATTTACTCTATATTTTTATATTAACCTGCAACAATTGTAAAAAAGAAAAAAATTTATATAAGAAGATTTGGATAATATTTAAGTAAGTTGAATTAATTAAATATTTTTAATTTAATAAATTTATTATGAATAATATTTCACATAAAGAAAGAATTTCAATAATTTATTTTTAATTAAAGTCAAGTCTTTATAACCAAGGTATTAAAATTTTTTAAAAGTCCTATTCACAAAGTCGACTTGCCTTCATCAATTTTTAGTCAGATATTTATTGATTATGATTGCTAGTTGTTTGAATAATTTTATACCCTAAACATAAAACTGTCGGGAAATTTGAATAATTTTAATTATTGAAAATATCTGAACATTAATTATCGAAATTAAAATTTTAAAAAAATGAATTAAATTCGAATATTAAAACAGTATATCTATCATTTTAAGTATTTATTCAAAATTGATCTAATTTTCAATGATCTTACTTTTCATAAGGATTTACTTTGAATATTTTTTCCAAAAAAGTTATTTAGACTTGAAAAAAAAAACTAAAATTAAAAAAAAAACTAAATTTTTAAAAAAGGTACTAGTCTATGTTCAAAACCACATACACATGCTATGCCGACATGTTCAACAGCTGAATCCCATCTATATATTCCATTAATACATATTTTTGATCTGAAAAGTACAGGCCTTCGTTTCAAAACTGGTTGACAACTCAAAACATTACGATAAATTTTCGCGCTTCCAATCATCATACATGAATCACAAGTGCATTGAATTTGATTCATATATTTGGGAAACATGGTTGTCCGAAATATTTTCTTGACTCGCCAAGGACATAAAGATGCTTGGTTTATAACGCTTGCATTCCGAGTCAAAAGATTACACTCGGATTTGTCTACTAAAAAGTTTGAGGCTTTTATTTGAATAGTTTGAGACTCTGAGTCCAAAGTCAAAACTTTATTAGGATCTTGATATCTGTATTGTTCGTATTTTGTGAATAAAATTGTATAATTAGACAAAAGTCTGCTTAAGTATTCTTCATCAGGATCTTTACATATTTCTTTGTAAATGCTTGGCTCTTCAGAACCGAATGTCCTGCAAAGATTCGCCAAAAACAATGCAATGAATATAGAAAATTTTCGCATTCTTAAACTGAATTTTAAAATTTTAAATTCTGAAATTTTTATATTTGAGTTAACTTTTAGTGCCAAAAAAGATATAAGGAGGATATAAGGTGATAGGCTGACGGATATATGTAGGCAATTCCTTTTTACTAAAATCAATAGCTATAAAAAAATTCATTAAATTCAAAATTTTCACTTGATTAAAATTTTCATATATTTTTTACTTACTCAGACTGTATTCAAAAATTCTAATTAAAAAAAAATAAACGTTAAAATATTTAAAATCCTACACCTAAATAAATATTATGGATAAATTTAAGGTGATTTACTTTATTTTGACAAATGAGCAGAACTAAATTTTTTCGAAATTAGAAAAAAAAACAAATAACGAAAATATTCAGGCTAAAATTTATATTTAAAAATCAATTTTTTTAGAATAAATAAATATTTTTAAATTGACTTTCTTAAAGGAAATATTTATAATTTGTTTTCTTTACGAAAAATCTCAAAAAAAAAACTAAAATTAATTAGTAAATTATAAAAAAAGAAAAAAAAAATTACTTGTTTTAAATCAAGTAACAACTGAAAAAAATAAAATGATTTATTTAGATCTTCAATTTATGTCGAATTTAACTATATGAAAAACATGTTTTAAAAATTTCAATTAAAATAAGAAATTTCTAACTTTGTTTCTAGTTTTAGAGTAAAATTGAAAAAAAAAAAACAAAAAATTAAGATTAAAATAAATTGATAAAAGAAGATTATAAAAAAGCGAATAATATATAAAAAAAAAAAAAAATTATTACTTGAAAAAAAATACTGAAATTAGGATTTTTTTTAATTATCAATCACAATATTAATAAAAAGTGTCAATTATACTTAAAACACTCATTTTTTATTTATCTTATAAATATTTTATGATTTTTTGATTGTCGTAATGAAGTCTTTTCTTTTTTCATCTGAATGTAAACATGATGCTACAATTTGATATACAACTTACAACAGTACGTACTTTTTTACTTTTGTACGCTTTTAGACAGCTTGCTTAAGTACATGCTTTAGAGCTGCGCTAGGCTGCTTAGGCACTTAAAGAGATAATACTAAAATGTTTTAGATCATGCTCTAGAACATGCCCTACCTCAATATTTTCCGTTAGAATAGCAGGGATAATTAATATTTTTTTCTGAATTTTAATCATTTTTTCCTAATTTTTTATTTTTACTAACTTAACCCTTGAAATGAATAAATTTAAGTTAAGCAATATTCATGTTTATTTTTTTTAAATAAAACAAACTGAAATAAATTAAACTGTTTTGGCATTAATTCGACAATATTACCAAATTCTACAAAAATATGAACTTGAATTTTGTTTTGTTTTCATTTTATTGAATAGGTAAATAATAAAATTAATTTATTTTTTTCTAATTAGATAAATAAATATTTTTTTTAACCTTCCTGCTCGTACATCTAAAAGAAGAGGCTTTTAAAATTGTGATATATTTAATTTAGATAAAATTATTACATTTATTTAAAGTATCAAAGTTATTTTTGTCAGCTAAATTTCTTAAAATGAAATATCTAATTGCTTAATTTTGAAATTAAACGGACAACTTTTTTAGCTTACAGAAAAACTCTTATAAATGAACTTTTTTCTAAATTAAAGCAATTTTCTTAAAACCAAACGTCTTCTAAGAAAATTTAGAACGATCTAAAATATATTTTTAGCTTTATTTTAAACACCTAATTTAATGGGTTGATTTAAATTAATCCTAGATTGTATCGATTTAATAAAAATTTTAGTATTGAATATTTTTATTAAATAATAAAGATAAAGGAAGCTTTTTTTTTTTAAAATTTAATTAATTTTTAAATGAAAAAAACTGAAAAAATGTATATAAATAGTTTGTTAATATTTTCCGATACATTTTATTAAAAGAATAATAAATAAAAAGCTTTATGATGATAAACAAGTGCAAGCATACAGCACAAAAGTCAAACATTATAGTTTGATACTCTTCATTGACAATAAAACAATCTCTAAATGCGTAATAAAGTGCCAGAGGTAAAGTGCCAAGTGAAAACAAAACAGATATAGAAATGAGCATCAGAGTTATATTTTTACTTGCTTTGATTGACATGCGATAATTAATGCTATTGATCGGTCTTGTTCCATACGAATAGTTTAGGTTTGTAGACCCAGTGCACGAGTTTTGCTCGCTGAGAAATGACTTCCGATTAAAATATTTCTTAAAGCGAACAAAAGTAAAAATATTTATAACAAAAAGAACTACAGTGGCTAATCCAAGCCGAATTACAGACAAAAAAAATGGAATCAATCGGCCAAAGTATGTTTTGCCAAAATTAGTATACTCAATTTTGTATTCATCCGTATTTTTCAAGTGCACAATCTTGTTCAAAAAAATCACTGGAGCGTAAGTGATAAACGATAATATAAAAATAAAAATTGTGACACTGGTTACTGAAAAGTTTCCCACATTTTTTTTGTTTGAAATAACAAACAGCCTTTTGAATGATTGAATTAACTCGATTAGGATGTTCATCATAAATAAGCAACTAGTCAGATAATTTTCAATGATAATATACAACAAGCACCGAAAGTATTGGTTATTTAAAGAGCAAAATAAAATACAAAACGGTTCTTTTGTTAAAAACAAAAGCATTACCATTAGTGAATAGACTAAGTCATTTACCGAGCTAATCAAAAGGAGTCGATACGTAGAATCTTTGAGAATCGGATTGAGAAAAACAAAAATGTTCAAAATGCTTGTTAAAATGGCTATAATACGCAATCCAGTTAATAAAAGTTCTCTAACAATAACAAATATCGTCAGATCCATAGTTTATTAATTTCATTTAATTTTCATTTGAACATCGTAATAAATATTAAATCCTAAAGGTATTCTATTTTATCAATAGAAGCTCTATATTTTAGCTTAGTGATGCAGTTTGTTTTAATTAAATACGGTCATAGTTCGTTTAAATTAAAGAAATCTTATAAATGATTAAAGGAAGAATATCTCCCGCAAAACAACTTTCATGACTAGTTAAGGCTTCATAACTGCTAAGAAATCTTTAATTTTTGCTTAATCATTATTGTTTTTTTCATTCATTTTTGCAAACTATCTTTAAAAAAAAAGTTTAAATTTAATTCAAAAATGAAAAAATTCCAAATTTTAGTGTTAATATTTAATTTTTTATTTTTAGCGAGATATACAAATCAGCTTAAAATTATAGATAATAAAAAAGTCGATGACTCTCATGATTTGCAAATTAAATGAATAATTCACTTTTAAATATATCATATGGTATTTATATACAACAGCAACCAAAAAAGAACCATTACGAATTCATATTTATGTCCTTAATTATATTTTAAAAATTGAAATACTTGAGTATATGCTTGTACTGTTATATCTTAGTCCAGTTGAAAAAAATAAAATAGCTGCATATTTAAACTCACAAACCGGATTTTTTTTATACGTTAAAATGTCCAAAATTTTTAATAAATGTGAAATCATTCAAAAAAATTTGATACAATACAAGAAAAAAATATTTTTTGAATTCGTAATCCTTGTCCTAACAATTTTTACAGATCAATTTTAAAGTCATCTCTCCTACACAAGAACAACATTTAAATTATTTACATTCGTCACAAGTAAAGCTCGATTTGTTTCCATTACATAACCTAATTTGACACTTTTTTTGCAGATTTTGGAGATGAAACAGGCTCAATGCTAAGCGCTTTCTAGAAGAAAATATCAAAAATCATGAAAAATGATGTCAGTTTTGTCTCATTTATTTGATGTGAAGCATAGCTTGTTGGTCCAACTTTCTCATTATAATTTTTTGTCTTTTTTTTAGACTTGTCTCTTCTCCGTCATTCTACTTACCCATATCGTTCCATTTTTCGAAACTTTATCAATCTTAGTTTCTTGTATGTGTTCAGGTTCTTCATCTGAGCTTTCATCAAGTCATATTCAGAAATAGGGTGATTTATTGTCTCCATTTCTTCTTCAAAATAATTATCAAAGTCATCATTATTCCCATAATCATTATCATTATCACCAGAGATTTCCGATTAAGTATCGTCCGCATTTCTTTTAAGTTCTGAGCTTCTAAGGCAGCTTTTCTTCGTGACATTGTTCAAAAATTTATTTTTAATTAAAGGAATTAATTGAAATTAAGTAGAGTTTGGAGTTAAAAGCATAATTAGCCATGTAATTAATTTATTTTACAAAAAAAAAGACACTATTTTTGAAGGGTTGAAAAAAACCCTCTTCGGGTTTAACGTATTCATTTTTTTTAAGCATGAAAATGAAATGAGATACATTTCGATTTGTTAGTTGTTGTTCTGGGTTTTGTGAAATTTGGTACAAAATAAAAAATAAAAAAAAAATCAATGCTAAAAAAAATTTTTTTTAGCATTGCAAAGCATTTAAAATTTTGCATTGTGAAAAGAAATTTGGTTTAATCTTTATTTCAAATGAAAACTTTTTATTTAAGAAAATCTCATTACATAATATTATAGCAAAATCCAGTAAACCATTAGTGATTCGATCAATAAAGACTTTGATTAATCTTTTGGTAAATAATCACATCTTAAATAAACTTTTGAATTTTTTAAAATTTATTTTCATTCCTCATAAACCATAAACGACTATGCCGCTTCATCTTGTATATTATTCATAAAATTAAGCATGCTTTACTAATAGGATTACGTAAAATGGAAAATGTGAAGCCATAAACTCAAAAAAATAAAGACTTCCGAACTTTGTGACCAACTGGTCAAAATTTAAAAAATGATAGCTTTTTTAGGATTTTCATTTGTAGAAAAATATAATAAAATAAAACAAAACATTATAATTTATGGAATTAAAAAAATAGGATCAATTTCTAATTATTATGCTCAGAAATAATTATTTGAATATTTTTTTAAAAAATTCGATTATTTTTAAAAGTGCAAATTATATAATTGTGATGGATAGATATTAACATTATTATAGAAAAAATCAAGGAATATAATGGAAATTAAAGAAATAAAACCAATATCAAAATAAAGCTTAATTTTTTTAATTAAAAATAACAAGACCTTTTTCTTAAATCAAAGTTTCATATAACCAAAAAATTTAAAATTCTAATACATTTCTTTCAAAAAAAAACTTTTTTTTAATTCTTACACATTACATATTCACTAGTCTTGATTTTTAATACTTTATTAAATCGCAGAAAGACCAAAATTAAAATTAAAGACTGAACTTTTAAAAAATCAAATACAATTGGTTATGAAATTCTAAATTATTACACATACACATTAAATATTAAAGTTAAATATTTATTCTTAATTTCAAGGTAGAAATACTATCTTGAATTTTATATATTTGTTGATTTTTAAAGGTATACTTTGGTGACAAATTATTAATAAATAATTAAAATATTTAATACAAATTAGCTTGATAGATTTAATATTATTCGATATTGATTATTAAATGCATTTGCCTAAGCGGTGTTTTGACTTATGCAGATGCAATATCGAACAAGGAAAAACGGTATTTCAATTTAATTATTAATAAATTTTTTTCAATTATAGCAACAACGGAAAAACAGATATTTTGAAAGTTTAAAGTTTGATTAATGGATCGGAATTCTAGTTTTATTCGAGTTGATGTAATCGAATTTATTATTTTGCTAGGATCATATAGTTTTCTCTGTTTGTTGAATATTTTTTTAAAAATAAGATTTTTTTGTGTTGAAAAAAATAATTCCCAATTAAAAAATCACCATGAAGGACTCAAAATAAGCAAAATATTTTGGTGAGTATTTGATAATGCATCTATTGTCAGTGACGTCATTAAAACCTTGTTTTCTTCTCTATATTACTTTTTCTACCATGTTTCTTTTATGCACTTCATACATTTTTCTATTTGTATAAATCATAATAAATTAATATCAAGTAGAAGACCAAAACATTTATGTACTTTATTAGGCATTAACTAGTCAAAACAAGATTCTTTTTTTGAATAGTTTAAGGACTTTTATTAAATAAATTAATATCTACTAACAGACCAAATCTTTTATGTACTTTATATATATTCATGTTCTAGAAAAATTGATTAATGAAAATCCAACTTAAATAAAGCTTACCATCAAATTAACCAAAGTGACTAAGCGAAAGACGTCGCTAGTTTATAAAAGTATAAAATATAGTATAAAGTGCAAAAAGTACATAAAAAATCAAAGGAAAGACTCATAAAAAAACTAATAGAAATTGAAATTGTTTCATATGGCATAAAATGTAAAAGAACATAAATGTAGAATAATCCTGAAATATTCATTTTAACAATTCATGAATTTCCTTGAAGAAGGATTCTTTCAAGAATAGGGCAAAATGAAAATAATTTTCAATTTTTACATTTTCATATTTTTAGATTTTTTGTGCAATATTTCAGAAAATTTTTAATTTTTATTTTGTTCACCAAATAATTTGAGAGAGTTTTTTTAATTTTCTTAAAAACTGCACAAAAAAATCTAAAAATATGAAAATGTAAAAATGTAAAATTATTTTCATTTTGCCAAGAATAGCCAGAACTATGTTGTACGAAGTATTAGAGATACGTCATTGACAATAGGTCTGAAAATGAGAATGTATAATTTTACACTAAATATATAATTTTAAGGAATTTGTTTACTTTTGATTTTTTAACATTTCAAGTACCGATTGTCTTAATTGTTTTTACGAACAAAATATGGAAAGCCTACATTTGCATTTGTTTTGCGTTCATTTTATTTTTTCTAAGTATTTTTCCTAGATCAATTAGAATAAAAACAAATTTGACATATCCAAAAAATTTTTTGCCAACAAGCTATGATTTAAATACAAAAATAATTCGTTTGAGTGTTCACATGTTTCGAACACTTCTATTTTTTATTACTAGTGCTTGTATTCTTGCAGTAGATTTTCCATATTTTTTAATGGATAAAGCTAAAACAGACATGTTTGGCGTATCATTAATGGACATAGGAGTTGGATATTTTATATTATGCCATTCTATGAGATTAATTAGAAATATGAGCAGTCAAACTGAATTTAGAGTGTAAATTGACAAAAAACATTTTTCCAATTTATTTTAAAAATTTTAAAATTAGTAATATATCCAGTATTTGTTTTAATGTTTACAACACTTTCAAAAAGTCAAGTATTCTTTTCATTTTGGGTGTTATGAGACTTGTTTCATTGAAAATTTTCGGCTATGGTGTTAGCACAAGTGAATATGGAGTTCATTGGAATTTTTTTTTCACAATATTTTTTGTAAAAGTAATTTTACAATCAAACAATATTTTTTTTTTCTAGTCTTTATCTTATAAAGACTTTGTCCAGCTTTTTTGATGTTTTTATTCAAAATAGCTCAAAACGAGCCTTTATTTTATCAATGTTTATTGGAGTCTTGTATCAATGGATACTCTTTTACAAGACAGATTATCTTTTAGAAAAATTTGAGGAACGAAAGACTTTTGTAGATAAAAACAAAGAAGGTCTTTTCAGCACTATTGGATACACATCAATGTATTTTTTGGGCGAGGCGGTTTGCTATCAATTAAAAGCCATTTTAAAAAAAGAGTAACTAATACTTAAATTTTTTAATTTCAAAATAATAATTTTTGTTTAAAGAACTTCATTTTTAAACTCAATGTCAGTAAAATGTTGTTTTTTTTTGTTTAGTTGTTCAATGCTTTTTTTTTGTTTGACACATCTTAGTTCATACTTTATTCAAGACATATCAAGAAGAATCTGCAATTTATCCTTTGTTTTTCATACTGTAATCATTTATGCTTACATAAGTGTGTGAAAATTTACATTTTTGCTGAAAAAAATTTACAAAATTAGCTTAAGCATTTTTATTTGTTTATCTTTATCGAACTAGGCTTCTTTAGATTAAGAATATTAATACATTTAAGAAACAAAAAATAAATAATAAAAGAATTCAAAATAAGATATAAATAGATTTATAAAATAAAAGTTTATAAAATAAAGTTAAATAAAACAAAAATAAAGTTAAGTAAAAAAAAAATTAAAAAAGTATAATGAAATAAAAAGACAACAAAATAAATTTCCTTATTAGAAAAGTCTTATTTAAAATTTTAATTTTTTCTTTGTTTTTAATTTTTTGTTTGTTTGTAATTTAATAATAATATTGAAAATGCGATGCTATGCTCCCCTTTTCCTCCACTTGGTCCATCATTATTCACTGAGCATCGTAATACTAATTGACATGATTGTAAATTTTGTAGAATTTATAAAATTGAATTAGATCCCCACGCTCTCGCTTTTCTTTAAGAGTTTCTAATTCCAAATTAGCTAATCTTGACTCATAATTCAAAGTTCTTGGTGGAATAATATCCAAATTGTAAATGATATCTAGATCATCAGCAATGACCAGATCAAGAACATTATCGCCAAAAGTTAGTTCAATTACAGACTGATGGAAGAAACACTTAGTACTACTAGAAGCTCTTCACTTGCCTTGCATCCACTCCCCAATACAGTTCCGCCATCAACTTCCCATTTGATTGCGGGATCATTTAAATCTCCAAACAATAGCATTTTTGAGAATATTTTAGGCTCAATTAACAATTTTGCTGACTTAATTGTATTATTAATATCGAGTGTTTGTTCTCCGATACTGACATTACGATCTTGTCTTTGTGGTGGACGATAAACACATCCTACTAGAAGTTTGTATTTACCTGAATGCATCTGACACCAAACTTGTTTTGATTTTAATGAAAAACAGAACCACTTCATAAGATATTAAATCATTTCTGACATAAATAACCACTCCACCACCTGTTTGCAAATCCGGTTCATTTCTATCTCGCCTGTACATAGGCTAATTAGCTAAATTACCTTATTGCTAAAACCCATTTGTTGCATATTGAAGATGGATTTGCATAAAAACAACGTAACTCCTCATTTCATAAGGTGCATCAGATCTTTGTTCATCTGATGCTCCATCATTTACCCAAACATTAGTAGAATCGTTCGGACTACTCGAAAAATTTAGAACGTTAGATCCACTGTGTTCAAATAGATTTTTTTATCTTAAGCTAATTTTTATATTTTTACAAAACAAAAACTTTAACACTCGGCTGACGAGAGTCAAATAATTAAAAAAAGTTATTTAAAATAGCAAAAAAGCAAATTATCAGGCTCTTTTATAAAATAAGTATTTAAAATTGAATAATTTGTTTTTATTTTTTCTCAAGCTTACCACAGCATGCTTTTTATGGTCATTTTTTATTATGGGAAACAAAATAACTGTTCAAATATTGAAATTTTTGATAAAAAGAGCTGAAATTATCACTGAAACTGAAATTGATATCATATTGAATGCAGTTTTAGATGTAACACATTCGTTTTATCGTTATTCTGATTCAAAATTTGTTGGTTTAGCTATTTTCTTAATAGCTAATATATTTACAGGCTTAACTAATATGCTATCAATACCACGAAGTTGTTCTTTTTTTTTCACATTAATTATTTTATGGACTAATTTACTAGTTTCAAGCATAATACCTTTTGCTGCTTTTTATTATGTTCATTATTTTCAAAATTGCATTGAAAATAATAAAAATAAATTCTTCAATTTTTTTAAATAAAACTTAAAAATTTTTTTAATTCAATTAATTAAAAGATAAAAGTTGGTTTAGTTTATAACACAAAAAAAGAATCGATTGAAGGTGGTTAACAAACCGGTCTCTTTGACTTCCATTTCATGTATAATTCAAGAAAAAATATGAAGAAATAAAATCTACATACATCCCGAAGAAAACAATTTACTTAGTCTTAATCACCATGACTGATGATTGTATGGGCAAATATTAAACAGCAAGCTTATTAAAAAATGTTTAGTTTAAGCAAAAATTTGATCATAAAAAGTGGAGCCATTAATAAATTAATCGATATTTTCTAAGCTCATTCTGAATAGGCTATTGACAAAACATTCCATAAAAAGGTTGTAACATATGAATTTTTTGATATTTTAGTCCCGATTAGATCCTAGAATTGGACAAAAAAATTAAAATCTTAAAAAACAAAATCTTCTAGAAATTTACTATACTGTTCAACTAGCTAAATTGATTATGTTCATTTAAGCAAGCGCTAAATGATGTTCAGTTGTTGGCTGAAATGCTGGATCTATAATTTTCATCTTGAAAATTAGAGAAAACTGAAAAAAAAAGAAAATATCCTCTATTAAAAATATATAATACTATTAAATAATTCATTATAATGCATGCTGATGATACGAAAATCGTTGATTGTTTTCTTATATTACTATTTTTTTAATTTAAAAATTTTTTTTAAAAAAAAAATTGGCTAATTGAACTCGACTTTAATTTAAATCAAAATTCTTTGATATTTTTAATTTTTTCTTCTAGAAAAAATTCATATTTCTGATTTTCATGTAAAATTTAAAAGATTTTATTTGAATTTTTCACAAAATTTTAGCAAATATAATCCTAATTTTTCATGTCTTCTCCTTCATTCAATCTAACCCATATCGTTCCATTTTTAGAAGTTATATCAATTAAGTTCTTTATTTTTCTTCTGTGTCTTCATTATCTGAGTCTACATCTGAGTCATATTTAGTATTAGGTTGATTTGAAGTTTCCAATTCTTCTTCAAAATCATCATTATCCTAATAATCATTTTAATCAGAGACTTCTGATCCGCATTCTAAAGAATTTCAAGAGCTTTTAAGGTAGCTTTTCTTCGAGACATGATTCAAAAAATTTATTCTATGTAAAGTTTGGAATTAAAAGCATAATTTGCTATTTCTTTAATTTTAAAAAAAGAAAAATTTTTAGGAAGGTCGATAAAACCCTTCTTCGAGTTTAAAGTATACATTTTTGTTTTTGCATTAATATAAAAAATTTTGTAATCAAAAATAATAATTAAAATCTTTTTTGATTTTAGTTCTAATAGAAAAAAAATTCTAAAAATTATTAAACTTACTGAGCAATAAGCAAAAGAAGTACTAATAAAATATGCTGAAAAATATAATCTTAATTGAGATTTTGCTATATTAGTTTTGAATTTTTTATCAATTATTTTATTTTTAAAAATAGCATGTTATCTAATTAGCCGAGTCATTATTAACAACCCTAAAATGAAGGCGTTTGATTAAAATGAATACTTTTGCTTACATTAAAAATAATGCATTCGAATTGGAGAGATTGTAAAGCTTGGTTCGATGAAAAGTTGCCAATGAACACAAATTCAAATGAGGCTAGCAAATTTTACGACATATGCCTAAGCCAATTAGCTGGATATTACGAAAACCACCAGTTCGGTGGCATATCAGGCTCTTTATCTAAAATGATAAGTGCCGATCCTAATTTTATACTAGGTCATTGTTTAAAAAACGGCATTGAACTCTTGGGAACCAATTTCACTTTAACATCGGGCCCATACCAGAAATCAATCAAAGACTTGATATCCAGATCTGAAGCATTGGCAGATGAGCTAACATTACGCGAAAAACTTCATGTTCGAGCAATTGAACATCTGGCTAAAGGAAATTTGCCCGAATCTGTTAAATTGTGGGAAGACATTCTGATTGATCATCCAACTGATATGATGGCAGTAAGAATGAGTGCTGGAGTATATTTTTACCTTGGTGACAGCATCCAGATGAGAGATAGTATAACCAGAATTTTACCAAAATGGAACAAAAACATTCCTTTATTTAACTATCTTTATGGCTATTATGCTTTTGGATTAACACAAACTAAAGAGCTAGAAAAAGCTGAAAAATATGCTAAAATGGGAATTGAAATGAATAGACAAGATGGTTGGGCGTGCCATGCAATTGCTCATGCAAACGAGTATGCCTCAAGTGTAGACAAAGGAATAGATTTTTTGCTTAAAACAGAAAAAGACTGGACCAGCTGTGATTTTATTAGTGGACACAATTATTGGCATTTGTGCTTATTTTACTTAGAAAAACAAGAGTATGAAAAAATTGTGGAAATTTTGAACAACAATGAGAGTTTTTTGAATCCTAAAATGACTATAGATATGATAAATATTTCGAGTTTGTTAACTCGACTTAAATTAGATGGATTCAAGGATGATGAATATTTAAAAAATAAATTTATTGATGTTAAAGAAAAATTCAATGACAGAAATGATCAGCATGGCTACATTTACAGTGACTTTCATATGGCACTGATTTACGCAATGATTGGAAATGAACAAGAAAAAAAAGTATACATGAAATCATTTGAAAATTTTGTGAATAATCAAAACTTGTCAGATTTTATTAGAAATTTAAATATCAACTTGGGTCGGAAAATTTTCAATGCACTATTTGCCTATGGAGAAAACAATTTTGATAAAGTTGTTGATCTTTTGTACCCGATTAGATATGAGCTTAAATATATTGGAGGCTCTAATGCCCAAAGAGATATATTTAATTTGATTCTTATCGAATGCTGTTTTAAATCTAAATACGAAAAACATAATCGAATGGGAGCTGGACTTTTGTTTGAGAGACTCTCTCAAAAACAAAACTCTTCGCTAACAAATCGAATTGCTGACAAATTTTTTATTCATGATATTAATAAGAATTTCTGATTCACAATTGAACATATCTTTTATTCAAATTTTTGATTAAAATTAAATAAATCTGTTTAAAAAGATAAAAAATAAAGTACCCAATTAATAAAACAAAAGAAAAATTGTTTAATAAAATAAAAATAGAATTTATTAGACTGGTGAATAATTATAATTTTATTTGTTTTAGCAATCAGCTCTTCGGTGATGAAGTAAATGTTCGATATGTTTTGAAAATTTTCTAAAATTATTTTTCAGCATCACATTATATATATATATATAATATAATACTGGTTAAATATTATATACTTTTTTTATTCAAATAAGTAGAACAACAGTTTGAAATTTGTTTTTAAAATATTGAAACAAAAATTTTGAATTCAGTTAATTTTTAATTTTATGCTATGAACAAAAACATCAATTAAAGCTGCTAAAATGTTTTAATTAATACATATGCTATTTTTACAAAAAAGAATTATTTAAATGAATTTAAAACAAAAATTTTTATTTAATTATTTATTATTTAAAAAAGAATCAATTATTTAATCTGAACAAATATATATAAAAAAAATTTATTTTTAGTGACAAAATAATCAGAAAATTTCGCAATAGTGCCAATAATTTGTCCTCGCGAGCCAGCATCTATATTAACTAGCCTTTAAAATCATTCCTCTTTTCTTTTATAATAATTATTGCACAATTAGATTTTTTCTCAAATCAAAAATTATTTTTGCTTCTCAATAAAACGTCTAATACTCAAAAATAATATTGAATTTAAACAGAAACACCAGTAATTCGTGAAATATGTCTAGGAAAAGGTGAAAATCTCGCCAATAATAATATGATCTTTACAAATTACAATCGACAATATCTCGCCACTTTAATTACATTAACAAAACTAACAGAATAGGAATCAACATCGATCATCGCTCATGTGATTGACGATGGAAACAATACCGATTGAGTCCTTTAAAGATAGTTGTCGTTCGTATTTGAATAAAAATAATTGGGAAACGTTTGATGAGTATTTAAAATGGATTGACTCTCACAAAATAATTGAAATGTTCAATCAATGTTGGAAGTTGAGTAAATGTTCATGCCCGTATTGGAAGAAAAATTTTATTTGCAAGCATGTAGTTGGTGTCGGCTACAATATGGATTTATTATCTTTTCCAACTCTTGATTTACGCTTCGAAAGATCGCAGAAAGAAAGCATTACCAGCACTCGAAAGGAATTCAATGGGTCCAATCAATCAACAACTCTTTTCACTTCCAACATCTTCAAACCAAACAGATTCTCCAATTACAACGGTAACTCAAACAATTCAGTCAGAATCAAACAACATCAACTCAATCAGTTCAAAAAAGAGGGAGAAGACATCCACGTAAAGCTGATTCAAATAAGTTAAAAAACAAACAAATTTAATTGATAAATTGATTGTTTATTTATTTTTTATTCTTTTTTCACATTTTATCTTTTTTTTTTATTCTACTAAAAGAAATATTTTTGCTACTTTTTGATATAATATTTTCTACTATATTTTGCTACTAATAAAAAATATATTTGCTACTACAATAATTATTTTCCAAAATTAATTCGGTTATCAAGAATTTCTGTTCAAACCCTAGTCTACAATCAGATATTGATAATGTATGTAGATAGTCAATGGACTGGTCTTCTTTATTGATCTTTGATAAGTATAAAGTTTTACTTATAGGCAACATAAACACAAAATTGGATTACACTTTCGATTCAAAACCGCTAAACAAGTCCGGTTAGTTTTGGGTACTGTCAGCGACGACCACTGGACCGCCAAAACTTGGTATTGGCCGTGTACAAAAATAAAATTTAAAAAATTTTCAAATATAAAAATTCGATAGATAAAAGAAGTGAGTTTAAGAAAAATTAAAAAAAAAATTTTTTTCGTCACGGTGTACAAGACGGCCAAAACCAAGTTATGGCGGTCCATTGGCCGTCACTGACAATACCGAATACCAGAAAAGTCAAGTCATTTGAATCTGAAAAGACTTTAAAATGACTTATGAACAACTCTGCCCAACACATTTATATCCAAAGCGACTTAATATGGGATTCACAAATAAAACATGTGACCACAAGAGCGAACTGTTTATTGGGGATGATCCGTAGATCTTTTAAATTTCCAACCACAAAAGGAGTAGGGCTACAATACTGTTCACTTGTCAGACCCATTAGGAACATGCTATCAGCTCTTGGTGTCCGTAGGGCGACGTGGTTAGTACCTGAGTTTTCAGGTTTGGAATATCCACAGCAGTTATCTAGACTGAAATTACCAAGTTTAAAAACTAGACAGATACGTGAAGGTCTAACCAAATGTTCAAACTAGTAAACAATATGGAGTTGTGAATTTCAGAAAAGGGACAGCTTAAGCACCAGGTCTGCCAGCAGAAGGTATAATCTAAGAAGAAACTCTAAAACTTGGTGCTAGAAAGAATAAGGAATTGTATTCCATAGTTTAATTATTTTATAAACAGAGTTGTTGTTGTTTGAAATAAGTTGCCAGAAGAAATTGTGAGTGCAACTAATCATAACAACTTTAAAGTGAAAATAAAGATTTGGATGGCGAAGCAAAATGAATCCACTTCTATAGCTCATTAGAGCATGGACTGAGTTCAAGTTGCAGTAATAACTACTAAAAGTATTTACTGTTTTATCTTTCAAATTAATTATAATCAAAAAAAATTCAAATTGAATTTAAGTAAGCTAAATATTATTAACTAATTATGACGCATTAAATTTTTTAGGACTTTTTTAAAAAAATTATAATTTTAAAAATTTATCATTAATTGCACGATTTATTGTCAAAGTTTAGATAAAGTTTTTAAATTAAAAAATAATAATAACTGAAATTAAAGCCAACATAAAAAGATTTTTCAACTTAAGTTCAATTTAATAGAGAAAATAGGCTAGCGTAATTAGCAAAAATGGAAAGATAAGAAAAAATTCTCTCAAGAAGACATTCGAAAAATATTAGCGAAGAATATAACAGCATTCTTTAAATATTTAATAGTCTTTTGCTTCAACATAAGTATCAAATTAGTTTTATAAAATCTGTGGTGCTATATGGTTCCCAACGTTGAAGAATGACTGAGACTGACTTTTAGGCAATAGAAATATTTAACAAAAGCCCAAGAAAATATTTAGAATTTTCCAAAATTTATTAAAATTGAAGAGCTATAATCTTTGCTTGGAGGAGAACAGTTGAACAAGATGAAACACACATGGGGTAACACGAAACAGAAATTGTTGCTTAGTAGATGTTAGGAGAAGCATTTAAAATAAATGCTTTCTGAACAGATATATTAGTTTCAGTAGATTGACTTCTTTAGATTTTAATTTAGAATGAACATTGTTTTTTGTTTTTTTAACACTAGAAAGCCTTACAATTTAAAATAAAATTATTGAGATAAATTGAGTATTTTCTTTTAGAATTTATTCATTTTCTAAAAAATTAAAATTTACACTTTCAGCAAATAAAAGCCCTTTTTAAAATTTTATTTATATGTGATAAAATTCAAGTTTCAATTTTTTAAAAACGGGTCTAAAAAACCTCTCGGGCACCAAATTCAGTGTTAACAAATTTTAATTTCCATTTTCAAATTATCAAAAATAGTATTGAAGGTTCAATTACCCTTTCTTTTAAAATAAATATTCATATAAATAAAATTTTTGAAATAACTAAAAAATATGCTAAAAATTTACATCACAGATATTTCTAATATTTGAATATAATAATATTATGAATATGTTTTTTTTCAACAATTTTTACTATTAAAAAATAAATAGAAATATTTATCTTTTTTTTTTTTTTTTTTTTAATAATATGCAATGCCGTGAAGTGTTGTATACCAGCGCAAAATTGTAAAAATAAGCCATTAGGGTTTTTTTTTACAAGATTTATTACCAAATATCAATCTAACTAAAAAAAGGTGAACAAATTATCTTTTTAAATTATGAACTTAATCATTGGTTTGTATAACTTTTTGAATTTTAACAAGAGCTAAGTCAGTTTTAGAATAATTAGGATCTTTTCTGTAAGATTATGATTATTTTAGCAATAAATTAAAAAAATAAATATAATCTCAAGGGGGAGCTTTTGTTTCTTAAAGATAGCAAAAAATTATAACATCAAACTCATAAAAATGAGTAATAATTTATTTTTTTTTCTTAAGATAAAGTTTTTTTTTAATTAAATTAAAGCCAAATTTTTAATTGTATTTTTGAATTTTTTTTGCATATGTTTTAGATATGGATCTATTTAAAAATTTGCTCAGACCGGATACAAACAAGTTCATAGTTCTGTTGGCTTCTTTCAGTTTTCTTTGTCTGTTAAATATATTTTTGAAATTAAGATTTTTTTGCGTATCTAAAGAACACGCAACTGGCAACGATTCGCTCGAAAATGATCAATTTGAATTCAAATTTTGGTAAAAAAACGATTAATTTAACAAGATAAAAGTCTAATTTTTTTTTAAAGGAAAATATACAGCTTTGATCTAATAACTATTCTAATTCCAATAGTATTTATTATACTTGCACCGAATTTATATATTGTTTACTTGGGTCTTTTAATTATATGTGCAGCTGTTGTTATTAGCCTGAAATCGGCTGAAATTCAATTGAATTCAAATTTATTTTATTCTTCATCTGAAAGCGAAGATTTGGACTTCAAACTTGTTCGATTAAGTGTAAATGCATTTCGAACTTATTTATTCATCATAACAAGTGCATGCATTTTGGCTGTAGACTTTTCGTATTTTTCCATTGATTACATGAAAAGTCACGACTTCGGTTTTGGCCTAATGGACATAGGAGTTGGCTTTTTCATTCTGTGCCATTCTATGAGGTTAATTAGAAATACTGAATTGTAAATTTAAATTTTATTTTATTTGATTATTTTATTTTTACTGAATAGAAAGGCAAAGCATGATTGTGCAAATGCTTTGATTACAATTAAAAAATCGACAATTTTATTAGCACTGGGACTCATACGATTAGCTGTCACAAAAATAACAGGCTATAGCGTAAATATTAATGAATACGGCGAACATTGGAATTTCTTCTTTACGATATTTTTTGTTAAAGTAAAATCTTAAAAAAAAACTTAAAAATACTTAATTAAAATCAAATGTTTGACTGCGTTGGTTGCAGACTTTTAAAAAAATTAAAAACTTGATAGATCGACCCTTACAGGTTTTGCTGGAGCCAACGTTGTCTATTACATATTTAGTCCCATAAATTATTTCATATGAGTTTTCTTTAAAAAAAGTATGCTTTAGTGTTGGACAAAATACATGATAGACGGTTTAATAGTTGACATTTCCTTTAAAAATTAATTAATAGCAGAAATTAAAAATAAATTGATTTGTGAAAATTCATTAACTGGAGATGCAAAAGTAAATGGACAAAAATTTAAGCGATTATTTCAAAAATTATAACTGATATTAAGTTATGGTTTTTTGTATAGAGTAAAGAATTTATTTATTAATAGAATTAAGATTTTTAAATAAAGGAAAAACTCCGTCACGACTGATTTTTCTGAACTTTTCTTTCCCCTCTTCATTAGCGATTTCACAAATTTAAGTCTAATTCCTTCAACTTCAACTCATTGCGGCTAATTTGAGACTTGCCTCCTTCGTATGCATTCTGACTTAAACAACCACAAAAATTTTCAATTAGACGCGCTTGAGAAACACTTGGCGGATTGATTTCTTTGGTCACATAATTCCAAACCTACACCTTCTTTGTAAACTCTTCTTTTCCAGCAAAGAAGACTTGTTATTTGTGTAATATCCGTCATTTTTCGACATTTTGTTTTTTCAACTTGCACGGCACAATATTTCAGCGTTTTTTCTACATAAAATTCCCATTTTTTTTAATTACCCACTAACTGTTCTTTGAAAGCAGAGTTGTTCAAAAGTCATAAAGTCAAAGTCAAATCAAGTCATTTGACTTTTTCAAAAAATTTTAATTTTAAATTTTTTTTTTCCAAAAAAAGTCGTTTGACTTGACTTTAAATTTTTTGGAAGTCAAGTCACTGACTTGACATTATATCTATTTACAACTAAATTAAATGATTAGACATTATCAAATGATTAGATGATTAGACATAACTAAATTAAAGACTTTAAGACAACTTTTTTTTTAGTTTTCTACAAGATAAAACTTTAAAAAAAAAGAAAAAAAAATTTTTAATTTTTTCGAATAATTTAATCTTATTAATTTTGACATTAAATTTTTAAATTAAAATTTCAACTTCAATAAAAATGTAATTAATACTGACTTTTTTTTGAAAAAAAAAATTTAAAGTCAAGTCTTTTGACTTTTGCACAAGTCTGTTTGGAAGACACTAAATTTCCTGGTTAAACTTAACTTTTGTCCATTTAGTTATGCTTCACCTGTTAATTAATTTTTTAAATACATAATAATTGGTTTTCTTAAACAACTTTTTATTTCTTAACGGCGGACTTATTTGTGATACCCAAATTATTAAATAAAATATCCCAAATTTATTAGAGTAATACTAAATTTTAATTTTATAAAGAAAAAAAAGAGAATCAACAAATTCACAAAAAAAAGGAATTTTTTATATTCGTAATTTCTTGGTATGGTTTGTAATGATTATTTTTTCCATAACAATCATTTTAAAATAGAACATCAACTTTCAAAATATAAAACTCTTATAAAGAATATAACAAAAAGTTTCTTATTTCTATTTTAATAGCGTGGTACTATTTAATAAAATAAAAAAATTTAAAGATTCTATTTCTAAATCTTTATTTTCCTCTAATTCATTTATTTTTTTGACTAAAAATGGGTATATGTGTATATAAAATGAAAGAGAGAAGAGACCTGGGATACATGGGTGTTGAACTATTAACTAATGTGTTTTAGGTATGAATGATCTGATTAAAAGTTGCTCAGACCGGATATTTCAGCACTGCTGCATATTTGTCTTTGTGCCTTTTGATCAAAAGAATTTTGGAAGTTTTTATTAAAAAAAAAACACAAAAAATTCAAATATACCTAAATTCATATAATCCAATTTATTCCTATTTTGCCTAGAAAATCTAAAAAATGAAACAAACACAAAAAATGCTCAAGTTTCGAAAGAAGCGTTCGTATATGAAAATATAAATTCTCTCAAAGATTCTCATATGAAAAACTTCTTATCAATGTATTAGTTATATTTAATTTTTTATAGGTTTTAGCATGCCCATTTGATTTTTTTATTAAAAACAATTCAAGAAAAGCACTATTTGTTTCGTTGCTCATTGGAATAAGTTATCAATGCTTTCTCTCAAACGAAAGATTTGCAGATTATCTTTTAGAGTATGATAGAAAAAGAAACAGTCTAATCGATAAAAATAAAGAGGGAATATTCAGTTCTGCTGGATATTTATCCTTGTATTTTTTTGGAGAAGCAATTTGCTATAAATTAAAAATGATTATTAACAACAGGTAAAAATTTGTATACTTTGACTTTTTAGATTTGAATTTTTTAAAGAATTAGTAATGAATATCTATTGGCATCAAAAAAATGCTGCTCTGTCCTATTCTTGTTTTCGGGAATATTTTTCTTCTTGACACATATTTGTTCAACTTATGTTCAAGACATTTCAAGAAGAATATGTAATTTATCATTTATTTTTTACACTGTAATATTTTTTCTTAAAAGTTAAAGACTTAATTAGTGTGAATTTAATAATTTTATCGTTTTAGCTTACCAATGCATGCTTTTTATGGTCTTTGTTGGTATTGGTAAACATCACTACTGTTCACCTATTTAAAAAATTATTAAACAGAACAGAAAGCTTGACTGAATTAGAAATTAGCAGATTATTTTACAGAATACTCGACGTTACTCACTCTTTTTACCGTATTGCAGATTCAAAATTTGTTGGTTTGGCTATTTTTTTAATAGCTAATGTTTTCACAGGTATTGTAAATATTTCAATGAACACAAGAGATTGTTCCCTTTTGATAACTTTTTTTATACTAATTTCAAATTTGTTTGTTTCAAGCTTTATACCGTTTTATTTTTATAAGAAAAAAATAAAATCTCTTAATTTTTAAATGTTACTTTAATTATTATTATTTAAAAAATAAAAATCAAATTAAAATATAATTGTTAAGAACGAAAAAATTTTATTTTTGTTTTTTGATCCGGCTGTCCAGTTCAGGTTGGTGCAAATTCTCGATCTAGGTATTTTCATCATGCTCCAAAGAGTTCAAACTAAAAAGAGAAATAATAAAGGAAAATAACTTTTACCTTTTCCTCTAGTTTTTCTCTTATAATTATGTTCAAAAGTCTTTTAGTTTACATTAAATACAAAAAAAATAAAATGTTTTTATTTAGTTCCTAATTCAGTAATTTAGTTTATTAGTCACATTTTATAGTTGTTTAAAATATTATTTGCCAAAGAATATATCCTTTTAAAGGTTTGTAAAGCTTAGTGTTTTGAGTTTCAGAAACTATTTCTAATAATAAGATAGATATTTTGTTATGTTAATTCTTGAATACTAGCGTTCTTTTAAATTAATTCTATTTAGGTAAATTTTTAAAATCAAACTGTTGATACGATCTAGGCCTTTAATGGTTTGTTAAATTTCACAACTTTCATCTGATTCAAAAAAGCCCAGATGTGGACTAAAATTAATGGCTAAGATATTTCCACATATTTTTCCTTTATCTACATCGGTATTAAATTCATAATTATCTTTAAATAGTGATGGTATTTGTCTTGAACATTTCTTAGATCTAAATTTATTTATTTTCCTCCAGAAAGACATACTTAATAGGGATTTATTTCTCTTTTTATTGATAAATTGGGAGAGTCTTCAAATTTTCCTTCGTTCCTTGATTAATAAGACAATATTTTTTAGATTAGCTCGTTTTTAAAAACTTTTGATTGTGAAAATTTAGAATATTTTTGATTTAAATGCATTTAGCTGAAAAGCAATTGCAACAAAAATATATATTCATTTAGTCTGTTTTCAATTAATAACAAAAAGTTTTAGAAAAAATTTAAAGTCACAAAAATAGTTAATGACAAAAAACTTAAAGCCATTCAAGAATAAAAATGCTTATTTTTAATTTTTCTTTCACACAATCAAGAAAATGCTGTTTTTTTGAACAAAAAATAAAATAAATTTATAATATAACCCTATGTTTTTCCTGATATCTTTTATTTTCTTTTGTTTCAGTACAGTCTCAATTAGTAATAAATTTTTAGTTATGCTGAAAAGCTTAAATTTTAAATAAAATAAATTTTTTTTCACAAGAATCGTTTTTTATCTGTATTTTTTGATATATCGAACATAAAATGTTATTTTTTATTTCATTCTATTTTTTTCTTAATCTGAACATATCCAACTTAAACAAAAAAAAATGTTGCATAGAATGAGCTATTAGCTAACAAAATAAAAACGATCAAAAAGCTACACTGCTACCAGATAACTTTGTTTTTTCTCTAAATTATTTTTAAATTGAATCATATTTTTTAGTAGCTTTTATTTTGAAAATCTAAAATAAAAATATAATATTCATTTTCCACTAATCAAGCCCAAATTAACCAACTCTGTAATCAAATCCAAATTTGTTGAAACAGATTCCAAAGCTAAAAGATTGATTTAAATTTATATAAAATAGATTTTAAAATAATAATTACAGAAACAATTTCCAGCTACAAGTAAATAGTCTTTGCAGCATTTTACATGATGATCTTAAAACAGACATAAATAAATTCTTTTTAACTAGTTGCCTTGAATAAAATACCTGCACAGGCTTGCTCATCTGGCACTTCATAGGTTTCAATTCGATAAACGGCTACTTGTCTATAAAAATATTTTACCTCTAATTGATATTAAAGAGAAATGTATAAAATACTTGTATCTAGTTGAATATACTGAGCACATTGACCAACCTTGAAATCCACATGAGGTGTATCCTGTTTTGATTTTTGTGGCTACTGTGTGGATATCAGACACGACTTTGGTCCTTTGAACAAGTTGAACCGGTTGCTCATTTGTACAGCACCAATGGCTATTCTCTCCTGCTTTATTTTGGAAGCTTGAAGGCAATTTTTTTAAATCTAAATCAGCCAGTACTTTGAGTTGCTCATCGGTAAACTTTTTACAAAGAAATAATTAGAAATTGATTTATAATTTATAATTGGACTTTTACTCCGAATGGATTTTCGCATATAGCGACAGAAATCAAAAAGAATAGAGCTATAAATGTTTTCATTTTAAAATTTAACTATATTAAAATATTTCGAATGAGCTTCTTTTTAAATATCTTTAAGCTAAATAAACTTCCACATGACATTCTCACAAAACTGTATGAGAATTTTGCTTCAATTTTCGATATGTAGATTTCAAATTTTTTCAAAGATTTTTATTCAAAGTCTAAAATAAATTTCGTCAAATTTTAAAAAATTTGGCTATTTTTTAATTTTTTTTTTTTAAAACTGGACTTAATTTTACTGATGGAGTTTTTTTTATGATGTTAAATGATATTTAAGATTTATTAAAGTTAATAAATTGAATATATTTTTTGATAAATGAAGATCTTTATCGATTAGAAAAAAATTTAGCGTCTAAAAATTTTTCTTGATTCGACTGTTTATCATCAAATAAAAAATATTTTAAAAGAAGAAATAAAAAGATTTAGGAGAACAAGTTTAACAAATAATCTATTAGCAAACCATTTTTATTTTGAAATAAATAATATTTTTCTCCTGTTAATGGTAGTCAATATAAAATACTACTTAATAAATGCCCTGAATTTGCTAAATTATGGAAGATTGACTTCAATGCCAATAAATCTACTGCATTTACTTTGGGCAAAGGGAAAACAATGAATAAATCATCTACTCTCTTTGTGGGCTGGGATACAAGCAATAGATGGCTAGTTCAGATTTAGTGTGCTTTTTGTACAAACAGTTTTGCCAGTCTATGTCAAAATTTCATCTAATTTTAATATTAATTTCAGAAAGAAAATGGCTTGTTTTATTTTTTCCACTAAAATTTGTTAATCTTGCACTAATTTTACTTGAATTCCAAAAAAAATTCATGATTTTGCCAAGAAATATTGCTTTTAAAATTTATAAAAATGTTTTTGTTTTGTTATTTTTAGAAGTAACCAATATACCGATACAAGATGATCATACTTTTTGTCCGAGAAAAAGTACCATTTTCTCAATTTATTGAACGTTTGAAATTATATTAAAACAATTTTCTACAGATTAAAAAATAAAGTTTAAAAAAATTTCATGTGTGAGCATATTATTGTAATTGCTTTACATAAAATATCAACAACAATACCTAAAAAATACTATGATATCATTATAGGTTCAAAGCCTTAGCCAGGAAGGAAAAATGTCTCAAGATTGAAATATAATTCAAAATAATTAATTAATATTTTTAGTTTATCTTTATTTTTTGGTGCTAATTGTAATATATAGTTTTTGAAATTTTATAATACATCTTAATTTTTATTTCTATAAAGAAATTTTTTTGATGCCATTGAAAAATAATAAACATTAATTTAATCAATATAAAATTAAATGAATATCATTAAATAATTTGATATTAGACAGAATATGTCTAATATTAATATAAAATTAATATAAAATTATTGGTCTTGGAATATGGAAATTTATTATGTAGTACAAATCTGATAATGTTAATACGTCTTTATGTAGGCAAATGCAAACTTTATAGCAAACAAATTACATTGATTTATTGAAAATGCTTCTAAAACTTCAATTGGATTGATTGAATTTGTGTTTTAAAAGTAAGAATCTTGACTTTTTAGACTCAGTTTTATCAGTGTAACCAGGTGTTATCACAAATCAAGTTTGAAGTATTGCACGAGCCAAATTAATACTTCTTATTTAAAATTCTTAACGATCTAGTAAAAGTGAACTTTTATACCTGATTATAATTTTTTTTAGAGTTAATTGAGTTTTTCAAATTCTTGTTTTAATTTGTATCTAAATCGTATTTTTACTCTATTTTGTAAAAATTGTTTTTTTATTTATTTTATAAATTTTACTCTTTTGCCGATGAGATTTGTGTTAGAACCCAGATTTAAAGTTATCTTGAATCATTTCTTGTAATTCACTTTTAGTATATGTTACTTTATAGTCATATTTAAATTCTATAAATATGTACAACAATCTAGAACCAATTCCTTTAATTCAGATTTAATAATAATAATAATAATAGTTAATATTCTACGGTCAAGTTTAGTTTAACTAAACTGACAAAGCAGGAAGACTAACGTAATCCCGCTATAATAGACTTTTCGTTATTTTTGTTTCTACCGACATTG
>PJRA01000048.1:448078-469649 GCA_016987375.1 Brachionus koreanus
ACCTCCCTCGTATACTTTTTCACTCAAACAGCCCCAAAAATTTTCGATTGGGCGAGCTTGAGGGATATTTGGTGGGTTGATGGCTTTGGTCACATAATTTACATTTTCGTTCATCCATGTTGTGCTTACCATAGAATAGTGAGCAGACGCTTAACCAGGCCAAAAAACCTAGTCAAGGTCTTCATGATACTCATGTATAAATGGGAGCAGTCGTTTTTTCAAGCATTCGTCGATATAGATGCTCGAATTGATGGCAACCGACATGATAATCGAAAAAGAGGCTTAGACATACCTCGATCAGATATGGCTATCCAAACAAGCACCTTCTTTGGAAACTTCTCTTTTCCAGCAAACCAAACACTGTCCGGAATAGTAGACTTGTCATTTGTATCCAGTATTTCCAGGCATGTTGTCGCCCGCCAAAGTAAAGTACTTTTCGTCGTCCAAAATAATACATTAAATTTTCTTGCTAGACGCCAGACGCATTTTTGACTGTTTTTCGAAAAGCCTCTCGTTCAGACACAGAAAGTCCCATTTTAAAAATTTTTTTTTGCAATATTATAGCTAATTTTTAGTAGTTCATAAATAAATATATATATGATCCTCTGATCATTTGCATGATCGGGCAAGTTAACTTAACTTTTGTCCAATTACTTATGCATCACCCATTACTAGACTAATTTTTGAGATTAACTCTCAAGTTTGTTCCGAAGCAAGGTTTCATACAACCTGCGTTTTTATAAGAGTTTGGTTTAATAAAAAAACTGAACAAGGGAATAAATATGTATATTGATGAAATTGAGTAATGTAAAAAAAAAGCTTTTTTTTTAATATTTTTGTGAATTTTTTTTTTTCAATCTTGATAATGTGGATTTATTTATTTAAAGTAAAGTAAATTTTGAGTAAAATAAACTAAACTAAATGGTATCGAAATTGCAAATTAAAATATTTTGGCCGTTAAAATTTAATTGTTTAACGCCAAAATATTAACTATTAATTATCAACGTCTAAAAGAACTATATACTACATGGGACACTAGAGAAAGACAAATTGACAAGAGAAGACAAAGAAGAAGAGCTAGAAACAAAAATCATTGTGAGAGATGTCTGCTTAGAAAATTAAGAATCAAAGCGTCAGCACAAACAGCTAAACTATCAGTCTAGGCAAAACCATTTCTATCTATTTTTTTTTCATTATTCATTTAGTCATTTAATTAATATCTACTGTATATAATCTTTTTATATTTATTTTAATAGTTTTTGCAATTATAATTGTCAATCATTTTTTATTAATTTTAATGTTTCAATTTGATATTTTTATTAATATTTGACTGATGCTTTTGATTAAAAGAGACTTCTTTCAAAAAAGTCAAAATATTTTATTAAATATCACAGAATTTAAAAATTGAAACTGTCAATCTATTCAATTTTGACAATATTTGAAAAAATTAACAAACACCACTTACTTTGAAGTAAAAAAGATGGAAAAAAACATATTTACAAAAAATATCTGAATTTAAAACAAAACATTTTTTTAGACATCAAAAAAGTAATCAAAGTATAAAAAGTTCAGATGAAAGTGTTCTAAACTTGGGAAAAGAACTTCTTAATGACTGGGCTAAGTACTTTGAAACACTAATTTCATTTTTCATTTAAAAAATAACAGTTCTATAATCAGAGTAGAGAAGAGAAGTTAAATGAACTGGACTATGTGAAGGACATTGCAATACTTTAGAAGTTCGACTATAAATCAATGTAGGTAAAATATATGGTAGTGATATATTCCGGAAAATCTGGTCGTGCAAGAACACAAATCTTAAAAGTCTATTCAAATTTTTATCAGAAAGCGCCAAAACAATGGACAAGTAATCTGATTATCCCAGTACCAAAAAAGAGAAACCCTCAACTAATGAAGAACTACAGAGGTATTACGTTGATGTCAATAGCAGCTAAGGTATACAACAAACTCCTTTTCAAAAGACTTGTCTCGGCAATTGATAAAATCTTGCGAAACAATCAAGCAGGATTTCGAAAAGAGAGAAGCTGCATACAACAAATACATATTCTTAGACGAATAATGGAAGGCGCTACAGCAAAAACAACACCTTGCTTTATCACTTTCATTGATTTTAAAAAAGTTTTTGACTCAATCTCAAGAAAAATGATGTTTGGTTTTTTAAGAAACTATGGTATTCCAGAAATAATCATGCAAGCAATCAAAGTTCTATATGAAGACTCAATAAGTAAAATTTATATCAAGGTAAAATGTCCAATGAATTCAAAATCACAACTGGAGTAGTTCAAGGCGACATACTTCAAAGCACCATCACTTTTTATAATTGTTATGGTTTATGTCACCCGAAGGTCTGAAAAAAATTTTGGCTTCATCACTTATCAACGCCAATCAACTAGAAATCCAGAAAAGAAGTTAAATGATCTGGATTATGCAAACGACATTGCATTACTGAGCTGAAGTGGAGCTTAAGAACAACTGAACGAAGCAAGTTAAAACGCAAAAGAAGTTAGAAATCAATGTAGGTAAAACAAAGCTAATGGTCCTTAATACAGACACACAACAAATAATTAATATAAATGGTGAAAAATATAAATGAATTCAAATATCTGGGCTCAAAAATGTCGTCAAGTGAAAAAGACTTTAAACGCCTCAAAGGTCAAGCATGGAGTGCTTTTTGTAAATTTTGAAAAGTCTGGAAATCCAGTACAACAACATGAAAGATGTATATTAGATCAAAAATTATAATCGGAGCTTAACAGCTTTGCAACCATCTGTTACAGATATATCCTTGGAATAATGCCTCCTGATAAAGTAACCTATAAAACAATTTATGAAAAAGTCAAACAGCAACCACTATCCGTAAAATTAGCAGAGAGAGAACTCACATGGGCTGGTGCTTAGAAGAAATGAGGACGAATCTATTAAATAAGGTACAGCTTATACGAACCAACTGAGCAAATGAGAAAATCTGAGAAAGAAAGACACAAAACTACTTACAAACAACACATTGCAAATTTTCCGAACAAAGACATCAGTCTGTCAGCTATAGAGATCGAGAATGCGGCACAAGAGCGCACCTGATCGAAAATACTTGTGATCGCCTGCACCGGCGCAGATGGTTAACCATCTTTCCATTTTTTCATTTGTCTAATTATTTTAGATTTCAGGAATTCTTTTCTTTTAAAAAGTCTTAAATTACATAGTATTTTTAACACTCTAAAGTCTTTTTTCAACCTTTGTGTTACCTTTTCTATTTAGTTTTTCTTTCATGAAAATAAACATATTTTGCAACAAAAATTAATTAATTTTAAAATTTTTTTATTTTAGATTTTGGATTGAGAAAAAATCTTTGAAAATGTTTTAAATTTATTTAATTTAAGACAAAGAAAATTTGTAACATAAAGTGTTGAAAAAACCCCCCTGAGTTTTATGTTTTAAGTGATATAAAAAGATTAACTAATAGAATATAACGAAATTCTTTAATTTAATCTTAAATTTGATCATGGCTTTAAAATGCTGAACGACAATACTGCAACCCTTCAATTTTTACAAAGACATAGCTACAAAGCAATACTTGTTTTAGCAAAAGTTTCTAGCTCACTTTCGTTATTATATTTTGCTCGCGTTCTGGACGGTCTTTAATTCTGGATGGTCATGAATTAATAATGAATTTCATGATGATCATAGGAATCATTTAAATATTACTGCTGACATGATAGTTGGTAAGAATTTACTTAATCTAAAAAAAAAATAAAAATAAAAAGTTACTAATAAAATGAAAAGGATAAAAAGGTATTAAAAATTAACAAATTTACAAACAATATAAAATCAATTAAGGCAAAATATTAGTCACTTTTCAGATAATTTTGTGTTAGATAACTAATTAAATTCTTTTTATTTAGCTTTTTTTGAGAACATGTAATAAATGTATCATGAATAAAAAAAGAAACAAAACCACTGGTGTTATTGTTAAACCAATCTTAAGCGACAATTTCAATTGAAGAGCGCAAATGGACCTAATAGATTTTCAAACATTGCCGGATGGAGAGTTTAAATGGCTAATGCTTTATCAAGATCATTTTACCAAATTTATCCAACTAAGGCCATTAAAATCGATATCAGCTTATGAAGTAGCATGTGCACTTATTGATATTTTTTCTATAATAGACGTACCTGTAATTTTACAATTTGATAAAGGACGCGAATTTCGCAATCAAATTATTTTGGCATTTAAACAACTGTGGCCTGATATGTCGCTAGTCCATGGACGAGCTCGACATCCCCAATCTCAGGAGAGCGTTGAACGAGCAAACGCTGACATAAAAAAAAGGATTGCTACTTGGATGCGCGAAAATAAATCCACCAGGTGGACCATTGGTTTAAAGTTTGTCCAATTGCGCAAGACATTGACAAGGAATGGTAAGGTGTAATTGTACTGGTGGTTGTCAAACAAATAGATGTTCATGCGAAAAATCTGGATTGCTGTGTAATTCAAGATGCCATGGATGCAATTCAAGTTGCAAAAATAAATAAGAATTTAAAATGTTTTTTTGTTTAATATTTTTATTTATTAATTTACTAGACTTTTTTCAGTAATTTACTAAAATGTTTTATATTTTTAGTAATTTTGTAAATAGAAATAATTTACTAGGAATTTTACAAATTTACTAATAAATCAGTAGATTAGTTAATTTACGTTTTTTACTAATTTACGGTAACATATATACTTTATACTGTTATACGAATAAAATAAATATGCTTAATTTACTTTTAATAATTATTTAATATAAATGAATGGTCTAAAGATAATTTTTTTGACAGAGCATATTTCTTCATTTAAAGTCGAAGTATCAGACTTTGATCAATAATCTACAGTCTCATTTTTTTGTATCATTTCCACTTCTTCATTATTTTCAGGACTGGTATGACTGTCAAAAGGCGCCTTATTTGGAAATAGATTAATTACGGTTATTTCTCGGATTAGATTAAGAACAATGGGCTTCAGTATTTTTTTTTTATTAGTCGTAAATTTAATTTTTTTTTAAAATAAAAACAAGTTTATAAAATTGTATTTAAATTATCCTGAATTTGTCTTTGTCTTTTGTCTAAATGAATCTAGTCTTCGTTGTATCAAGCTACCATAGCTGTTTTCCTAGTAAAACATCTTCGCAAGCCTGCTTGCCGTAGCTTATTATTATTATTATTATAATAACAAAAATTTAAGACTAGAGTTAAAGATTTTTTCATATCAGACTACTGCTAGATAGAAAAGTAAAGTTTTAATTGTAATCAAATAAAGAAAATTATTTGTTTTATTAAGAATTAGTAAAAAAAATTATCAATCTATTATTTCACGAGTTTTTTTTTAATTTCAATTAAATATTTAGATTGAAAATATAAAAGGAGTAAGATGATAAAACCAAAATAAAAAGTCTGAAATGCAATTAGTAATTCGATTTTATGCAAAACTCTAAGTAAAAAATGTATTATGTAGGTGATTTATAGTTTTTATTTATTTATTCATTCAGAAAAGATTACGCCAGATTTGGCGATGAAAATTAAAAAAAAAATTAAAATATTAAATTATAAAAAGACAATATTTTTTACTTATTTATAGCTTTTATCGATCAAAAATAATCTTTTCAAAAATTATTTTTATTAATTTTCACACAAATTTAGTACTTAACATTTGAAAGTGAACTAATTAAAATTAAATTTTAAACTCAAATATTTTCTGACAGAAATAAATTTTTTTTAAATAGCTTTTAAAAATTAAGCACTTTATTTTTAATTCTTAAAAAACTTTAATTCATTTTCAGAAAAATAATTTAATTTGTCTACATAACTAAATTAGAAATTTTTATTAATAATCAGCCGAGCTTTCTAGAGTTAATTTGGAAAGTGGATTTTCATAAAGTTTTGAAAAATTACTTAAAGAATCCAAAATTCATCATGTAATACTTAAAAAAATTGTAATTTGAAATTTTTGTACCTAAATATTTTAGTGTTAGCACACATAACGATTTTTTAAAGATATCTATTCGCCCTCATTACGAAAGAAATGCATTGTTTTCTCAAATTTTGAATAATCGGCTCCATAGCACATTCTTATGCAGCAACATCTTAGACTCATTCCCAGTATGATATAAACTCAAATAGAACAACCTTCTATCATAAAAAATATTTTAAAAAAAATATATTTTAATATTTGATATGCTTAAAATTTAATTAACTTTTAATCAAATAGATTCAAAAAAACATTTGCTACATACAGATTTTGAAATTGAAAAATTTATTATTTCATAATTTACACGTCAATTTAAAATTAAAGTAATGGTAAAGACAATTTATTTAGACTCAAAAGCGAATCATCTCTTAAATAATCTCATACAAAATGAACAAGAGACAAAGACTGGTCTGTTAATAGGCACAATTGATGCTTCTAAAGACTACATAACTCTTGTCATACCAACACCCAAGAATGAAGAAATTGATTCTGATAAAACGGGAGCGTCGTGGGCCTTAAATCACGCTCTTCTAATTCACGACATGCTAGCCGGTGGCTGTGATATTCTTGGTGTTTACACAATCGATCAAACGCCTATTTTTGGTCGTTCGTTATTGACAAAAATTTTCAAAAGTCTAAACGAATTAGAGTATTACAGAGAGATGAAGTTTAATAAAGAACGTCTTGTGTTTCTAGTAGACACTCAGAAAAAGTCAATTAACATGAAATGTTTGGATATATCAATAACGGACAACAAAAATTACCAAGCATGCGAAATCAAAGTGGTTGAAGATTTGCTAGAAAACCAATTCACAAATCTTAAAACAAATTTTAATTTAAAGTCCATTTTTAAAATACTTAATGTTCAATCATATGATATTTTAAAAGAAGATTTTATGGTAATTATTCAACTCAAAGGTTATTTAAAGTAGACTAATTTTTATTAAAGAAAGCTTTGCCAGTTAATGAATATTTTATGGAGGAAAAATTTATGTGTCTAATAGATGATGAATTGTTTGATGACGACAAACAATTTTCCGAAATCGCTAAACTAAATCAAGTAGCCAAAAATGAATATTCTGTTTCGTTGATTGAAAATTTGGTAATTTTAATTAAATTTACCGACAGTGATGAGTTTAAAAGTTAAATTTTAATTTCTTTTTGAGAATAATTTTTATTCAAATGAATGAAATTCAATATTTGGGAAAAAAAAGCTAAAATAATTGATAAGTCGAACAAAAGTTAAGATTATTCTGCAAAAATTTTGCCTACTGGTCAGTTATAATTAACTCAAATTTTTTGAGAAAACTTAAGGTAAAAAGCTAGTTTTTTTGATATTTCCTTTTTGATAAAAAATTTTTTCTTAAAACCAAAATAAATAAAAAAAATTAATTAAATTAAAATAAAAGTTTAGTTGATAGTTTAGCTTGAAAATAACTGAATAAAATTTATAAAGCAAAAAATTAAAAATTAATTATCTTTTTCAATATTATCTAGTTCAATAAAGTTAGAAGTAAAATTTGAAACTTTTCTTTTTTTTTTTAAATTTACAGTGGTGCTTGGATAACTTAAAAAAAATAATTTAAAAAAATTTTAAATTTAATTTTTGTATACGGCTATCAAAACGGCTAACACCATTTTTCGCGTTTCTATAGCCGCCACTGATGGTACCCAACACTAGTAGTAGTAGTAATTTAAACTGCAGCTAAGAGGTTATCAAAGCATAGCTTTAAAGAGCTATATTTAAACTCAAATATTTTTTGATAGAAATAAAATTTTATTAAATAGCTTTTAAAAATTGAGCCTTTTGTTTTAATTTTTTTTTGTCTCTATTAAATTTCTATTAATTAATTGTTTTTTTTTTTTAAAAGGCAATTGTTGCCAGAAAAGAATTTATAAACCATTTATTTTTAAATTTCGATAATTCTTATCTAGTTAAGTTTGGTAAATTTAAAACTCAGCTTTTGTAGCATAAATGTAATTTAATTTCTAAAATTTGTGTTCTAAATTAATTCAAAAGAATATTTAAAAATAAAAATTCAATATATTAGATTTCTTTGTTTGGTTTTAAAGTTTTAAAAAAGGATCTGAAAAATAAGTCTTGATTATCTATGATATGAAAATTAAATTTTTTTTTTTAATGTTTTCATCTTCTGAATGTGTTAGCTACACTTGAAAAATATTTATTAGTAAGTTATTGAATGAAACGATCTTTTGGAATTTTTACTGAAATAAAAAAATTAAAAAAAAAAATTAACTAATGATTTAGTTTCTATAAATTTTAAAAAAGTATTTTAAAATTTTTTTTAACCTTCCTATAAATTGAATGGATCCAAGTCAACAAAAAAATTATGAATAAATTACAAAAGTGCAAAAAATTTAGCTCAAATAAATCATCTTTGTCTAAATAATATCTAAATTAGTAATTTTAGAAAAAATAATATTTAAATTAGAATTCGGAAATTGTCAAGTCAAAACAAAATATCTCCAATTCAGACTTTAACGAATCAATTTACGAACTAGCTGGTGTTTGTAGTCTTTTGATATCATTTCATAAATCATTCAAGCTAAAATACATCAAAAAACTGTTTATATATGATCTCATAAGAAGTTTCAATGCTAGAATACGCTTATTAGTTGAAGATCTAGATGCAAGTAAGGACATAATCGGAGATGTTCAGATTGAAGAGCCGAATTCAAATGATCCAAGTTCAATTGAAGATAGCTATCAAACACCAAATAGAATACAGATTTGTTTAAATGAGCGAAGCAGTCAAATGATCACTGATTACATGTTCCCGGATGAAACAGATTCGGACATATGTGAACGAATTAAAGATTTATTTGGATGTGATCTGGTCGATACTAATAAACAAATTGTTTATCTTGAAGACTTGCCACGTAAATAAATTTAGATAAGAGATAAAAAGAGAGCTAATTTTTTGATTTTAGCTGAAATAAAAACTGTCCAGGCTAAAGATATTGGCGAAGCTTCGTCAAGAAAAAACTCCATTTCATCACAGATATCAAATCAAAGTGAAAAAATAAATGAAGGATTAAACATAAATTTTGGTACAATTTCATTTATTGTGCTTTTGATTTCTTTAATTATTGGTTTTTGGATTTACATCAAAAATTTTAGTAAATCCATCTAAAAATGTTTCTCAAGAAGTTTTAGCACAAAAGTTTTAATTTAATTTAATAAAATATAAATTATTAAATAATTTTTTTTTAAATTTTGAAAAAAACTTTTATATTATGGTGAATATAAAATTTAAATAAAATTTTTTGTTTTTTATACCTCGGCCATTGTGAATTTGCCAAACTTGCCCAAAAGTTAGAAAAAAAAGTCACTTTAAAATCTTAAAAAAAAAATAGAAAAAATTACTACAAATACTATCTTATTATATATTTTATTTATAGTAAATAATTTTAAATTGAATTAAAATATTCATGAAAAAAGCAAATATTTTAAAAAAACGTAAATTCACCTAATAATTAAAATCGTCAAAAAAGATTTTTCATATTATTAGTTGATATCTTAAAAATTTATCTAGTCACATACTTGATTCCATAAATAAACTCTATTTTATTATAGTAATCTTATTATTTAATAAAAAATTAATTATGAAAATCTTTTATTTTGTCCAATATCACATTACAGATCGATTTTGATGAATAATCAAATAAGAACAATTTTATTGTTACTAATACTAAACAATAAAAAGAATAAATTGTAAATTTAGTTTTTCAATTTTCAAAAAAATTGTTTTTCAGATAATGGTGAATGGTGTTTTTGAAACCAAAATTTAAAAATTTGGACGAATTTGTGTTAACACTAGAAAGTCCTAGGGATCTTTTAGATAATTTTTAAAAAATTTGGACGAATTTGTGTTAACACTAGAAAGTCCTAGGGATCTTTTAGATAATTTTTAAAAAATTTAGAAATTTAAATTTAAAATAGATAAAAAGATAAATTTAGTTAGAATACCACAATTTTCTAATAAAAAACCTTAAATTTTATTATAATATTCACAAAAAATTAATAAATGCTTAAAAATTAAAAAAAAACACTTTTTTTTATTATTTGACACCAATTTGATTATAATGACAATAAAAATTTTAAAAAAAATCTTTTTTTTACTTGTGACACTAGTTTTTTTTAATTTTTCCACATTTGTTTAGACAAATCCAGTGACTCTTGTTAAAAAAAATAAAAACAAATTTTAGTTAAAATAAATGAAATGCTAATATGTATATGTATAGACCTGGATAACTAATTTCAACTCGGACTAATTATAACTTTTTTTTTTCTTATAGCTACCATAGCCAGACTAAAGCTAGTCTCGCTCCGCAGGTATCCTGCTGTAGCTTATCATTATTACTATTAGTATTATTAATCCAATTTTTAAAAATTGAAGTTTTAATCAAATAAGGGTAAAAAATAAAAATTAGTTTTTTATTTAATTTGGTGTTAATTAATTTTTTATGTATAATCTTAATAACTGGGGAATTTTATTTAAGTTGTGTGGTAATAAACTAAGACAGCAAAGAAATTTTTTTTACTTTTGAAAATAATCTTAAAGGGTACTTTCATCAAATGTAAATATGATCCTATCCTTATGCCTTCATTATGCAAAATAAAAATTTATTTCACTGAAAATAATGTTTTATGAGTAAAATACATTTTATGGGGTAAATTTTTTTAAACTAAAAAGAAAAATTACCATCTTACTCCCAATTTAACACCAATTAAGTTTTAAAAAGCAATACGAATTTAAAAACCAATTGCTTCCAGAAAAGTGTCAATCCTATATAGACATTTAAAATAAATTTTAAAAAAAATTTAATTTTTTTAATTAAAAATTAAAAAGTTTATGGAAATAGTGATAAATGATGAAAAATGAAATAATCAATTTAAATATCGTCAAATTTTTTGCCTTTTTTTTACTTCTAAAAATTAAGAAGTTGTCTAAATTTAGGTGAAATTTTGTAAATTTTTATTTTTAAAGAATATTGCCATATATTCTTTTATTAAAAATAAATATAAAATTACGTAAAATACAGTTATGGTAACATCTCTGTAAGTTCAAGATGAAATATTAGAAATTGTGAATTTCAAATACTTGAGAAAACCACTGATAAAATAAAATTTAACATTGATAATGAACATTTTAAGATTTTGTTTTGATTAATTTGACACACATATTTTAAAATTACGATTAAGACTAAAACCTGGAAAATATAGCATAAAAAAAACGTGAATCAACAAATTAAATTATTTTGTATTTTTTAGTTTAAAAAGAATGCATTTAGATGAAATCTAAATTCAAATCGTCTATAAATTAAGTTGCAATTTAAAATCAAGTTCATTCAAAATTTTTTTTAACATAACAGCCATTTTTTCCTAAATTTTTTTTTAATCCTCGTGTAAATTTAAGATTAAATTTAGTAAAGTTAAATAAAATGGGAAAAAAGAATAAGAAGCAGAAGAGAGAACAAGAGGGAGAGGAAGAAGTTGCAAACGAGCAACAAGAACAAGAGGAGCAAGAAAAAGCAGTAGAGGAGCCGGTACAAGAAAGTCCAAAGAAAAAAAAAAAGAAATCAAAACACAAGGAAGTAGTAGAAGAAGTTGAACAAGAAGCAAACAATGAACCTGCTGAAGAAGAGCAAAAAAATGGAGGAGGAGAAGAAGATGATGAAGAGGAATCTGAATTAGTTATTAAATCCAATAATAAAAGATCACATTCCGAGTCTGAAAATGGAGTTTCTCATGTAGATAATGCTAAGTTAGACAAAGTACTGACAGAAATGGAAGGAATATCTGACGAGTTGATCGAGCAGTTTAGATCTTCAGCAGAACAGCTAGCTAAAAAACATAAAAATGACTCGATTAGACCTTTGGCAGCAGCTTTGGTCTGCTTGACTGGTGCACATAAAGTTACTCCAATTTCGCCACTAACCCAGCGTGAAGGATACACCACTTATTGCTTAACCAAAAAAGATGATGAAATTCGAGGAAAGTCTTTCGGCTTTGTGATTATAAAAAGAATATTAGGAGAAGAGGAAGGTGATGCAGCCGTGTCTCATATTACTTTTTCAAAAGATCACATGTCTTTAGTGTTTGATATACCAAGCAAATATGATGAAGTCATACAGGAAAAATGGTATAATACACCTTCCTTGGAAATGGTTCCTTTGGGGCCGAATGACACGCTACCGGAATTAGAAGAAGGAAGTTCGAATGGTGGCGGTGGTGGCGGCGGCTTCAGAGGACGAGGAAGAGGTGGTGGTGGAGGAGGAGGCTTCAGAGGACGTGGTGCTCCTCGAGGAAGAGGAGGCTTCAATGGTGGAAGAGGTGGTTTTAATCCTAGAAATAATCAGGGAAATAATAAAAAAATCACTTTTGATGATTAAATAATGATAAAAAATAAAAATTTTTTACTGTATAAATATTTTTATTTGTAAATTTAATTCAAAATTTATTTAAAAAAAAAAAAACTAAAATATTTAACTCAATAATATTCAGAATAATTTGGATATCTTATACTCTGGAAAATAGTTCTAACTAAACCTTAGCAAAATATTCCAAAAAGATAAAAAATTTTATTTTAAATGAATTTAATTTATATTAACAAAGTGTCATTAGATAAGCTTAGAAAAATTAAAAGTATTAGAAACTTTAGAAGAAAAAAAAAGCATAGAAATTTTTAAAATCTTTTAAGAATTAAACGAAAGATGCTTAGTTTTTAAAAGTTATTGTATAAAATTTTGTTTCAATTAATTAAAATTTAGTGCTTTGAATTAATTTTGGTTGAATGTTTGATCTCAAGGTATTTCAAAAGCTGGAAAATCTTTTTTTTTAATTTTTAAAAAAATCAGTTTAATTTGAAAACAATTTTAATTCAAAGAAAGAAATAATGTGCATAAATTTTATTGCAAATAAGCTTTTATAAAAAAAAGTTTAGTTCTAAATAATGTATGAAAATAATGTTGAAATCGGTCGGATATTCAATTTTCTTATCAATTAATTTACAACAATTTTATTTGATTCAATAGCGATTTAAATAATTCTTGATCAAATTTGGTAATTTTTTGTCTTAAACTTTCATATATTTTGGATACATATGCCTTTAATTAAACAAGAATTGGAAAGTGATCTCAGGAAATAGATTCAAAAACTTTGAAAGAAAATTTTTTTTTTAACTTTTTATTTTTCGTTCTGATCAAAAAAAAATTTCTAAAATTTATTTTCGTGGTAAAAAAAATACGATTTTTTATAAGTCCTCAAATGTTCAAAATTATTAAATCTACTCAAACTTTCTTTATTATTCATGTTTTAAAAACTACTTGGAGAGTCTTTAATAAAAAAAAGAAGAAATCAGCTTATTCTTCAATTCAAAGTATTAAAACATTCAAAATTTTTTTTTCTTAATTACAAATATTAATAACGAGGCATACTTGCAATAAAAAAAGATTTTATTGAGTTTTTAAAAATTTGAAAGTTTAATCTAAACATATAATTCTCATCTTGAAAATATTATACTAAATATCGTTGAGCATGTTCACTAAATTTTATTTTTACCAATTTACCAAACTTTCTTCGTTTAATGACCAAAGAAATGCACCATATTCAACTTCCCAAGTGTGATGGGTGATTTTTTCGGCCTCGATTTTCGATTTTGAATTAAATTAAAATATTAAAATAAAAGCTTGAGAGTAAAAAATCAATTTTATTTAAAATACAATGTAAAAAAATATTTGATTTATAAAATTTAGGAAATGAAACATTAGAAAAATATTGTTTTAATTTTGCTTTGATAGTGTTATTGTCGAATTACTTTGTGACGAGATACATTTAGATTTGTCGATGAAGTCAAAAGTGCTCGAAGACACAATTTTCTTATTGATAGGACTGGAAACTGTCGGAATATTAATTGTATCTAAGTCATAGGTCTCAATATAATCTCCAGTATTACTCAAACTTAACATTCGTCTATTCATATTTGTGATGGTATCATATCCCATGATAGAAGAGTTTTCACAGTCACTTTCTTTACCAAAAAATCTATTTTCATTATCACACTCAGCATAAACTTGAGAATCTTTTTTCAAAAATTTTTTGTTATTTCTTTGAAAAACTAATTTTTCTGATTTTTTTGAATTAAATTTTTTAACAACAATTTTTATTTTTTTTTTAGAAAATTTCCTAGGACTGTTCAATTCAAGGGAATTTTTTCTAAACTGATTTTTAACCAAGCTAAAATTGACATAAAATCTAATTTTTAAAAATTTTGTCATATCACTTCTAAATTTGGGATACAAAAAATACAACAGATAAAATTTGATACAATGCGGAATATTGATGAGCAAAAGTGGCAGCCGATTTAGCTGATAGACTGTTTCCATGCTTGAATTTGTTGAATTTAGAGAAAAGTTAACTTGAGCATCCTTGTAATAAGATAGATCTAATATTGTGTAAGGCAAACAAAATATACCCGTCAAAAACGAAACTATGCAAATGTACAAAGTAAATTTTTTCCTACTAGCTTTGTTATTATGTCGTATTAATTTTAACAAATTTCTGCTTATTTCAACAACACTAAGTGTTTTTTTATTTTTTCGGCTTGTGCTAGTTGGTGATAGACTGAGCGGCAATGAAAAGCTTTTACCTCTTGGTTCATGAATTTCCAATTTACTTTCCCTTTTAATTTTGTAAATTTTTAAACACAAAAAAAATGGTAGAACAATCAAGCCTGAATGCATGAAAAACAAAATACAAAAATAGACCAAGTTAATCACGTGGATAATGCTGTAAGAAATAACATTTTTGTGACATTTCAGATTTTCGTGTTGTATAAGTCGAGTGGTTGTTGAAACCAAGTCATTATAGAAGTCGTGTTCAATTTGGATAAGGGCCTTTTCGCCATCTTTAAGTCCGCTGGTCCACAGCTCGTGCCAGCTCAGCGATAGGCTGATTGATAAAATGTAAGCAACACTTAGTCTTGAACACATTTGGCCTAGATTGGAATAGGTCGATAGACGAAAATTACCAAGGTATAAGCTAATATATCTGATCATTGGTAAAAAAAATGTCAACACTGCGGAAGTAAGAATGGAGCTTCTCAGAATCATGAAGTATACTTTGCATAGACTGTTGCTTATTAAGAAAGACTTGTGGTTAAGAAAAACCGCTAGCCAACGTTGCATTTGAGACACTAGAAGAAAATTGTCTGATAGGCCAATTGACGCTTGAATAAACAAAGGTGTTCGTTCACGAGTTTTTCTACTTGATAAAATGCATATTGATCCAATTGTGTTGCCTATTAAGCCAATAACAAAGCATGTTGGTATCAAAAAGTATTCGAATTTAATTTTGAAATTATCAAAATCTAACATTTTTCATTTTTTTTTATTTTGGCGTGAATTTTAGCATAAACATAAATTTAGATTCAGCTTTAAAATCTAAAAGAAAAAACTGTTTTTTTTTGTTGGGAAATTTATTCTAAATTGATTTTTTAAAAGAAATAGAAACGAGTAAAATGAAGTTTTTTTTTTTTTATTTTTTCGGGTCATGTTTCTAGCAATTAAATAAAAAAATTAGATTTTCTAAATCAGATCCTTAATGAAAAATTTTGACTATTCATTTTCGCGCTGTTAAAACTAAAAATTTTTTATACAAAAATGTTTCTTTTTTTTAACCTCTTTTTGTGGGTTTAAGAAACAAAAAATTAAAAAATAAGAGCTTAATTTTCGCCTAGAATTTTGTCTTTCTTAAAACATGTGAAACAAATTAGGCTCGAAGGCCAATTTTGCAAATTTTGATTTTTTTTTAATTTTTACAAGAGATATCTTGAAAATTTTTAATCTAGATCTCCACGAAAAAATTTACTATTCTTGTTTTCCATTTTATGTAGATTTAAATTTCAAATCAAATATTCAAACTAGCATGATGCAGTAGTTTTGCCCCCTGCAAACCTTAGGTTCCGGTAAGAAATTTCAGATCTACTAGTTTTAGTTAAAAATCTTAAATACAAAATAATTTTTGTTTAGTTTTTGAAATCAAATTAAAATTTGATTGCTTTTAAAATATTATCTTATTTTAGATCAGTTAATAAATTCAATTTAAATTAAATTTAAATTATCAATAATAATGCTGAAATTTTCATATACGTAAAAATGGTTCAAAAACTAAAAGCTTTAAAACAAATATATAAGAGAAAATTAAGTACTCCAAACAATCAAAGCTAGTTTATTAAAGAAAAGCTTTTACATCAAATGTCCGAGGTATCCCAGGTGATATTAATTACAAATAATCTTTATTTTTTTGAAAAAATTAAGTGTACATTTAGCTTCAAAAAAAAAGTATATTTTTATTGATTTTAAAATGGTTAATTTTTTGAAAAAAGTTTTTTTTAAAACATATAAAAATATTACTAGCATTCTAATTCATCAACTACAAAGCCTAGTCGAAACTTAAAGAATGTAACTGTTACTGTACAAGCATTTAAAGTATGCTCAAAAGAATCCAAATACAAATATTTTATTTATTTATTTATTCAATTGACGCCTTTAAGGCGATGTAAAAATAAAATATTTAGTAGTAGTAAAATAGTAAAAGTAGTAAAATAAATAGTAGCAAAAAAAAAAGCAATTCAGGTGCAGAAATCGACTATTCATTTTTTTTTGTATATTTCAGTGTTTGGTTCAATTATAGAACATAAATATCTAACAAAAAAGTACATTTTTGTAAGAAAATTTTTAAAAGAAAATTTTCAAATATTTTCTAAAAAAAATCAAAACTATTATACAGCTGTTAGACTGTTTATATATAAGATTTCAAATGGAGGAGATAAAACTGTGTTGAATTCGAAAAATTTTGGGGGTTCGAAAGAAAATCTTAAGAAAAAATTTAAAAATTTAATAAGATTTAAATTTTACTCCCATAATCTCAAACAATTAGCTTAATATGGATGAAATTTAAACCCAAAAATAATGATATCTTTCAATAATTGTTTCTTATCCTACTAGGGTTTATGATTTATTCACGCCTAAATTCATGTAAATTGTATACAGACTTGTGCAGATTTAAAAAATTAAATTTCTATAGATAATTTTAGAGTATAATCATTTAAATTTTTCAAAAGAAATAATAATAAAATGCATTATTATCATAATTACATAATTCAAACAAGATAAATTTATCTGAAAAATCTATTCAAAAGGTACGAGGATTTTCAAATTTTTCAAATGAGTAAAGTTGACTCGTTTGGTGCTAATAGTGTAAATAAAATAAAAAAAATTTAAACTCTCTTTTAAAGATTAACCTTATACTTTTTAAAGTGAACCTTAAATTAAAACATTTTTTAAAACAGTATTTAAAATTAATTAATTTATTAACACTATTTTTTAAAAGAATTTTTTTAATTTAAAAATTTAAGACTTATTTGAATTTAAAATAAAAAATTGATTACAATTTTGGTCTCAAGGTTTATAAAACTCTTTGATGCATCCGGTCTCAATAAAGAATGTTTTAACCTAGAGCCATAATTTAATTCATGTGTCACAATTGTGTTTCAGAATATGAGGTTATAAGAACACAATGTCTGAATATAACTTAATTTAAAATATTATAATAATTTATATGTGAATCTTAAAAAAAACTAAATAAATCAAACTAAATAAAATATTTAATAATCTAAAATTCTGTCAGTTTTTATTAAAAGTTGAGTTGAATTCATTTAACCTATTATTTAATTAAAAATAAATGTTGACAAAATATGCAAAGCGCTATAAAAAAAATTATTCTTTATATTATAAAAATTTTAGATCCAAAAAAGAAATTTGGAAATATTTAGTTTTCTGTATGGCACAAATTTCTTGCAAGAAAATAAAAGCATTTTTTTCTTGTTTTTGAATGAAATCGAAAAATTAAAAATCTAATTACAGAACTTTTATTTTAAACTGGGAGAGAAAGACTTAATTCAAGCAGCTTTACAAAGATTTTGGAATTAACTTAAAAAAATAAATTTTAAAGCAGTTAATTCCTAAGAATCTAAAAATTTAAGAAAAATTTACTTAGCACTTTTTTAAAAATTTTTGAAAATTATTTTCTTTAATCAAAAATAAGAAAATTTTATTCAAATAAATATTTTTCACTTGGTCCGATAGCTAATTCATTTTGATACTCAATTAATAAATTTATCTAAATATTGAAATACTCGGAAAATCTTAAAATAAGAAATTGTAAAATCTAACGAAATAAAAAATTTTACTTGAAAAAATAATGAAATTTTTTAAAGCTACAAGAAAGAATTTTTAGTTTTTTGTTTAAAACTTTATTTTTCTTTGAGATAACAAGGAGGGGGGACGAAGTCCCCACTCCTTATAATTCACCCCTCAACTTGAAAAGTTGTTTTCTTTAACATTAGAACGCCCGAGAGGTTTTTTAGACTCCTTTTTGAAAAATTGAAACTTGAATTTTATCACATATAAATAAAATTTAAAAAAATGACTTTTATTAGCTAAAAATTTAAATTGTAATTTTTTAGAACATGAATAAATTCTCAAGAATATTTTCAAATTATCTTAATAACTTTATTTTAAATTTTCATGAAAAATCAGCCGGGCTTTCTAGTGTTAAGTAAAACAAATTTTAACTAAATCGAATATTAAAAGATTAATCACCATTAAATTTTAACTTGTGGTATTTTTTTGGAATCTTAATTTTAAAAGAAAAATTCTTAGTTAGTATCTAAAAAAAACTATAAATGAATAAGTTTTCTATTTTGTTAAAAAGTCTTATAACTATACTGCTGTATATTTTTGCATATAACCTTATTTTTTTATTCATCAAAGTAAGCTCATATTTTTTATCAAATATGTATGAAAAAGCTACATATAATAAAGTACTAAAAAAATAATTAATTAAAAATATTTTTATAAGTAGAAAAATTTTTGGTCGTTGTTAATTCATGACATATACTTTCCGTTAAAAAAATCTAGCATTTCAGTTTGACAAGAGGTAATTTTGAATTTCTCATTTTTTTTTCATTTTTGAATTAATTTGATCTAGCTAAAAGAATGAATTTTAGATAAACATTTTATAAATTTAAAAAAAATTAAGTTTATAAAGAAAAAAAAAAGTGTTAAATAGTGTTCCTGAGTGTTAAATAATACCTAGCTTTTTGTGCAGTTTTAAAGCTTTAGACACTTGGTATAGTAAGTAATGAGATGCATCCGTATACCAAGGCTCATATTAACAAGGCCTACATTAGATCAGTTCTAACATACGTGATCGAAAATATGAACATCGACCCAGGCTTGCGAAAAGACTTAAGAAGAACAGAAAGAATTATAGTTAAAGGAATGTTGGGTATACAAAAGAGATGTAGAACAACATGCTTAATTGTGCTGGAGCATGCCCTAGAACATGCTCTCGAACATGTTCTACATATGTCACATTATTAGTTAATGTTTTGAATAATTTATCTACCATAACTTATTAAAATTCATTTTACCTTATTTGGCAATTTGTTGTTGCATCTTTATTCTCTTTGGAAATCTGGTCACGTACTGGATTCAATATTTAAGCAACTCAATTTTATTGTTATATATTATTCTTATTCTTTATTCATTATTCTTTATCTTTATTTAATAAAGTGATAGTTATAACTAGTCTTTCTATTAACTCCCTAATGCATTACACATCAGATGCATGGATCGATTCTATCCTAAGCTAAAATTTTCTTTTTAAATTTACAATCGGTTTTGATCAATACTGACTTGAAGTAATAAAAGAAAAAATTAATAAAGGGTAGATAACTAAAAAAATTTACTTATTTCTCTGACTATTTTTATTATGTTTTTAAAACTTAGTATTAATGTGATAAAATTGATTTAATATAATTGATGTGTCTAATAGATCCTACATTAATTTCTAAGATTCATTCATTTCTATTATATTACAGTTAACGCATTAGTTTACTTATTTTTGTTGCTTCTCTGATATTTCAATGACTTCTTCATAAGTGTCTTTTATTCTCATTGCTTGAATCGTTTGTTAGTTCACTTGGTTATTTTTCTAAGCTTTACACGGTGCTTTTTGGTCTACCTGCTTGTCTTTTTGGGCTACGCTATACTTTTTCGATTACATTTATTTTTTTTTCTTGGTATGAACACCAAGAGCTGACGGCATATTTCTAATGGGTCTGACTAGTGAACAGTGAAGTAGCCTTACTATTTTTGTTGTTGAAACTTATCTACGAATCGTCCCCAATATGTTCGGTTCGGTTTTTGATTTGTGAATCCTATGTTAAGTCTCTTTGGATATAAATATCTAAGTCTCTTTCCCAAGCAGACTTGAGTGGTTTTGAATCGATGGTATAATCGAATTTTGTGTTCATGTTGCCAATAAATAAAACTTTACTCCCATCAATGATCAATAAAGAAGATCAGTCCCTTGATCATCTACATAGATTTTCAATAATTTCTAACATGTCATTAATGTAAATAACGAAAATTATTGGTCCCAGTACTGAACCCTGGGGGACTTCACTTCATTCACTCAATTTGAACATGTTTAACAAAAAGTACCACTTTCTGAATTCTAACCTTTAAAAATGATTCAATCCATCTTATAACACGTTAATGAGAACTAGTGTTGGGTACTGTGAGTGATGGCCACTAGACCGCCAAAACTTGGTGTTGGTCGTCTTCATGACCTAAAATATTTTTTTTCTAAAATTTTATTGTTTTTTCTTATACTCAATTTTTTATTTTTTTTTTTTTTAAAAGATTTTAATTTTTTCATTTAATAAATCCATTTAACTAGTATCGATTAATGATTCTTGATTAATGATTAATGTTTTTGTTACTCACAGAAATTAGCTATTTATTAATTTTTAATAATACTAAAGTAAAACTAAAACTAAAATACGATGCTTCTTCTAGTATTTTACATCATGAGGCTTACAAAAACTCAAACTACGAACAATCTCAAATCGGCTTTAAGAGTTGTGTGAAAGATGTAATAGGACTATATTTAATAATGATTATACTCTCTATCTAAATTTATCTAATTTTTATTTTAATATTTTTCCATTTTTTCTTTTTTATTTATTTTAATTTCGATATTTTTTTTTAATCTGAAGTAGCTTTATCTCAGTGTTAAATGTTAAATTTTCATCAGTGAAAATTTAATTCTGACAAAAATTATATTCATTAATTCTAATAATGATGCATTTCTAAAATTTTAAGGGAAACTTGAATGTCATTTTGATTCCGTTGTTTAATTTGATTGACTGGAATTTAAAAAATTTGTGTTCATAAACAGCAATTCATTTATATATCACATAAAGCTTTCGTGTATTTTTTTTTAAATAAATTTCAAATTAAGCGTTAAAACAGGCGAAATCTAAATACAAATGAATTTGAATCAATGATAAGTTAATAGAAAAATCAGCTTGAATAAATAATCTGAATAATTTAATTTTGGTAAATTTCTTATAATTTTGCAAATATGAGTGCTTGATGCAGTCATTGCGGTTT
>PJRA01000048.1:470154-494643 GCA_016987375.1 Brachionus koreanus
GTAAATTTGAAAAAAATTAAAAATAGAATTGAATATCCAAATCGATATTTAATTTCTTTCAATTTTTTTCTAATCATTCATTTGTACTCTATTATTTACTACCATAAAAAAAAGTTAAAAAATTAACAAAAATAGTATTTTTTACCACTAATATAATAAAATATAATTAATCATGCATTTATTTATTAAATCGAGTTTTTTTTTCTACTCTTTATTTATTATCAAAAAAATTAATTGTTGCACTAAAATTTCATTAGAAAGGCAAAAAAAATAATAAAAATAAAACAGAAGAGTAATCAACTAATTAAGAAATTATTAGAAAAATATTAAATTTGTTTTCATTTGTTAATACAATAGAAGTGTTTTCTTTTTTTTAGTTGATTACCGCAGGTTTTACACTTGTTTTGATTAACATCAATTGTCGAAGATTAAGAACTTTCTGTCGACAAAACACAAGCACCTTCCTTATATTCCATCCATCAGTCTGACAACCAAAGGAATAAAATACTCAATTCGGCCCTGACACATCTCTCACTCAACTCAAAAAGTCGATACGAAAATGTAAATAGTTAAAGTTTGTTAAAGGTCACGTGATTCATTATGTGGGAGGGATTATTGATATTAATGATATTTAATCATAATAATCAATGATATTTTAATATTTCTAAATATGTAATATTCAGATAGACTTTTGAAATTTTCTTTAAAATTAAAAAACAATTAAAAAATAATAGTACTAATTAAAATAATATAATAATCTAATAAAACTAATTTATTTAAAATCTTTAACTAATATATTGAAAGAGAAATTATTTAAATTTTTAAAAACCGATTAGGTTTAGATGATTTTATTTTGAAAAATTAATCAAATATGTTTTTAGTTTCCATTTATTTTTAATAAAATTCAGTGTAAGCAGCTTAAAAAAAATCTTAATCTTAAATTAAAGATTCAATTTACAGATACTTAAATTTCTAATTCAATTTTTTATTTAATTTGTTTAATTTAAATTTTGAAAATAAATATTTTTAATTTAAATTAATTTTAAAATTTTATTATAAACTAATTTAATTCTAAATAAAAAATTAAATTTGAATTAAAGTTCTATTGTTTTGTGATAAAATTGTATTTTGAATTTTTTTTTAAATTCCTGGAAATTAATTTATTTAATTTAAAAAAACAATCAAATTGTTCTAATCAGAGTAACTAATTTTTCTATTTTTAAATAAACCAATTTTTTTTAAATCAATTAAAAAAATTTAGAAAATAAAATAATATAGTTTTTGTAATATTGAACAAAAATTTATTAATTTTGAATTAAAAATATTTAATATTCAAATAAATGAACTGAAAAAGAAGAAACGAAGGGCCGAAACGAAGGAAATGTCTTTTGAACCTCTTTTGTAGCTTCATTTATTTGTTTTTTATTAAATAGTAGTAGTAGTAGTTGTAGTTACTGCGGTATAGTGCTTTATACCGGTGCAAATATGCACTTAGCCATTTTTGTAATATTTTTTTGCTAATAAAGTATTTTTGCTACAAATTTTTTAAAATAATTTATCTATAAAAAAAAATTAATAAAATTGCTGATCAAAAAAATATAAGCCCAAATAAAATGGGTCGAAAAATCCATTATATAAACAAATGATCACCATACAATTGAAGTTTAAAATAACAATTGATCATTTATGAGTTGAATTAGTAGATTTATAACTTTTTAAAAAATAACTACTAACAAACAATTTCTTTAACTGTTCGACTATAAGAAAGTTCTTGCTTTCTTAAATAAATAAAAAATAAAAATAGAAGTTTTTTTAATAATTAAAAGCCGAATAAAAAAACAATTGAAAAATCTGAAAAAATGAACAAAAATATTTCTTTCTGACATATATGTACCATACTTTACTACTTGTTATTACCTCGCAATCAAGACAGCCAACATTAACTTTTCAGTGGCCACCATGGTTGAGGGTGGCAAACATTACTTAAAAAAACTTAAAAAATTTCAAATCATTTTATTTTTTTTAAACTCATTCAATATTACCAAAAGTATCTATTTTCTTATCTTAATTTTAAAATTTATTTTAATTAATTTAACTAAAAATTGGTTGAAAAAAATTTATAGAATAATTACTTTCTCTAATTCAAAAAATTTGATTTTTTTAAAATAGAAAAATTACAACAAATCAGTTCATTTGAAAAATCAATAAAAAAATAAATAATATTTTAACTTCCGGATAAAAATTATATTATCCCTTAAACCACTTTTAGCTAGGCTAGATTTTCAATTATTTTTAATCTAAAAATCTGTATTTTTCTTTCTCTGATACTTATTTTATCTTATTCAAAAATAAAAGTTGATTGATTATGCAATTTAATTCAAAATGTCGAAAATTTTCATTAATAAAAAAAAACTTTTAATATTTTTATTTTAAATTTAGTTGATGACATTTTTAATAAATAAAAAGTGGCTTTTGAATTGATTCTTGAAAATTTTAGTGACATAAAATAAATAAAACGGAAGAATACCGAGTTCCTTTTTAAAAAAAATATGATATTATTAATTCAGGGTCTTGTTTTTCAAAAGATCAGAAAATTTTAGTGAAATCATGGTATATATTACATGAAAATTAAAAGTATTTTTAAAAAGTTTATTTTTTTAGATTCTGCTAATCTATCTATCAGTGTGGAAGATCTTAACTTTTTTCCAAACCCTTTTATCTGTATGTTTTTATACAAATTCTAAAACTAGACAAAATTCTGAACAAAACTGTGGTTTTATTTTTTTATTTATTTAGTTTAAATCGTATTGAATATTGTAATTTTTTCTTAACTTTAGATATTCAAAATAAAATTTAGAACATAAAATTATTTGATTTTAGATGAAAAATAATTAGTTTTTAATACCTAAAACAAAAATCGCTATATCTTAATTTCAAAGCAAACAATAAAATAAAAATGCAAAAATATGAATTTAAAAATAAATTATATAACAAACAATTATATAAAAATACGTTTATAGCTATTTTTTATTAATTTCATTAAATTTAAATTATTACTGAATAAAAGGCTTAGAAAAAAAATTAAATCGATAAAAATCGCTTTAAATTTAATGTTACTAGACTTGGAACCATTTTTATAAATATCCTTGATATTTTTAAGAAGCACTCTATTAGTGAGTTGAAATCATAGTTTTAAAAGCAATTTTCATTTTTCATTAAAAAAAGCAAAAAAATAGCAAATTAAATTTTTTTTTGTCTTAATCATCCTTGTACATTGAATGAATAAAAATTTTATTTTATTGACATCTTATCCTCTATATATGTATCAATGTGATTTATAGGCATCTAAAGTTAAATCGAAGTATTCATGCGTTGCAATTGAGCTCTGCGTTATCTGCATTATTAGAAAAAATATTGCTAAACTAATTATTTAGATGGAATAAAAATAGAACAAAAATTTTGGTTAAAGGCTATACTTTATGCAAGTATTTATAATTCAAATCTAATATGTTCTCTCTTGAATTTATGATAAAAACTCAAAAAGACATTATGACATAATTTTAAGTAATTTAATAAAAAAAATGAATTATTGGAAAAAAAGTTTTTCTCTTTAAATTAAAATAAAGGAATATTTGTATTATGTTTATGGACTAGAAAAATTTGCAATTGTCTTGACCAAAAAATTCAATTTTTTTTATATTTATTTAATAAATATAAATGGCATAGTAGATGATTTTAACTGACTCGTTAAAAGAGTACCTTCGATTCGCAAATGGTCGTGTTCTTTATTTTGTACATTCAAAAACAAAATTTTAGACTTATTTTATTTTTTTTTCAGACTTTTACTATATAGTATATTTTGCTTTAAATAAACTAGGCTGAAGACCTTCTGGTGTAAGAGCCCAAATCTAAAAAAAAATAAGTCTCATCAAAAAGTTTCATTTTGGGTCTGATCAATTTCATGACCAGTCATGAAAAAAAAACGCCATTTAATTTATTTGAGAAAAATAAGATTTATTTTTATGAAAAATTTTTTTTAAATCTGAAAAAATTTGACTTGTCACAATATTTAATTTGATATTTGTAAAAAGATAAAAAGAATGTTGAACTTTAATTCTTTTTTAATTATATTTACAAATGTGTTCATTTTTGGAAATTTATTTGATTATAAATAAAAGTAGATAATTCATTTTAAGTCGAGGCTTCATTAAATAATCACCTTGAATCAAATTTTCGATTTGACTTTTTTCTTATTGTTTTTTACGCCTACTGTTGTAGTTAAAACTAAGATCATCTGTCTGGCTTGATCTTGAAACTAATTCTTATTCAACAACTTTATCTTCTATTCCATTATCGTCATCGTAAATATCATAATCGTTATAGAAAATCTTTCAAGTTTTTATCATGATATGACTTAAAACAAAATCATTTGAATTTAATTTTAAACGTGCAGCCAGTCCGTTTATCTATTAACTCTTTTGCATTGTTTATGATATAGTGTTGATAGTTTTCAGGTATTTTGATAATTGAATTGTACTTTCCTCTTGTCTGAATATATAATCGATTTAGGCAAAATATATTTCCTAATTACTTAATGTTTTAGCTTCTCTATTTTATTTATTTATTTGAAAAATAAATTTGGAAATTTCCTGGGACTTATCCGAACGACAAAAGCCTTCTTTTCAGCACCCTTGCTAATGTTTGTTAATAAATATAGCTTCTCTATTTTTAACGACCTAGAAAATTATATTGGTGAAACTACTATTCGTTAAATAAATTTTAAATGAAAAAAAAGCATTTTTTAGTAACTCTATCTCTATCAAAAAAATCAAAAATTCCTAAAACACATAATTGTTTAATTTTATTGTAATGACTCATAAGGTTCGCGCGTAGCAAAACGACAGCACTATCTTAATCGACAATTTTCGATGGCATATTCGATTGGTCTTGTTAATAAATGTGAAAAATATGCCGATGATACTAAAATTTTTTCTGTAATTAAGAGTTTACAAGACAATCAAAAAGATATTGACTTTATTTCAAGCTGGTCACTTACTTGGTTGTTGGATTTAAATATTGAAAAATGCGGTGTAATGCATGTTGGTTCAAAAAATTCTTTGTTTAATTATACAATATTCAGTAGATACGGAACGAAGAATTTATCTAAAACAAATCTTGAAAAAGATCTGGGTGTTTATATTCAAAGTGACTTAAAGTGGACTAACTAAGTAAAATATTGTCCTAGTCGTGGAAACCGTATTTTTAGTATGATTGCTAAGAGTTTCAGGAAGTTGAACATTGATACATTGAGAATGCTCTATACATCACTCGTTAGACCTCATTTAGAGTTTGCCATTAGTTCATGGTGTCCGTTCCTTAAAAAAGACATTTCTGAAATCGAGAAGGTTCAAAGAAGAGCGACAAGAATAATCCCTTCACTTCGGAAATATGACTACTCGAAAAGACTGGAAATGTTCAACCTTACTAATCTTAAAATAAGGCGGATGAGAGGCGACTTAATCCAACTGTTTAAAATTATTAACAGATATGAAACTATCAATTTTGAAAATGGCATTAATTTTTCTCGAAATCACTCTTTCAATTTAAGAGGACATAACAAGTGTATCGTCACAGAAAATGCGAAAAATTGTATGCAACGATATCATTTCTTGACAAATCGAATAGTTAATGTTTGGAAAAGTCTTCCTCAGTACATCATCAATTCTGTATCAGTTAATAACTTCAAAATTAACTTGGACAAGTAGCTGAAGAAACAGTCTAATTTACTGCCATAGCTTCGAAGAAGCTATACCCGATAGGGTCGCAGTATATACAACTACTCCTACTACTAATCCAATAAAAAAAGTCAAAATAGCATAGTTCAATTTCTAAAAAAAATCATTAAAATTTAATTTCATCTTTTATATTTATTATGTTGCAATATTTTATATGATATTAAGTAAAAATTTATCAAACACATAAAAATGCCAAAACATTCAACTAATTAAGCTAATTCGATCAAAAATTTGGGAGGTTTAGCCAAAAAAAAACTATTTTCGTTGAGGTCAATCATGTTAAAACTCCTATTACAGTTTCAGAAAATAATCAATCTGATTTCCCTTTTGATCAAACGTTTTCCACGCATGATTCGCCTAGCAATGACTATGAGAGTAGCGATGAAATCACTTATGTTGATATGAACCTAATTAAACAGATTCTTGATTACATTTTAAGCGGAAATAATTTTAGACGATCATTGAGTGTCTTTATTCTTGCGATTTTAAAGTTGTTTAATTATTTTTTGAATTTTAAAATACTAAATTTAATTAAATATTTAGGCAATTTAAAATAAATTGTAGGGATGATGATTTGTTTCTGGCTGAATTAAATTGTGTTTCGATAAAGCATGCAAATAAACAATTAATAAAATTTAAAATAATTGGACCCGAAAATTTTAACTTTGACGAAAGAGGAGGTTTTAAGTTTGTTACATTTTCTTAAATATAATTCTACTTTCTTATAAAAGGCAAGCATGTTTCATCTTTTTATGATTATTTCCGTGAATTGGAAATAAAAATAAAATGTTTTGTCGAAGAGGAAACTCGAAAGTCTGATTTTTCTTTCACAATTTCAAAACTCGCTCATCATGTAAACAAAGAATACTGTGAACTAACAAAATTTAAACAAGCAGAGGAAGTTTTCATTCGTTCTGAAACAATGTTTAGACTCGATTTAAAATCGTGGGGCTATAAGTATTGCAAAAACATGAAACGACGTTATTTCGAGGGTCATGAAAAACAAGATGTTTTCAAAGTAAGAAAAGAATTTGTCGATTATTTTATTGATCGTAAAGAGCATTACTACATGTTCAATGAAGATAATAAATAAAGTTTACCAACTGAAAAACCTTGCATTTTGATTTTTCATCACCAGTCAACTTTTCGTTCTGATGAGCAGTTTCATTCTAGATGGTTAAAGGAAGGAAATGAGCCTTTCTTAAAGAAAGGGTAATTAAAACTTTTGATTTTTAAGAGTGCTACATTAATTCTTAATAATTAAAATTTAAGAAAAGGGAAAAGTCTGATGTGGTCGGATTTTTTTGTTCAGCATCCTAGTTTTCCTTTTTTTGAGCTTTCCGAAAGTGAATGGCAAAAAGCGATTCTGAAATACTCCTCGCTTACAGAAACATCTAACATTAAATATCAAAGAAAAACTTCCAGCGGTTCAATTAGTCCTGGTCAAGATGGATATTTAGATAATCAAAAAATATTGTCACAATTTGAGCGCCTGATGATTGATGATTAGAATTTAAAAATGAATTTAATTTTCCAGTTAAACATGATTTTGAAGTTGTAGTAGACAATGCAACAACTCATACAGCACTAACAGTTAAAAAAGATGATTTAGGGCAAATTTAATTTATGAGTTAATAAATTTTGAATAATTCAAAAATTAATTAGACTGAAAATTGGCGGTTCTTGTCCGTATCAAAAATTTTCTTGGATTAATAGAGCTAATGAAGAAAAAACGCTTGATGTTTACTTTGATTCAGGACCTAATAAAAGAAAAAGTAAAGGTTTTAGAGCAATAGCAAAAGAATTGGGATATGATCTTGAAGGTAAAAAAAAGTTAGATGATATTAAAAAAATTTTGGTCGATCATCCAGCATTTAAACAAACAAATAAACTCGAAATTCTTGGAACAAAATTCGGCATCAAAGTAATTTTCCTTCCGAAGTACCATTGTGAGTTGAATCCAATAGAAGGATTATGGTGCTATCAACAAATAAGACATTTGATTCAATGAAAAGATTATTAAAGTTCTAGAAAAGAATTTGTTGGAAAGGAAATAAATAACAAACTGAATAAAAGTTTTTGGCGTTGTTTGAAAGCTTATAAAAATGGATTGAGCTACGGTCAAATTCTTAAAACATACTTCTCTGGCAAATCTAATGCTAAAACACAAGAGTATCTAAGAATTTCTAATAGTTTATTAATATAAAAGATGAAAATTAAATTTTAATGTTTTTTTTAGAAATTGAAACTATATTTTGACTTTTTTTTTGGATTAATTAAGCTTTAAATAAAAAAAGTGAAAACTGAGATTTGTTAAGAATTTTGTCTACTTTTATAATTTTGAATAAGAATATGAGCCTATTTATAATATGAGCCTCTAGTCAAAAATCTTTTTTTTCCCCCCTAAAGAAACAAGTTTTCACAGGCTTTCATATACGTAGATTACGAATATGCCATCGAAAATTGTCGATTAAGATAGTGCTGTCGTTTTGCTACGCGCGAACCTTATCTTTCCCTTTTTTAAAAGAAAGTAATTGCGTGATATAATAGTATTTCTAATATACTAATAATTGTTTTTTAAATTACTCGAAAAATGTGGCTTGTTTGACAGATAAGAAATTGGTACACTTCGTACATCGCCAAGCATATTTTTCAGGTGAATTTTTTCTAAATTTTAAGCTACATATCCGTTCGCATTTTTAGCGTTCTCTTTGTGGTAACAAAATACTAATGTTCATTAGGTAAAGCAAGAACTGCAGTTTATCCATGAGTTTTAGCTCGTTGAAATCCGTTTTAAATTCAAGTAAATTCGTTAATTTTATTTTTTATCATTTTTTTAGTATTGTATTTAGCATAGTTTATTTAAAATTTAATTTTATATTTGAAATTTTTTATTACAAAATTTTACTTAACATTAAACTTAATTTGAAATTATAATAAAAAAATAACATAAAAAAAATTTATTGTTCATAAATTATTATTTTTTCAAAAATAAATTTTGAAATCAACTGGTCTATGTAAATGATAAGGCCTGTTGGTCATGAAATTGATCAGCCCAAAATTTTATTGGACAATTTCTGTCAAATGCATTGTCCAGTCATCCAAAAATACAACTCGGGTATAAAATTAAAACATTTTGTTGAAAATCAAAATTTTATTTGTGAACTATAAAATAAAGTAAACATACTTCACTAAATTTATTTTTGAACATTAAAAGGTGAAATTTCGTTATTTAATTTAATTAAATAAAATTTTAATTGAATAAAATAAAAGATTGCCAATTAATAAATGCTAATTTTAATTTTTTTATGTGATTATGAGATATGAATTGTTAAACCCCATTAATTTTGAACTTATTTTTTTATTCCTTTTTCTTTGCACATTGTACACGAAATTTTGTCTTCTTAGGAATTTTCTTTACGAATAACTTTGTGAACAATCCTAGTAGCTGATTTCGATTTTGTGTTTAGGCATTTTTAACTGACACTTCACTCATTTTTCTAGCAAATAAATATAATAATTTAATTATACTAATTCTTTTTGTTTTTTAAAGATCACAGAACAGAGAATATCGCCGTAAAATCTTGTTTTTCGAACATAAGCATTATTTATTTGAATTTATCACATCTTTTTGTTACAAATTTCATTTAATTCTCTGAGTGTTCAATAAGTTTTACAATTTTAACTTGAGCAGGGAAAGTAAATTTTTCTAATTTCATTAAATTATCAAAATAATTTAAAATCGCAATTAGATTTCATCGCATATTTTTGAATTGTTTATTTCAAAGCTCATAAAGATGTTTTGATCATTTTTGAATAATGAAATTTGATTAAAAATTTTTCATTGTCTCTAGAGCAATTATTTTATCAATTACAGTCTCATTTTAGATAAATTGTTAGATCAGATCTTACGATGGATACAATTTTGTGGTTTTGAATTCCATTTTCTCGAAGAAAAAATAAAAATCTTTGTTTTCATAACGAGCCTCGAGAGAAAAATCGACTTGAAATTTGCCACTTTCTCGTCTACATTCGTTCGATAAACAACTTTGGTCAACCTAAGAAATAATATGAGCAAATTATAAAAATATCTACCATTAAAAGGAAGAAGGTGATATTCAAAATTTCTAAAAAGAATAACTTTATATTTTATATTTCTTTTAAGATTAAATATTTTTAAGAGTAAAAAAAAAATTTTTATCGACCCTATAAACTAATTGATGAATTTCAAAAGCTTCGATTTAGGTCATTCTGGAAATGGGAAATTTTCTTAAATTATTTACTATAATCAAATAAAAATTTAGTTTAATTTTTGTTATGTTGCTTCTAATTCTTCAACAATTGAAAGATTTTGATTCTAATTAAAATTCTAATTTGACTATATTATGACTTTTACTTTTATAACATTTTTCGGGAGTAAAATTTTGCCCTATTTAACTAATTTTTTTCTAAAAATTAAAAATATAAATTGCACTTTTTTATAATACAAATTTATGCAAATAAAAAAATTTTTATGAATTGATATCTAATGTCTTGACGCCTTTTCTGAACCAATTTGAAAGCTTCTAATCAAAAAAGACTGTTGTTACGCTTAATTATTTTTTTTATAGAAAAAAACTTACTCCTCCTAACCTCATTAACAAAGGACGTCGCTGGATCTCCATTGAAACTTGGCCTAAAATTTTAATTCGAAAGCATAAAATTATTAACTATTGAAATAAAGATTTGAAACAAAATTTTTAAAAATATTCTATAAACTTATCAATTCTAAATTGAAATATAAATTTTAAAATTCGAAACATGCTTGAGAATCTCAGGGAACGCTTCTGTCCTATTCCTGAAGGATGTAAAAGAAGAGCATATATTATTGGGAAAAATAATCTCAAAGAAATAAGAACTCTCGAGCTGGCAGATAATTTGACGGTTTATTTTTATCAAAAAATTGCTGTCGGTAATATAATGTGTAAGAAGCATTTTATGCTTTTTAACAAAAGACAATGTAAATGAAACGTCGAATTCAGAAGAAAAAAACTCATCGTCGGTAATTCAAGATGAGAACAATTATGATATTTACGAAAATGTACAACCTACAACATCAGCAAATATAGAAGATTACACAAATGAATCTATTGATCAAGACGATTGTAATTTGGCAACAAAAGACCAAACCAAGCAAGATCAAAATACGATGAAAACAGTATTAAATATAAGTCGCGTGTATGCTTCACACAGCTTTTGCTTCATATGTAAAAGAAAGACTTGCTCGAAACCGATGACAGTATTATCAGTTGAAGCAATAATTGATATCTATATGAAGCGGGATATTTTAATAAACGGAGAAGCCAGGTCGATCATCTAACCGAAAGTTATTATGTTAAAGACGAATTCATCGATAAAATACCAGTCGTTAGTGAAACAATTACTCTTACAAACGAAAAAGTTCAAAAAATAATCGAAGGCTTTAAAAATGTGAACAAAAAAGGCCGAGTTTATTTGGAAAATTCGGTGATTTTTCATCGTTAAACGAAGAGCTTTGTTATAAAATAACCGGTTTCACTAGAGAAGAAGTTTCTTTTATTTTTCATAGTTTGATATCATTAATTATATCCGAAAATCGTACAAAGTTGCAAGCGATCGAAATTTACTTATTTTGGCTAAAAACAGGTCTTAATCAAAAAATGATCGCCAATATATTTGATATTGTGTTTAGACAAACTGTTAGTAAGATATGCCCCCAAGTTCGTAATACAATGTTAAAAGATTTCGTTCCTCAATATCTTGGAGCAAAACGTTTTTCAAGAGATGAATGGCTCGGTCAAAACACTGAAATGTTTAAATCGTTATTCGATTTAATTAATAATCAATTTGCTATAATTGCTGATGGTACCCATTGCTATTGCCAGAAAAGCTCAAACAATATGATTCAACGTAAATTGTATAGCGGTTACAAAAAGCGACCTTTGGTTAAACCCTTCGTAATTACAGCAACAAATGGCAAAATAATTGATGTATATGAGAATTATGCTGCCGTTGATAATAATGCTTCAATAATGGAGAGTGTAATGGAAAAAGATTTGGATTTAAGAGAACTCCTAAAGAGAGGTGATCTAACAATTTTTGACCGCGGATTTAAATAGTGTATAGCTAGATTAAGGTCAATTTACGGTTTGAATTGCAAAATTCCAACTTGTAAGAATACTTTATTTTAAATAAATCAATATATAATAAGTTTTTTATAGTCATTAAAGATGGTAATAAGCAATTGACATGGAATGAAGCCAATGAAACACGATTGGTAACTAAATGCCGTTATCTTGTTGAAGTGATTAACGGAATTTTTAAGCAACAGTTTAAAGCTTTAAAAGAAACACAAAACACGATGCTTTCACATATTACTGATGATTATCGTATAGCATCAGCTCTTAATAACGTTTTTTTCTATGAAAGAATATCCGACAAAGGAGATGTTAACGAAATCACCGAGGTAAGTAAGTAAGCTTAAATTAAAAAATTTTTGGAAAAATATTTAGATTTAAGGTTGTCAAGTAGTCAAAATTCATTTACGTTGTTAAGATTCATAATTTTGAAATAGACGGCTTTCCAAAATTCGATGTTGAGATGATTAGAAAAAAAATCACTTTCGGCTATTACCAACCAGAACAAGCTTAGATATTGTCTGAATACTTCGACTCAAATGAAGATTATGAAATATTGCTATGCAATAATTTGACTAATGATGAAAATGCAAAGATTATATTTTGTAAGATGCAGTCGAGACACTCAAACCAACTGAGATATAAAATATTCGTCAGATACAAACCGAATTCGACAAACGTTGATGACATTACATGGGTCTGTAGTTGCAAGACCTGAAAAAGAACCCTCTGATGTTGTAGTCACGTTGCATCTGTCATATATTTTATGAGTTATGGAAGGTAAAATCTATCAAAAATACCAAGACCGGGTTTAAAAATAAAGAATTTTTTAATAACTATCACTAATGAATCAGATCAAGAAGAAGAAGTTTCAACTCTGAATGAATCAATGAAATGGTCTATATCGATTAATTCGGAAATAGAAAAAAATTCTCAGTCAACAAAAAAATAGTTTTTTTTTAAATTTGTATTTTTCAAAAAAAATTTTTCCTCATAATTTTTAAACTCGTAATTTTTTTGAATAAAATATAGATTTTTTGAATAAATTTCGTAATTTAGATTTTTCGAATAATTAATTTTTAGCATAAACGGAAGAAGTGTACAAATTTTCTAAACATAACTTTTATTGCATGAGCCTGGGCGAAATTTCTTAAGGTTCCTGCATACCTCATTTCATAATGGTGAAGATTTGTTCTCCAGTAAAAAGGTGGTAGAAGATTGGTTCAAAAAAGGGGTGATATGAGTTTTCAGAGTGAGAAAGGATCTTAATTTGATTAACAAAACTAATTGACATTGCCGAGTTTTTCTTCATGATTTGACACATTTCGATATTTTACTAAAATTTTATTTAGATTTTGGTGATAAATGGTTCTATTTTCGAAATTATGATAACAAATCAATTTAAAAAAATGTTAAAAATAGAAATAGCTGGAAGGTATCGTATTTCTTTCACATCTAGCATTTAGCCATGATATTTCTCCTTCTGATAATCTCATTTTCTTAGAGGACGGCATTTTACAAACCAAGTTGGTCAAGACTGTGTCATAAGTTTTTTTGGCTATAAAAGCCGTCAATGGTACAACAGAGAAATTGAACTAATGGTCGATAGATGGCTAAAGACTATGGAGCATAATAATTTATATTTTAAAGATTAGCTAACTGAAGCTTTTTTTACTGATAAATAAAAAAGATTAAGAAAAACAGACAAAATTTTTTGACTCAACCTTATAATTTGTTTTCCTAAATAATGACTTGATATTCTATTTTTTTTTTAAAGTTTAATAATACCTTATTAATAAAAATATTGATTACTTAATTAAGATCTCTTCTCTTCTTCTTCTTCTAACAATTAATTTATTCAGATACAACATAGTCGCATACTTAAGTGCAAGGCTGAATTACAATAGCCACAATTGTAATTGTAATTAAGCACTATAAAGACTATGAAGTTAAGCGAGCGATATGTTGTTATTTCAAAATCTTAGAGCATATTGTTGGTATAGAAGGAAGAAATAAATTTGTTTAGACTCCATTTGATTTCTAAAATTATTTTTTAAGATTAAAAATAATTTTTTCTTGTCTCATCTACCCCAACTGGACCATTTCTCTTTCTCTATTACAAGACATCTATTGTCTTTCTGCATGTATCTTACAAAATAACTAATAATATTTTTGAGTTATTCTCGAAGTATTTCTTCTTTTTGCACTTCCAAGCCAATATAAGTAACTGCTCTTTTGTTTATTTTGATTATTTAGGCATTCGCTAAGAAATTCTTAAATAGTTGAGATAACTATTCTAGTTTATTTATATCATTCTATCAAAAAGTATTATTGTTTGGGTAAACATAAAGTTGGATAAAGTTTCTCCATCTTTTTAAATGTTGACTTTATTTTAGCTTTTAGTTTTGCTAAATAGCAAACGGAAGAAATAAAGCACCATGCAAAAGTTAATCAGCTTAAAAAGCAAAAAATGCTTCATGAATCTAGAATAGTTGAAAGAGCTTATGTAAACATGCTATCAAATATAAGAAATAAAAAAATTGGCTTTTCAAATATTAAATTTTATCTAACAGAAAGTTGTTTAAGAGGAATAGAGTTAGATTAGATAATTGACTTATAGGTGGTTGTAAAACATAAGGATAATGTTCAGACTGACTTGTTTTAAATTAATTTATGTAATTGATAATCATTGAGTTTGACATTAGGAAAAAATTAATTTTGAAATTTATTTTATTTAATTTTAATAAATAATCTTAAATAATTTTTCAATAAATATTTATTCAAATTATAGGTTCATTTTTTGTATCCTATTTCATCAAGCGAATTTTGATTAATACATTTTGAAAAGTTTAATTAAAGCAGCCAAGTTAAATTCGCACAAGAGCTTAGTAAAATATCGAGAATATCGAAATTCTTCAGCTTGCTTATCTGCAACCCTAGACAAAGCAGGCATTTGCGTTTTTTCAAGCATTATTATTCAACAAGACCAATCTGAAAGATTTTAATTCAACAAGATTAATTATGTGAGCAAAATAGAGCAGTTGGATTTCTACAGCCTTTAAGCGGCTGCGTTCTTGTCAAATACTTGGATGAAAAGTTAAGTTTTAAAATAATTAAACTATTAAAAAACTTTTCTTTATTTGCTGTCAATCAAAGAAATTTTCTCGTTTCTCTTGGCTTTAAATCTTTTATATTTTTTAAGTTGAAAACAAATAAAATTTTTAAATAGATTTTGTTTCTCTAGCTATCAAAATCATGCCTAAATTAGAAACGGACGAGTGTTTTAAAACCTATTAATCGATTTTTTCTTAATGTTCTAAGAAATTTAAGAGATTTAAATAAATAAATAATTTGTAAGTGCTTTCAATCTGAATACGTAAATGCAAATTTAAGACTGTTCATTTATTTCTTAATTTAAATTTTGAATTTTGAAGAGCACATACTAATTTAATAGAAACGAAATTAAATCGAAAAAAAATTTTAAATGATTAGACAAATTAGAATATTTAAGAATTTATTTTCTTATTATAAATGTATATTTAATTAAGATGAGATAATTTAAAAAATCATTAATTAGAACCAAGTATTACTATTATTTAAAGTTGAATTTATTTCGACTTTGACGTGGAATAAATAATTAATATTAAATACTCATGCACAAAACAATAATTATGGTTTTTGTTTAATGCTACTAATTTTATAAATTTTGACTCAAGAGATTAAATCTTTTTTTTTCCTAAGAATTATTTCTTCATTTTTCACTCAAACAGAGTGGTTTAAGCTATTTTATCCAAGTGTTTTAATGAAAAAAAAATTTGTTATTAAAATTATTTGCTAAAAAATTTGAAAGATAGACTAAGTTTTTTCTAGAAAGACTTTGAGAATGATAGCATATTTAGCCCGTCAATTTATTGATTAATTAAATTTTTTGTTTTTTTAATCAAAAAAAAAAATTGTGTTTCGAAATCCGGGATTAATTTCAAATGCAAAAAATAAATAAAAGATTTTCACAATTAGAGAAAATTTTTTTCTTTAAAAAATTTAATCAATCAAATTTCTATTTTGTTTGATTAGATTCATCAAATCTTGATATATAATCAAGCTCTTAATTGAAATTCACTTATGCCAAGAACATCTTAAATTAAATTAATTTAAAAACAAACTTTAATTTTGTCTTTAATTTTGAGTTAATATTTTCAACTTAATCAAAATCAATTTAAATTTTAGCTGGATTTCCTACTCATTGTAAAAATGAAAATATAGTTTCCGATGCATTCGGTTAAATTTTCTTTTCTAAATGCCATTGTCGCTTATAAGATTTCAAATTATTTTCATACTACTTTTACTTAGCAATTATTCTACTTAAACCAAATTTTTGTTTAATTCAAAGTTTTTTTTTTCTTAAAATTCTTAAAACTATTTTTAACACTGTAAAACATTTTGAGATATGAAGCGCTTAATTTTTGATGGCATTTAAATTCTATTCAAATAGTTCAAATATAATTTGATAGTTATTTGTAAACTTGATTAATTTTCAAAGCTACAGACTTTTGAAATAAAGAACAAGTATTTTCAGATTAGAATATTTTTAAAATAAATTACTTTCTTATATAAATTTATTTGTACATTTAAATTTAAGATATTGATGAGCCAATAAATCAAGTTGTATTATCAATAAATGATTCTATCATAAATTTACGATTCTTTGTTGAATGCGAAAATAAATTTCACAATATTCCAAATAGTTGGTAAAACAAACTTTCCGAAAAATTTTCAATTCAAATTGTACATTTTTTTAACTCTTAACTGTACATATTTTAGTTAATTTAGCTTTTTTTGGAAATAAATCCCTTTGAGTCTTAAATTTGCATGAAAATTAAAATTTTTCTAAGTAATAATTGTTTGAAGTTTATTTTAATTCCACAGAGCTTTAGTTCAAGATAGAAAATCCGTAAAAAAATGTTGCTGTTAATAACAAGGGGTTTTGAGCAAATTCCCGACTAGTTGACATCTAATTTAATTAATTGAGATTAATATTTTAAATACATCCTTGAGGATAAAGAGAATCAATAAAGATTCGAATTTATGCTTTAAAATGATTATTATTTTATTAACACTATGAGGATCATTTTAATAAATTAAAATAAAAAATAAACCAAATAACTTTATTTTTAAGTTTTTTTAAAGAATTTTCAAATCAGCTTAATATTATTAAGTTTCAACAAAAAATAAGTACAATTTAATTAGACTAAACCGAATTTGAGAGCTTTTTCAATCATGTTATTCATCGCTATATTAATAGGATAATGTATTTTCTTCATTTATTCTGTCTTGTTCGATAATTAAGAATTTATTTGATCAAGTTGTGGTTTAACAACATAGGATAATAACTCTTTATTTATTTAATGAAACAATTTGGGATCTATAGATGCTGTTTGGAATAACTTCAGGTCTCTCATCATAATGTGTTAAATTTAAGTTAAGCCAGATATTTTGTGTATCGATACATAGATTAATAAAATATAATTTTCAATAAATAGATTTAATTAAAATTTAAAAGGCATCAAAAGAATTTAATCATTTTGAGGTTACTAATCAGTAAAAAGCATTAGAAAATTATTTATTTTTTTTTTAGTTTCTGGCAATTGAACTAGTTGTGTGCTTGTAATTAAAGTCATGTTCAAATTTTATATTTTCAAATTTGATCAACAATTTTTAAATGGACAATTAAATTTCAATGCATTTTTTATAAATTAAAATCCTTTTTCAAAAGTTTAAAAATAAAGATTTGAAATTTTACAAAAATTTAGAAATCTGCGAAGAAATTGATCAACGGAATTCAATTTTATATTAATTCCACATAAAGAGCAAGATCATTTAAAACGCATGGTTCAATAATAATAAACCAGGAACCAAACTAAGCAAAAATAAAATTAATTAAAAAGAAATATTTCAAATAATTTTAAAAGTGTTTCAAAAATATGTCAATATTTAGTATTACATATAATTCTGGAGTTCTTGATGCAAAGTTTGGGTAAGATATTTTTTCTTTTAAAAAGTTATTTCAATTTAACCTAAAAAGAATCAGTTTTTGAATTTTTGAAAAAAAATTTGCCTAAAAAATCGAATTTTTTTTTAATTGCTTTTGAACTAACTGTCACATTTTTTAAACACGCACTAAATAAGAAAATTTATTAAAAAATAGATAAGTAAACAAGAATTTTTGTTTTAGAAAACAATATAAATTTTGATAAATTTACAAAAAAAATTTTTTTGCTTTTTGATGTGCAGATTTGCAGAAAATTATTTTTTTAAGATCTTTGATAAGAATAGATTAGTAATCAATAGCCAATTTTAGACTTTAAAGTCGGCTTAATTCTTTTGGAGGAAAATTAATATTAAGCTTTTTTATAAATCTTTAATCAATTTAATTTGTTTAAAAACTCCCAAAGCCTTTCCTTCAATAATTTAGAAATAGTTTTTTTTTAAAATTCAAATAAAAAAATTACACACAAAAATTAAAAGATTATTTTGATAATTTTGTATGTGATTCAGATACAGGTCTTCGTCACAGAAAAGAGGTCTGTTGCACCCATTACCGGCCCCTTCAAGTTAACTAAATTTTTTTATGACTGAATTCGTTGTTTTTCCCCCGAAAAAATTTGATACATTATTAATCTAGTGTCTCAAATTTTTCATTTTTTTTCACCAAATTCTATTTGTAAATTAATTTTTTTTTTATCAAAGCAATCAGTCTTTTACTATCTAGAAATAAATAATGGGTTCCTTTTTCTTAAAACAATAAATCCACATTTATGTCTTCGAGCACGCAAATCTAAACAACATTAAATTAATTTAATACAACAAAAATGATCAAATTTTTACTATTAAAAAAATTGTTTTTTACTTATTTGCTTTAATAGAACATAATAATGTGTTAAATAAATAAAAATTGAAATCCCACAAGTTTTTAGAACAATGTCTTGAATAAATTTTTCAAGACACTGTTATGAGGTTTGTTTTATTAAGACCAAGATTGCAACAAAAAAAATCGTTGAAATAAAATAGAAATAAATCAAAATCTATCAAAACTAAAAAAAAAATTACTATTTAACTAGAGTTTTTTACTTCCACTCTTTGTTTCTGGCTGTGGCTAACAAAATATTAGACTTTCCATTTAAAGATAATAAAAGTAATTTGTATTTCCTCTTTATTTTTCTAATATACTAAATAAAAGATGAATAATAATTGATCCTGTAGGGTTTCTTAATCGATATTTAAAACAAAAATCAATCAATTGCTTCAAACTACATAGAGCTTTAACCATTATTTAAGTCTTTATCTGTTAAACAAGAAATTTGAAAATTAAGTAAGTTAGCAACGATTTTATAGTTTCAATTTTAATAAATGATTTGATATGTGTTTTGCAGCATCGCAGATTAATAAAATTTTCTTACTCTGTTCTAATATTTAATTTTTTTTATGATGTATTTTTATTTAATTTAGAAAATAAATTGCAACTATCAAATTATAAAGATAAAATTTTTCATAAAAAAAAATTTAAAAATTATTTTTTTTATTTAATTCTTTGTTTATTTTTTTCCTAATTCTGAATTTTTTTATTTCAAAAAGCCTTGATAATTTATTTTAATATTTGAAAAAAAAAATGTTTTCTCATAAATTGAATTATTACTTAAATTAAAGCTATGAATTTTAAACTGAATAATAGGAAATTATTTTTTGCAGTAAAATTGGTTAATTAAACAAGGAAATATTTAAAATCTACAGTTTGTTTATGTATACTTACAATTCAAAAAATCTTAAAAATAATGAAGGAAAATTCTATTAAATAATGTTCAAATCAATTTTAGTTTTAAAATTGTAAGTTTTAATCTTTTTATTTTCTAGAGACTAAATACACTCTGAAATCTTAAGAAGAAGTTTAATTATTTTTTCTTACTCTAATCTTAGTTTGAGCTATGCACTTTAATAGTTGATGTGAGTAATTTAAAAACCCCTTTTTTCAAGTTCTAATAGGATCATTTAATTAAAAAAAATAATATTTTTTATAATATTTTAAGTGTTGAAAGATTTACTATTCACAAATATATTCTTAATGAATATACAAAAAAAAGTGGATAACCAGTTTATCTTAAGCTTGAAAATACCTGAAATTATTTCGATTTTTAATTTAGTTCGTAACTATAAATAATTTTTTTTTTAATTAATCTAAATTATAAAGATATTAAATAATTTCTTCGAGATAAAGATTCTGTTTTTTTTAAAGATTTTTAGAAACAATTTTTTTCTTTGAAAAAGTTGTTGGTCCTTGAGACTAAAAATCAAAATGATGATCTAATAAATGAATCTAAATGGCTGTCATTTGTGTGATATCCCGCATTTTCCGGCATGTTTTTCGTCGTCCAAAATAAGTGAACATGGTGAACGATATAGGGCAATGTGAAATTTTAGTACAACAATTACAGTACAAAAAGGAAAAACTAATTGTATTTCTAATTGTGCAAAAATGGCTCTGCATATAGTAGATTATTGAAAAAATTTGTATATTTGAAGAACTCTAAACTCTGCAAATACTCTTCATTTTTCTGTAAAATGCACATTATTTAAATAACTAATATATTACTAATATAAACTAATAATTCACATTGCTCGATACAGCATATTTGTTAGTTTTGCGCTCAAGTGCTTTGTTTTTTCAACTTGTAAGCACTATATTTTGGCGTTTTTTCTTTAAGAAATTCCCATTTTTTTAAATGGTCGACTAACTGTTCTTTTAAACTCTATTTATATTTTAAAGATAGAAAAAAACCAAAGAGAAAAAAATTTATTTTGATTAAATATACTTAGTATTTAGGAAAATTTTTATTCTATAAAAAACCTTTAAGTAGAATATAGCACGGAAGTTTTGAATTTCCTGCACTTTATTTAGAATAAAAATTTTGCCATTTGTGAAATCATATTTTTGACTGTTTTTCGAAAAGCCTCTCGTTCAGACACAGCAAGTTCCATTTTAAAAATTTTTTTTTGCAATATTATAGCTAATTTTTAGTAGTTTATAAATAAATATAAATATGATCCCCTGATCATTTGCATGATCGGGCAAGTTAACTTAACTTTTGTCCATTTACTTATGCATCACCCGTTATGATTAAAAAAATATACTTAGTATTTAGGAAAAATTTTATTCTATAAAAATCTTTAAACAGAATATAGCACGGAAGTTTTGAATTTCCTTCACTTTATTTAGAATAAAAATCATTCATCAGTCGAAAGAACCTAAAAATTTAGTCAAATTTAATAAACTCTTTGTTTTTATTATCTAAAATATCCTGAAATGAAAAAAAAAAAATTTTTCAAGTTATTTTTTTAGCTTGATGTTTTGATTAAATTTATTTTAAGTGGAATTGTTATTAAAATGACCATTGTCTGGTATTTTCTTAATTATTTTTAGTATTTCAATTTAATATTTATCTTGATTGTTGGTTACCTTTTATTCTTTTATCCTTTTATTATTCTTTTACTTAGGCTTGATAGATTTTTATTTTTTTATTAAATCAACAAACGCCAAACGGCGATGCTAAATATATTAAAATATGGCATCAAAAATGTACTAAAAATTAAGGAATAGAAATAAAATTCTCAGTAATTATGATTTAAATTAAATAAGCGCAAATTTAGTAGTATTTTATTCCTATTTTTTTCTTCCTCTAGCCCGGCTCTTATTTTTCTTGCTACTTCACTCCTACATGCCATTTCATATCGGGGATATCAAAGAAGATCGACCAAACAAATGACAAGAATTCTTGACAAATCGAGTTAACGAGTTGAGTGGAACAAATTACCAATTTAAGTTGTTAATGCAAAATCTAAAAATGAATTTATAAAAACAAACTAGATTTATATTTGATTAAATAATTAGGATTTTTTTAAAACCAGACAGCTACCTTAGCGAGGCAATATATTGCCCTGCTCCGCTGTTAATCTTTGCTTATTATTATTATCATGTCTTATCATATTGATATTTACCACAAGCTTACAGGCCTTAATCAATTCATGCGTTTCCATATTTCGTCCTTCAGTTAGCGTCTCAAGAGATTTCATTATCGACTTATTTTTTTACTTTTTTACTTTCACATTCCGACCCTATTTGTTCAATAAGCAGTCTATTTGTTGGGTTCCTCATGAGCTTATCAAAGAGCTCACATTGTCTATTTTTCAAGCAAACATCAACGCTCTCAAGACCATTTGCAATAGAAAGCAGCATATTTCTACATGACCTTTTCAGACCAAACATTATGTTTATATAAATTATTTGACTCAGTTGTTTGAACTTTGTGGACAGCATTGCTGTTTAATGTGGTTATATCAAGACCATATACCTAATCCAAGTACTGTATTTCATGATATATTTGTGTAATTTATTGTTATAAAAAATTGAAAATTTAATCTAAATAACAAAACCTAATTTCATTTACTTGACCATATATGAGGGACAACAGCTCTTCTACTTTATTTTATTTTTGATTTTTTAATTTTATAGACTTGAATTTAAGCTTGACACAATAAATAGAAGTTTTTTTCTAGGGAATGTTTTTAAACTTTTTGTTAAGGATTAAGGTTTTTTAAAGAAAATATATTATAAAATTTTCATTTTTAAATAGCATTCTTTTTCAACTTTATTTTAAAAAATTAAACTTTTGCTTTATAGGAAAAAATTCATTTTAAAAATAATAAAAAAAATACAGCATTCAGTAACGAATAAAGTAGAAAAAATTTTTAGAAGAAAAAAGTATGAGTAGATAATTAAATATTGTCCAGTGCGTTTCAAGTAGAGCTTTAAATGACTGAAACCATTTAATTATTCAACAAATACTGTTCATACAAATTCGCTTAACTCCTAAAAAGCAAATTTTGATGCATTGTTTAATGGTATCATGTATGGCATTGTGATTCTGGAAAAAAACACATACTTTTTTTTTCTTTTCTTTGAAAATTAATAATCAGGGAAAATTTCTGCATTTTAATGATTTTTTCAATATATATTGCAGAGTTTTTACATAAGAAATTTATTTTATTTAAGTTTCTTTAAGTTAATAAAAATTAATTTTTCTATTTCAAATTTTTGTCTCTATTTTTCATGGTTCTACAGACAAATCTTTAGCACTCAATTTTACCATGGCATATTTATTAAGTTTGGTCAGAAGTTGCCCAAATAAAAGTTGAATAAATTAACTTGTGTAGTTCATTAAGGTCTTAAAATAAATTACTAAATTAATATTTAACTAGCTAACTATAGCTTCTCTCTAACATGTTGTAATTAGTGATATTTATTAGCATCTTAACTTTTTCCTTCAGACTTGCATGACTTGATATAATTCAAGCTTTATTTTCTATTTATTGCATCACTTGATCGATGAATTTAGATCCTGTTTTAAGCCTAGACACATATAATTTTCTCTCAGTGACATTAGCATGCATCGATGCGACTAATATTTAATTGTTTCAGCCATATCGTTTGTGAAAATTTAAAATAAAACATATCACATATTTTTAAATTCTAAAGTTGATAAATTTGAATTTCAACCAAAGTATATATTTCCGTAAATTAATAAAATTTAAGGAAATAATTTTGATAATTTTGTTTTAAAATAGGCCCATTTTTATTAAAAAAGAAAAAATTAATTATCACTCTTCCGCAATTTATTCAATAAAGCAAGAAATTCTATATTTGAAAAGAAAAAATCTACGTTCATAATAATCTACGCTGATCATTCGATTCAATCTTTAATTAATTAACATTTATGATTAAATTTAAATAAAACACTATGAGATCTTTATTGTCTAACACTTGACGAAATGCTTTTTCTTTCTTTCTGGTCGGTGTTTACAGCTTTTAACCAAATCTAAATAATTTTCTTGTTTTGAAAAAGTCTTCACAACTTTATCACTCGAACTGAATCGAAAACAAATCCATCATTTTCATCATCACAAATCCTATTACATTCAAAATTATTTGTTTTTGTGTAATAATAATAATAATGATAAGCTACAGCAGGATACCTGCGGACCGAGACTAGCTTTAGTCTGGCTATGGTAGCTATAAGAAAAAAAAAAAAAAAGGTATAATTAGTCCGAGTTGAATTTAGTTATCCAGGTCTATACATATACATATTAGCATTTCATTTATTTCAAGTATATTTTTTTTTCTTTCTTTTTTCCATTTTCTTTTCTTTTTCTCATATTTTCTTCCTCATGTTAAATTTAATTTAGAGTATCCGTAAGCCTCCTCGGTGGCTAACTTGCAGCATCAGGCCAGCATTCCAATGCATTTTTTATTTGATTTTTTTCTAAGAAAAGTAATGTTTAATTTACAGTTTTAATATGATTAACACTAGAAGCCCTAGTGTCATTTTCAAGTCATATTATTATCTAGTATCATCTCTTCGAGTCATTTTGACTCGTTTGAAAAATTTTTAAATCCTCGTATCTTGAATAGATTTTTCAGATGAATATATATA
>PJRA01000048.1:531946-542751 GCA_016987375.1 Brachionus koreanus
ATTTAAATTAAACTAAATATGATTCTATGAATTAATGAGTAAAAATTTATGAAAAATAAAATATTAAAATACTTTAAAATTGTTTTCATAATATCCAAGGCTGGATCATCAGATATAGCCACTCTGCTTCCTGATTTAAGCAAACCAGTTGTCATTACAATATTCGATTTTGATTTTGAAACAATTGATCTTTGATCATGTTCGGGCGTGTCTGGAACCACCAAATTGGCTGTTTTGCGTGTTTTGTTTTTTTTTTCAGCACTTTTTTTCTCCTCTTTATCAACTGGACTTTCAGTTTTTTCTTTTTCCATTTCGTTATTTTTTGTTTCATTTTGGCTCAATTTTTCTATTTTACTAAATCTTATCGGTACTTGAGTTTCCTCTTTGAAACATTTCAAAAATACTCCTCTATCGTATATTTGTTTGTTTATTTTCTCAAAAAATTCAATTAAATCCTTGGGTGCGACATTTTTTTTGTCCAAATTTGGATGTCTACATGCATCTAGCCAAACATCGAACTCTTCTATCAAATTGCTTAGTTCTTTGGCCGACGCATTCGACTCATTAACACATGATTTTATTTTTATCTGAGTGTTATTGAGCCAGCGGCCAATTTTCTCAATAAACTGTAAATCAATCAGATTGTACTTGAATTTTTCTTGAAACTGAGTCATTACTTTTATAGCCTCGTCCAGGTGCTTTTTTTCCAACTTTTCCATTTCTTTAAGCATACTAGTCTCATTTGTGTCAATCAAAAGTGCCATTTTTTCCAATTTTTTCTTGTGCAGATCGATTTCCTCAGCACTAAAGTTGCCACCATCGGAAAAAACATTGAAAGAGAATCTAAATTTTGCATTTGAATTTCTCAAATATGACAGAGTGTCGTCGAATTTGGCCCTAAAATTCCTCAGTGTAGTTTTAACATCTTCTATGTGCCGGTCTTTTTGTTTGTTCAGCTGATCTTGAAGGTTAGTCAAACGCAAAGATTTTGTTGCATTGTTAAAAGCAATCTCCAAATTCAGAACAGCTGACTTGTTTTGATTTGCCTTGTCAATTAAGTTTTGTTGAAGAGACAAAAATTGCTTGTGCATGTTGTCTATTGCATCTTGGACTCCAGCACAGTGACGTTCTACTCTTTCTTCATGCATTATCAATTCGGCTAGATTAAAAATAATTTTTTTAAATTTAAAAAATCAGATGATTGAAATAAAAAAAATGTTCTGCATAGGCGGATTACTAATGAATTAGAAAAAATATTATCCTAATTTTTTAAAGGTTTGTAAATAAAATACTAAATTTTTATTAAAAAATAGTTTAAAATCCTTTATTTGTTCTTTATTTCAAAGATAAATGCTAAAAAAGAACTTGCACAACTTTGACTTAATTGAAGCTACCAAAAAAATGTAAAATGTGAAATATTTAATTCATTATTTAATAATTAAAATCAAATTTTTGAATTTTTTTTTATCACCAAATAGGTAAAAGCATCCTAATTAAGACAGCAAGCTAAATATTCTTTTTAGTTAAAAAAAAAATAGAGAAAAAAAAAATAGAGAAAAAATTTAATGCACAATCTAACAATCTGTCAAAAACGGCCAATGGTGAAAAAACCTTTGAATATTTTCATACAAGACTGATGAATAGCTTAACGATCAAGAGATCAATGTGATTGAAATTTGCAGCATTCAAGCTTTTTATATTCAATAATATCAATTTGATTTTTTTTGATTTTGTAAAAAAATTCCAAAAATTTATATAAATATTTAAATTTTTTTTTTTTAAAATCAATAAATTTTAATTTATAATAATTATTAAATAAAATTAAATAAATCAAGTGTTAATAGATCTTTGATTACGTGGGCAGTAGCATGTTCATTAACCTTGAAATTGAAAAAATACTTTTCTTTTAGCACATTCATTTTCTTTAGCAATAACTGTGATTTGTTTTCAAGAAGCTAATTTTGAAAAAATTTCTGGTTTTGGGTCTGTTTTAATTGCATCTAGTTTCATTTGAGTTGGCAAATTTTTACAAGTAATGCAGCTTTATTTGAAGTATAATCTCTTTTACGTGTTTGCTTTCATTTTAATCAATTCGAAACTAACGGGTGTTCAAAAAGTAATGACTGTATTTTTAAAATAAAAAAAAATAATGTTCCGCTAATTAAAAGACTATGAAATTTTATACGAATGTTACTTAGCCTCTAATGTAAAAAAATAAATTTTTATTTTATTTGAATGTTGTTAATTTTTTGAATTAGGCCAATGACGTTACTTAAGACCTTTTCGTAAAAATGTCCTCGGCACAATACATTCTAGAAAATTAAATTTTATATATCATCTTTTAGAGAATTTTACAAGAATTTTAAATATATATAAATTATTTTTAAACAATGATCCATTCAAAAGTTATGATTAAAAAACACTGAATTTTGACATTTATTTTAATTTGCTAAAAATTCGAGTGTTTTGACATGTTCGATCATAACTTTTGAATAAAATAAGATGATTGCTTCAAATTTCGTACATGAAAACTCAATTGCCCGAAAATTAATTAAAGAAAATTAAAATCATATATTTCTTATATTTAGATACTTTATATAATGACTTAAACTAATATTACTTGATATTAGCAAGTCTAGAATTTTAAAAAATCTGTCAAGATCAAAAAATACATAAATAGTTTTTTAAGAAAGCTAGAATAACAGGCTTTAAAATGTGCTATTAAATCTGAGTATGATCAATTAAATTTATTGGTTAAAAAAGCTAAATAATCATGAAGAATTAATTTTTGGTATTTAGAGTTTAAATATGAAATTTTGATTTTTCTCTTAATCTAAAGAAATTCGCAGTTTTTTCTTTCAAATTATTGCTTTAAAGATTTAAAATTTAAAAAAAAATTAACATTTTTTGAATTAATATCCAAAATGGTCAACACTTCATATCGTCAACTTGCTCTAAAACATTATCAAAATGGGCTAACTTGCTCTCAGATTTTTGATGCTATTGCAAACCATTCTAGTATTAGAACAATAAGATGGTGGATTAATGAATTTAATACGTCTGGTAAAACTGAAAATTCACGTCCTTCTGGCCGACCTCGTACTACCGTCACTCATAATAATAAAAAAAAAGTTAAGCGACTATTGAAAAATTGTTCAATGCGTCAAGTTAGCAAGAAGCTTCACATATCTCTCGGTTCTGTCTTCAATATAAAAAAAGATTTGAACTTAAAAGTATTTTTTAACTATATGTCTTAATTTTTTTCTAATCTTTAAACTTTCTAAAGGCTTATAAAAAAAGAAAGATTCCATTTTTGACCAAAAGCCATATATCCAAACGATTACAATTTGCTCGGTTTTGGAGAAAAAAACGTTCAACTGAATTCAAAAATCTTAAGATAATGTTTTCAGATGAAAAGATTTTCACAGTAGATGGTGGTCTTAACAAGCAGAATGATTGAGTATACGCTCTTTCTAGAGAAGAAGCCGATAAAAATGGAGGTAATTTAAGAAAAATCTATGTTTTAAAAAGATTGATTGTAATTATTTGTTTATGTAATATAGGTTTATATGGCGTAAATAAGTATCCATTATCAATAATGGTATGGATTGGTTTAACTGAAAACGGAGCAACTGATCCTTATTTTGTTAACGCAGGTGTTTAAAATATTAATTATTTTAAATTTAAATATTAAATTTTAATTTAATTTAAAATAAAAGGAGATACAATTGATTCTAAGTACTATCTGAGAAGAATATTACCATTTGCAAAAAGACAAGGTCGGAAGTTATTTGGTAATGATAGATGGATTTTTCAACAAGATGGAACCAAACCACATACTGCAATAGTATGTCAAAAATATTGTCAAAAAAACCTGCATAAATTCATTAATAAAAAAAATTGGCCACCAAATTCTCCTGATCTTAATCCTTGTGATTATTATTATTGGAATGCCGTAATTACGCGGATGAATTGCTCAAAATACACGGATATTGAGACTTTTAGAGATGAAATAAAAAAAGCAATGAATAATGTACCAATTAATGAAATAAAGACAGCAGTTAACTCTTTCACGGCAAGAGTCAGAAAAGTAGAACAGGCTGAAGGAAAGTATTGTCTTTAGTTTTTTAACAAAGCAATAAACTTAAAAATTAATTCTTCATGATTATTTAGCTTTTTTAACCAATAAATTTAATTGACCATACTCAGATTTAATAGCACATTTTAAAGCTTGTTATTCTAGCTTTCTTAAAAAACTATTTATGTATTTTTTGATCTTGACAGATTTTTTAAAATTCTAGACTTGCTAATATCAAGTAATATTAGTTTAAGTCATTATATAAAGTATCTAAATATAAGAAATATATGATTTTAATTTTAATGATGATATATAAAATTTAATTTTCTAGAATGTATTGTGCCGAGGACATTTTTACGAAAAGGTCTTAAGTAATGTCATTGGCCTAATTCAAAAAATTAACAACATTCAAATAAAATAAAAATTTATTTACTTACATTAGAGGCTAAGTAACATTCGTATAAAATTTCATAGTCTTTTAATTAGCGGAACATTATTTTTTTTTATTTTAAAAATACGGTCATTACTTTTTGAACACCCGTTATGTTTTGCTTTTTAAAATAAGATCCAAATGATTCACAGGATAAATTTTGCATTTTATCAAGATAATTTTGTCCTGTTTAAAAATTATTTAAAACAATGCAGTTAAACAAATAAATAAGTAATTCATTTATTTGCTTAACTGTTCTAGTTTAGGCTCCTTCAGATTAAAAAATAACCTCTAAACTGCAGTTTAAACTACTACTATTATTACTATTACAACTCATAAGAATCCCAGCAATCTGAGAAGATATTGGTCTCGGTAAGAAACTATATCTCTGTTTAATTTATGATCAAAGAGGAAAAAAATTGAATCAAGTGTTTTTGACAAAATTAATCTAGACGGCTTTTTAAAACAAAGAATAAAAAGGGTTATCAAAGATTGTTTTACAAGAACTACAGCGCCATGAAAATATGGCAAAATGAAAATAATTTTACATTTTTAGATTTTTTGTGCAATTTTTTAGAAAATTAAAAAAACTCCTTCAATTTATTTGGTAAATAAAAATAAAGTTAAAAAATTTCTTAAATATTGCACAAAAAATCTAAAAATATGAAAATGTAAAAATGTAAAATTATTTTCATTTTGCCGAAAATATGACATTCTTAACATTGGTTAATATTTTTCGTTGCTTCAAAAGCATTACCATGTCAAATTTTAACAATCAGATTTGATGCATTTTTGTTCACTCTTAATTAAGCCAATTTTTATTATTTTTTGTTAAAATTTTTTGTTCTTCAACATTAAGATTTGCTCCACATGCAGTCTGCTGTAGCTCTTATTTTTTTTAATTATATTTTTATTATTACTTACCCTATTCACTATTATTTTTAAAAAAGCCATGTTTTTTTTTTCATGCGGCTGAAAGGAAGGACTAAGATCCATTCTAAACTGCCAGGGTTTAAAACCAAACTATATTTTTTTAATAAATAAATAAAAATTAGTTCTTCAACTTGTAAAAAAACGAAAAATCGTTTTTATCCCTAGCATTAAACATGTGTTTTACATTATTTAAGAATAAAAATTTAAAAAATTTAAAAAAAAAAGGATTATTTTGTTAATTTAAAACTGGTAATTTTATTTAGAACTAATTGCTGCTTCTTGTGCTCAGATTATTTCATTTTAGGAAAAAAATTTTTTAATTTAAACACGTGATCCTGCTATATGGAAAAGACTATATACTTGTTATATCAGACCAAATCTTGAATATGCTATACCTGTATGGTCACCATATTTATTAAAAGATATAAAAATATTAGAAGATATTCAACATAGGTTAACTAAAATACCTAAATTAACTCGATATTTAAATTATGAAGAAAGGTGTATGAATATGGGTTTAACAAGCCTAAAATTGAGACGCATTAGAGGTGATTTAATTCAGAAATATAAAGAAATAAATAAAATGGACTGTATAAATTGGTACAGGAAACCTTTGGCGTCTAATAGAAATGATAGACAATATAATTACATCAAAGAATTAGTAAAATCAAATCAACAACGATCCAATTTTTTCAATTACAGAATAGTCAATATCTGGAACAAATTACCATGTGAAGTAAAAAACGCAGAATCACTTAACTCATTCAAAAACGCTATTGATAAAAATAATGTTTTAACTGCCTTAGCTAATATTAATTAGCAACGTGTTTTCAATGACACTGCAGTTCATCTATCTATCATCTATCTATCTATCTATTTTTTAAACTAATTTAGGCTCATAAATCTAAAATTCATCCAAGATGTAATTTTTTCGAAAAAAAATTTAAAAAAAAATTTTTTTGCACACTTTTTTAATGAGATTAAAGTAATTAAAATAATCAGACTTTTTTAAAATTTTTGTTGAGAATTGTCTAAAAAATGAAATTTTTGAATTTTATCAAAAAAAATTTGACAAGAATAAAATTGATCGAAATTTGGTTAAGCACTTTAAAACAAAAAAAAAAATTTTTTTAAATTTATAAGGTCTGAATTTTTGCACAAAAAAATTTATTAATTTATCACAAAAAAATCACCCATAATTTAATTTGTGCGAACACTTTTCAATTAAGTTTTAAATCTAGCATTTAAAATCTTTGTTTTTTATGCTAAAATTCACATTGCCTAAAAAGGCTAGGAAAGCTAAAAGTAAACATATTCTTATTAAAAAAATAAGAAATCTAATTACCGGCACGAACATTGTGAACATCCATTTCGACACGTTTTATTCTAGGCTCATGTAAATGAAGCCTCAATTCAAGTTCTTTTTCAATTTCAGCACTTTTGGCAGCCACAATTGTATTTGATCTCAAATTTGCTTCGTCAATCCAATTTTCCATATGATTCAAAAAATTCATGCGAATACAATTTTTAATTTCTTTGAACACTTCCAATGGAATAAATGAATTTTTCAAATAGCTTTTATTTTTAATATCATCTAAAAAGTCCTGTTTTGTATTTGGAATTAACTCGTCCAAGTTTAGTATATCATTTTCTGTTAGGTCTTCGTCGGGAGACGTCGACTCGCCTATTTTGGATGAGCGCATCATTATATAAAATTTGTTTCCTCTTTCAGTGCTCAGCACTTCTTTCAAAACACTTCTAAATGTGTCCGATTCATTTTGATCCTGGACAATATTTTCCTCTTTGTTTGAGACAGCTAAGTCTTTGGTAATTGAAAAAAATTTGAACAAGGCCTCTTCATATTTGTCAAGTTCGTCTGTGATCATTATGGGATATTGTTTGAGCAATTCCATTTGAGAATCGCGAAATAAAAAATAGCCATTTTTAATGATATCTAACTGTTGGGAAACATTTTGCAGTAGTTTTTTAAGGTCTTTTTCATTAGATGACTCGCGCATTTGATCCAAAATTGAGTCTAATTTCTCCTCTTTTTTCTGGTTCTCGTCATCATGGTCACGTCGGCAATCTTGTAGCAATTCTTGCAATGCTCGCTCTTTTTTGACCAGTCCAATTTCATGCAAATCCCAAATGTGACAAACTCCTTGCAAATACTTGAATAGCGAGTTGAGCTCTTTGTTTAGAATTTGATTGATTTCTTCCAAGTCAGTCTTGAAAAATAGTTGTGTTTATTTTAAAATTCTGCTTTATAGAATTTAAATTACGTCTATTTTTTGAATGTATTCCTCAATTTCTTTTTGTTTCTTGCTCCAAATGGGAAGAAGTCTTTGTTCAAGTATTTCCTTTGAATTTGTTTCGTCAATTATTAGCTTTTCGATCAGAGATTTCTAAAAACAAAAAAATTATTCTAAATTTTCTCTATATTTTGCTTTTGGAAAATGTAATCCCCAATTTTGAAACAAAATTTTCCAAAATTTTCGTTTCATACTTTGTAAAGGGTCTACCTATTCAACACAATAAAAAAACTATTAAGACTATAAAACATAAAAAGAAAACGACATCATTAGAAAATTCTATTAATGATGCCGAGCCCATCTCTACTGTCGTAAAGTCTGGTTCAAATATGCTCAATAACACACACATCTTAAAACTTTCAAATTTTGAGAGAAGCTAAAAAGCTGCACAAAATGAGTGAAAAATTCAAGAATATCTACATAAATCCAGATCTCACCGATGCTGAGCGGGTTAGTATTTAAGAAGATTTAATTTTGTGACGATCAGTTTAAATTTGTGTTGAAAAGTTTTTTTATTGTGTTGAAATAATAATCGCTTTAGTAAAAGACTAAAATTTGGATTTGATTCAGTTTTTAAAATTTCAGGCTAATGCCAAAATAAGTTTGTAAAACATTTTTTTGCTTAACACTAGAAAGCCCGGCTGATTAATTAAAATTTCAAACATATCTATGTATTTATGTAGACAAATTTGTTATTTTTCCTGAAAATCAATTTAAATTTTTTAATAATTATTAACAACATGCTCAGTTTTTAAAGCTATTTAATTAAATTTTTTTCTAAAAAAAAATATTCAAGTTTTAATTTAAAAAAAAAGATCATTATTGATTGATTAGTATAATAAATATTTAGATTAATTTTTTATTATTATTTGACCATATTATTGCTTTAATTTTGATCAGTATTATACATACAAGAATTATTAGAAACTTGGTATTAAATTTTTGTCTTGAAATTAAATTAATTAATCAACTCCAGCATGGATTTATTCCTCATAAATCATGTACTACAAAGCTACTCGAAAGTCTTGATATTTTGACAAATCAAATATCTCTAGGCAATCAAGTGGATGTACTCTATACAGATTTCTCTAAAGCTTTCAATAGAGTGAATCACTCAAAACTTTTATTTAAACTTAAACGACTTGGCATTGACGGAATGTTATTAAAATGGATTGAATCGTTTCTTAGTCATAGTAAACAAAGAGTTTTAATAGGTAAAACAGAATCCGAATGGCTTAATGTGACTAGTGGTGTACCACAAGGCTCTGTCCTCGGTCCATTGCTCTTCACAATTTTTATTAATGATTTGCCCAACAAACTAAAAAACAAATGTCTACTTTATGCAGACGACTGTAAGATATTCTGTATTATCGATCGATACAATACGCATGAATCATTTAAGTTACTTCAAGATGATATTGATTCATTAATTAAATGGTGTAATGAATGGTCTATGGATTTAAATTTTGATAAATGCGAAATTATGTGTTTCGAAATCAAGGGCTCCAAAATGATTATATTAAGAATGATTTAGCTAATGGAAAAACTAATCTTGTCTCAAGATCCCGGATTCATAAAGACTTATGAATCTGGATTCAAAACGATTTAAAATGGCATTCTCAAGTTTGCTCAGTAGCCTCAAAAGGCAACAGAATGTTTGGCCAAGTTCTTCATGGTATTAAATTTCGAACACAGATGGTCATTAAATTACTTTATTCAAGTCTTGTTAGGCCTCACTTAGAGTATGCTATTCCTGTACAGTGCCCATATCTAAAGAAAGATAAAATAATTCTAGAGACTGTTCAACGAAGAGCTATTCGTGATATCTCCGGTTTTAAAGATATAAACTACAACGAAAGACTAAAGGCTCTAAACCTGACGAATTTAACCGAAAGGGGAATGAGAGGTGACTTAATTCAAATGTTTAAAGTTAAAAGAAATATTGATCACATCAAATGGCAATCTCCACTCACTTTTTCAAGTAGAAGTACAAGAGGTCATCCATACAAAATTAAAAGAGAAATAATCAAAAATTTCGCCCAAAGATACCACTTCTTCACAAACCGTGTAGTAAATGGCTAGAATAAGCTGGTAGTGGATGCAGTCGAAGCTCAATCTAGTGATATTTTTAAAGCAAAAATAGACAAAAACTTTCATTATATTTTTTTGCACATAATCTGTTGTCTGATTTTACGCATTTTATGCGTTGCAATAAACCACTATACTAAGATGAGAAACAAAAATAATAATTAAAGAATTGACTATTTTAGGCTATTGGAATCTTAACAAATCTAGAATCGAAGCCTCAATTGTACCCCGAAACAAGCCTTTTAGTCAATGGAACTGAATTACGAAAGTAATTTTCTAAGAGATTGTTTAACGTGTGATCAATTTTACTAATATTTAATTTATTTTATGTATCTATAAAGAGTAGCTAGTGTATTATGAATTCAGTTTTTTGATTCCCAGAAATTTATTGGTCTTAAAATAGGGAATAGATTTGTCAAATAACTGAAGTCTAAAGTTATAATTTAATCTCTTATTTTTAGAGAAAATTGTGAATCTAAATTTATTTGGACAAATTTTCATCTTCCATTTACATAGCCATGGCTCTATTTCTTTTAGATAATTATTTTTTTCACTTTCAATTCTTCCTGTTAAATTTAAATAAAAAAGAAACTAATCAAATCGTCAGCAAAAAGGAGTGAATATTTTTTGTTCGAGTGATCAGCTTTGGGAGCAATAAATATACTAAAGAGTAAGGGGCTTATTACAGAACCTTGTTAAATGCCTGCTCTAATTGGAAAAGAATTTGATGTGAAGTCATTTATTTTTACTTTGAAGGATCTGTGAGACAAGAATGAGCTCGTGTTAAAATCATTTTTATAGAATACGTCATTCTGTTATTAATTAGCATACCAATCAATACTTATAACGGGTGATGCATAAGTAAATGGACAGAAATTAAAAGCGAATATCTCAAAAATTAAAAATGATATTAAGTTATGGTTTTTTTTCTGATGTTAAAAATTTATTTTTCAATAGAATTATG
>PJRA01000048.1:565216-578328 GCA_016987375.1 Brachionus koreanus
TTCAATTGGTCGATTTTTTCAAAATTATCCTGTTGGATAGCGCCTTACACAAACTAGGCGATTTTATTCAAAAAAATGAGTTAATTGATGAAGAGCACGTAAAAGTCGATCCAAAATCGTCTACAAGTTCAATATAGAATACTCTTTCTTTTTTTTTGAACAATTTGAAATCTTGTAAAATTTGTTCCAATAATTGTGATAATAAGTTTATCATTTGTGGTTCTTGTAATTTTAATTTTCATTTGAAATGTGTTAATAGAACATATATTCCAGTAAAAAAAATTGGGAAATGTTCTAATTGTTCTTAAATACTTGTTAATCTCTTTTTTATTTATTTTTTTTTAAATGCGTGAAAATAAAATAAAAATTTAATAAAACGTACACTTATCTTACGTGTTTTAATTTTCTATCTACTTTCAGGTAACTTACGTGAAAATAAACGTATTCTTTATTTTTTATATTGGAAGTTTTGCATTAAATTTAACAATACCCCCCTCCGCCTCCATATCGGAGAGTGGTTTCACCTGGGTATTGATTAGAATCTAAATTTTAATCAATCTAGACGATACTAATCAATACCCAGGAGGGGGATAAATTTTTTACTTTCAATCACCCTCATAAACTTTAGCTTTCAAATTTCCCCAAAAATCTTCATTTTCAAATGTAGAATTAACCTCCTGATGTTTTGAAAAAAAAAGTTTAGATTTTGTTTTGCCAAATCCCGATTCACTAATCTGTCTATTTCTTTAAAAAAAAAACTTGTCTTATCTAAAAAGAAACAAAATCTTACAATTGAGGGAACAAATGGCGGCTTGACACGTTTTTTCAGCAGTCCATCCCAGTCAACATTTTTGAAGAAAGCCTGTTTTTTGACATCTTCAGCGTCTCGTTCCGACGAGCCCAATCTCCTATCCACATTCTTTCTAAGCAGTCTTCTCATAATGGTAATTGACTCCTGGCTCAAGTACCTCGGATACTTGACTTCGTCGCGCGTAATTGCCTCGAAAATTTCCTCTTCTACGTCGCCAGGAAAGGGCGACTCGCCAACCAGCATCTCATAAATGAGAACGCCAAGGCCCCACCAGTCGACGGCGCGCGTATACGTCGGCTCGAGTAGAACCTCGGGAGCGAGAAACTCGGGCGTTCCGCAGAACGTGCCCGTTCGGTCTCCGTAGCCGACTCCTTCTTTGCACAAGCCGAAATCGGCCATTTTCAAATAGCCCTCTGTGTCCAACAGCAAATTGTCCAATTTCAAGTCCCGATAGATTATTTTGTGTTCGTGCAAAAATTGCAAGCCCAAGACGACACATGCCGCATAGAAACAGGCTCTAGTCTCATTGAACACCTCTTGATGTATGTGCATCATTAGATCACCGCCGTTAGCATACTCCATTACGAAGCAAACGTGTTCAGGTGTTTGAAAACAAGCGAATAGATTTATCAAAAATGGATGATGACCATTGTTTATAATTTCAAATATTCGTTTCTCAGACATTAAGCTTTCCACTTCTTCTCTGTGCAGGATGTCACCTTTTTTCAACGCCTTTATGGCAAAGTACTCGCCACTGGTTTTATGCTGTGACAAAATAACTTTGCCAAAATGACCACGGCCCAAAACACTCAAAAATCTAAACGAGCTTAAATTTATATTTGACGTAATTGCGTTACGTTTAACAATTGGCTTTGTCGTTGTTGTTGTTGCTGCTGCTGTTGCTGTTGCTGCTTTTATTTTGTTCTCTACTTGGAATGAGCCAACTCTTGGCCTACTAACACTTGTACTATTTGTTCTCGAGTCATGACAGTCATTTGTTATTTTGGTCAATTTGTTCGTTTCGCTTTGTTTAAGAAGCTGATCAAATTTTTCAATAGTTTGAGTTATTTGATTTTTGTTTATGGACGGAGTGTGCTTGAGGACGAGCGGAGGCTCTGATTTGGGCAGAGGCGGCGGCAGCATGGGCGGCACGCTGGGCGGTGGCGGAGGAGGCGTGGGTGGCGGCGGCGGCAACGTGGACGCCTGTTCGTATATTTCGTTGTTGCTTATGGACTTGGCGAGAACGGGTTGGCCGCGCGGAGGTCTTGACGGCGCCGGCGGTGACGCCTCCTTAATCGAGTGGACTCGCGCTGTCTGGCTGGCGAGCATCGGCGTTTTTGTGCCGCCGTTTAGCTGCACAGACGATGGCGAGAACATTAGCGAGTTGTTGGAAGACGAGGAGGACGAGGCTGTCGACGAGGCCAACGACGAGTCCGATTGAGCCACTTTGGTCTGATTGTTGCTGGCGTTTGTAGGTGTGTGCGGCGACTCAGTGCTTTTTTCGTTTGAGACTAAATTTTGGCTGAGCACGCTCGGTGTTGTGCTTTGGCTGTTGGCCAATAGTTGTTGATTGAGCGGCGACTGGGGGCTGGTCGTCGAGTCGTAGCAATTGGCCGGCATGCCTCGCTTGATTAGCCGCGTCCATGTGAGCACGTCTATATTCATGTTGCCCGCTCTCAGCAAGTCTTTTCCCTTGCGTTTGGTGAACAATTTTTGTTGACGCTTGAGCTTCGAGCGCGGTTTTATCAGAGGATTTATGAACTTTATTTCGGCAAAGAGAATGCCCTGCGGTTCTAGATGAATGGCCATTCCGTTCAGAAAGTAGTCGATGAAATCTTCCAGACGAAGGTACTTGATGGCACATAGGCCACGGTAGTCTTTCCAATAGATGCTGATTTGAAGCTCACGTGACCGGTCCAATTGAATCGAGAAACGCTGATCCCAGGCCTGTTGAGAACACGGCTTCCAGTTTGTTTGTGCGACAATGTTGTTGTCGAGCCGTAGAACGGCCATTATTTCGTTGGACAGATCCGAATTGCGAACATTGTAGGTCTTTGAGCCGCCCATTACGCCAGTTACTTTTACTTTGGGAGTCTTGTCTACTCCGTATGTCGCATAAGTGTAGTCTTTTTTGTCCGGCACGCTCTCGAGCAGACCTTGACAGCCCATTAGACGCACTTCGAGCTGTCCTGTTACTGGCGCTGCTCTCAAAATCTCCAACTGATTCGAGTCGAAGTTTACTCGACTAGGATGTGTTTTGAGCAGCCGTTGCCACGATAGTGTCAGCAGAGATATGCGCTCTGAACTCTCGTTTAGCTTTGTCTGAGCTTGATTCAATGCTTTTTTGTCTTTGGTCTGCATTTGTTGCATTATGTTTATGGCATTTTTGGCGCCTTCGTACACAGCCGTTTCGACTTTGAGTCTGTGACGCAATTCTTCTAGTTGAATGTCCACTGGCATAGACAGCTCTAGTTTATTTGCTTAACAAAAAAATAAAATAATAAAAGCTTATTCCAAAATATTTTATTTATTTTTTTTTTATTTAAATTTAAAAAGCAAAAATGGTTCCAAGCACAAAAAGATCAGTTATTAATTTTTATGTTTTTTTTTTTGACTCGTCTTTGTTTAAACTCATTATCAGAAACTAATGGTAAAAAAATATACAAGTTATTCAAAATTCTGCCGTTAGGTCTATTCTTAAACTAAAATTTGATATCCCCTCAAACATTTTACATTACGAAACCGTTAATAAATCTAAACTCCATACAGTCTCGAATCAATTTTTTGAAATGAGAAAGAGATTTGCTGAAACTAATACTGACTTGATCTTGGTGCAGTGGTGAACAACAAATTCAAATGGAATGATTAAATTGATAGATGCGCTAAAAAACCAACAACATGTTTGGTATGCTCAAGAAAACATTTGTGTATTTGGATGCACAACAATTTTTGAGACTTAACAAAACATATTTTAGACCGAATCTAGAATACTGTGCGCCTGTTTGGAATTCTTATTTAAAAAAAAGGATACATTTAAACTAGAACAAGTACAAAGACAAGCAATGAAACTTGTTTCACAAATAAGAAGTTTGAATTATGAGTCAAGGTTAGCTAATTTAGGATTAGAAACTCTAAAAGAAAGCTAAAAGCGTGGAGATCTGATTCAATTTTAGGAAATTCACAACAAATGCAATCATGTCAATTGGTATTAAGATGCGAAACTCATTTGACTAGACTTGAATTTATTGGAAGTCAAGTCACTGACTTGACGATTAATCTTATTAATTTGACATTTTATTTTTAAATTAAAATTTCAAATTAAATAAAAATGTAATTATTATTTTAATTTAACTTTATTTTGATTTTAATTTTAAAAAAATATTAAAAATATCTGTTTTAGCCTTTAGTTTTTCGAATGTAATAATTATACATTTTATAAGGCATTTATTTTTTTATTTTTTAGATTAACAAGTTAAAGCGATGATTTGTGTGAAAAAATATAGCTGAAATTGTCTGATTATAAGAAGACTTTTTCAAAAGATCTAGCTCGATCAATTTAAAATATATCAGATAATTTTCATCAAAAATCAAATTTTAGAATTTAAATTTAGATTATTCCAGAAGGAATTTTAAATCCAACAGAAAAATTTATTTTAATTTAGATTTTTAAAATTTTTTTTCTCCTTCGAGAAATAAAAGTTAAATATTTTTTTTCATTTCTTTTTACACTAAAAAAACAAAAGTCCTTTGCATAAACAAAAAACTTTATCACAGCCATTTGCTTTAAGAGGTGAAAATTTCAAATTCATGAACAGCTCTACGTATATGGAAAGTCTAATCAAAAACAGAGAAGCTAAGGAATATTTGAAATTTTTCATTATTGAGTCCAAGGATCAAAGCGTAGTTATTTGGATCCCCAATGAAAAATTAAATAAAGCGAATTTTACAATCATTTATTTTGGACACGACAAGACAAGTGAAATGGCTGAAGATCAAAGATGACTCTGAAGCAGAACAGTTTAATGAGATTAAGCTCAAACAGTCATTAAAAATTGTCATCGCAACATGGTAACCATACACTCAAAATGACATAAACATACTTGTAAAATTTCAACACAAAAAAACAAAAATAAAAAATGAATTACCAGGTCAGATTCCTTTTTTAAACTAGGAGAATAAGAGGCAGTGTGAATTTTGGAACAAAAAACAAAATTTATTTCTTCTGCTAGTAATTTTTTTTAACCGCTAGTAAAAAAATTAATTAATGATTGAATGAATTTTTTATATGCTTCCTATAATTTGACTACATCTATTTGGACAGTTGAAATATCATCAGATTGGAGACAAAGTAGGTGTACATGTCCGTTTTATAGGAAAAATTATGTTTGTAAGCATATATTAGCTTTATCTTGCAAAGAAAAAAAACTCGAATGGCATCCAAATGCACATGATGTTCCATTAAGTAAAAAAAGAAAAAAGGGTAACCCTGGAAAAACAAAAAAAGCATTAGAAATTCAACCATCTTAATCTCGACAGCAACAGTTACAACAAGAACAGCAACAAAAAGCAAGCTACTCCTTTGGAAAATTCGTTTCAAGAGTATGACATTTGATTCAATGTTATAAATAGTGAAAACTTATCGAATCCTTTACAATTAAATGAACCGAATGATTTAAATATTGATCAAAATTATCAAGCTGATGCACAAAAATCTTCAAATGGTCCAAAACGTCGTGGCAAACCTCGTGGTTCTACAACTAAAAAAAAAATACAGAAAATAGTTATGTCAGAAAATCAAAAAGACAGCGAAAAAACTAAAATTAATATTTCCATATGAAATTTTTATATTTTTGTCGGTACTTAGCTTAATTTCTTTATTATTCTTTTCTAAATTAATATGAATAAAAATATTTTTGGTTATTTTATTAAACTTTGATTTTTGCTATCAAAAGAAAAAATATTGCTATCATACACATGATTTTTCAAGCAGGTGAAAAAAAAATTGCTAGCAAAAGAAATAACGTCCAATTTGAAATAACTTTTTTTATTTTGACTTTAAAACTTGATATGCAAATTGTATCAGCTGATACATATCTGGTATCACACAAAACCAGAGTGTGCAAAAATTTTGCAATTCAATTTTTAAAATTTCCTAATACATTTAGTTTTTTGCAAAGTTGCAGAGATTTTGCACAGACTAAATTTTGGTGATACAAATTGTGTATTGACTGATACAGTTAACAGAAAAAGTTTTAAAATCAAAATAAAAAAGTTATTTCAAATTTAAATTTTTTTTTGTTTCTGTTTTAAAATTCACACTGCTAGAATAAGAGGAGATATAATAAACTAGCATAGTGAGATGTTGCAATTCAAGACAAAAGTTTTGATGAAAAGTTTCGCATAATATTTATTTGAAATAAGATTTCTTTTAACTCATTTAGTTTTATGCATGCGTGAACATTTTTAGAAAATTTTCAAGATTTTTTTTTTCTTTTAAAAAGCTATTTGTGTTTATGTTTTTATTTAAACGAAACAAAAAAAAAATGAGAAAAAAAACTTTAAAAATTCTAAATTCCTTTATAATGTTACATGTTCAATTGCTTTTCACGAAGCCAAAAAATTAATTTTAACATAATTTTTGTTTTTTGTTGATTCGAGAAACCTGAGTTTTAGATAAATTTTTATCTAAAAATAGCTTTATTTTGTGCAGTTTAATTTTACCATTAGTAGCACTTGATATTAAGCTCTTAAACAAAGTAAAGCCGTTTTCAAATACATTTTTTATGCCAACACAAACTGTCTATCTAAAATCCTGCTGGCGCTATTTTTCATTTAATTTCATGTTTTATAGACTGGAAAAAATACTTTAAAATAAATAAATACATTTAAAAAAAAATATTTTTTTCTTAACCAACACACTCAACTAGACAAAAAAAATTGATGTCCCAATAAATTGAATAAATTATCAACAAATGACAAAAATTCTCAAAAAAAATTCAACTTACACAGAGTTTCCTCTTGGGAACGATGATTCGAATTAGAAATTCTTTCATTATACAAATTTTGATTCTTGTTCAATTGCATTTTAATGTAGTCAATTTTTAATTTTGCATCTTTGAGCATTGCCTGGGCGTCTTCGCACAATTTTTTGTCTTTTTTTGGACCTTGACTAAACGTTTGAAGCATATTTTCAGCACCAGTCTTAATCTTTATTTCAATATCAAGCTGTCTATTTAAAGCCTTAATGCGCTGTTCGTAAATGTTATGTGGTCGACTGGCATCGACAGTGTCCACTTGTTGATCGACACTGTTAAGACCATTGCCATAGGTGCCTTCCGTACTTGGCCGGCCACTGCTCAAATTCGAGGAATTCTTCTCCGGCGAGTCCTCATCTTAAAAAAAATTCAAAAAAAAAATAAAAAAAAAAACATGTAAAAATTTAACTCACTGGTGATCGGATCAAGAACAAGACTAGACTCTGACTGGGTTATGACAATGTAACTGTTTAGCTCATTTAGCTCTTGATTTAGTTCGTTTATTTTAGTGTTTGATTCTTTTATCATTGATAGGAGATTGTTGAGCCGTTTTTTGTCAGTGGTAGCCGAGCGCATTTTTTCAGCGCCCTCTTGCAGCTTGTACTGTTTGTAAATTTCGTTCTTCAAGTAATTTCTGATCTCCTCGAGCTTTTGATTTAGGTTCAATTGGTCTAAATCGGTGCCGTTAAACGAAAGCGAGTATTTGTCAAGCAGCTCGTCGAAAAAGTCGTTTGTGAACACTTGTTGAGTTGGTGTATTGACGTAGTCAATTAGGGGAAGGTTGGCGCCCGAGCCGACCAAGCCGGCCATGTTCTTGTACTTCGAGTGGTACTGGTGGGCCGGCTTGGAGCTCTGGCTTGCCAGTCCACCACCGTTTGGCTCGTTGCTTGCCATTTTTCTTTGCTTATCTGATCAAGTGTCCCTGTATTTTTGGAGAATAAAGTACTCTAAACAAGTTTAAATTCTAAAAGTGGTTAGAAAACGAAGTTTATTATGAATTTTTGCACAAACAGTGAAATGAGCGAGATTTAAAATCACTTGTTAGCTAAGCTATGAAAAGCATTACTTATTCTATGTCGAGAAATTTGAATTTTTTTTTTTTTTTTGCTTGTCAGTGAATACTTTTTTTTTAATATAATAAAAAAAAAATTTAATTATGAACTTTTCGATTTGGATAGAAGACAGAAAGAGGGGTTTTGTTTTTTTTGTTCATATTCATAGCCTCTTTTTTTTTCTACCTATTTTCGAATACCTTTATATCCAAAGCAATTTGCTTATTTTTATTGCTTTTTCTATGTCAAATGAAATATTCAAGCAAATATTAACAAAATAACTAAAATAAAATAGAAAAAAAAAAAAAAACAAAAATATTTTATTTAGTTCAAAGCCCAAAAGTTAACCTTTGCTGATCATTAGTTCCAAATTAGAGCATTCTAAACCAAATACCAACAGCGCCTCATGAATACTTTTTTAGATAAAGCTCTTTGCATTGATTTCATAAAAAAAAAAGAAAATTTTTGTTGGAGATAGGAGCTATCGGCAGGAACAAGAAATGAGATTTGGTGAATATTTTATTGCTAATTTTTACGGTCAAAATTATGCTATGTGTCCAAGATGTGCATACATTTAATTTGATAATTGCATCCATAGCAACTTGAAATTATCAGGTTGCTTTATTTCTAATTTAATGTATAATTAAAATTTTCAGCCAATTTGCATGCATCTCTAACATTATGCTTAAATTAATTCTTCTTAATTACTTTCTAAATTAACATGGATTATTTCATCTTAATTGCGTGCTTAGATAAAATAAGATCTTTGAATAGTTTAGCGGCTACTTAGTGCTCAGATTAATTTTAAGTCATGGTCCTCTAAGTCTAGAATTCGATTAATGAATCATAAATAATAATTGATAAGCTAAATTTCATTTAAGTAATCACAAAAGGCTTTACTTTAAACAAATTAATCATTTCTAATTGTTTTGCTTTTAATGTTCTTGCAGATATTTAATAATTGAAGAGTCTGTCTAAAGGCATCTATTTGAGTTAGTCGAGTTCGTTTTATGCTCTGATAAAATCATGCTTCTAAATATTTCATAAATGCCAAAATTTAAAAACTATATTAAACAAAATACAATATTTTTGCGTCTTCACTGACAGCAAAACTTTAACTTGGCAACTTAAATTCAAATTTCCCTTCAGGACTTAAGGAAAAAAACTAATCAATTAAAATGTAAATTATTCATGAATATAAAGTTTATTTTAAACTTGTATCTAATGTAAACAGAGTAAGTAAAGCTAAAACTTATCTTAGAACTTTGTTTTGTTCTTAGCGCGATTAATTAACGTGCTGATGGCTTAATATTGACAAATTAGCATTTCTATAGTCCTGAATTTCTTTTTAAAAAAAAAGCATACTTGAACTTAAGTTTTTCTTAATCTAGACAGCTATTTTTCGCTAGTTTAGATTATCCCAAATCTTATCTAGACCACCAATTTTAATTCAAATGAATTGTTTTTTAGGTCTACAAAAATATGCTTAAATTTTTCTTACATTTTCACTGGATAGATAAATAACTTGAGCGACCTAGTTTGGACTTTCAAAATTATCTTTGGTATAAAAAAAGAGACAATCCAAATGCGATATTTAGCCATTAATCAAAACTTGAATCGAGATATATTAATGATTAATAGCAAGGCTTTTTCTTTCCAGTGTGCTGGTGCTAACAAGATGATGCATATATTTTCAATTGTTTTCTTGAATCAAATTTTGAACTTTTTGAATAATTTTATTTTGAAATATTCTTTATTGTTGAGCAAAAAACTATTATTCACTTCTTATTTCAATTAAAAGAAAATTGTGCCATTGAACTAAGGTTTTCTCCTTAGGAAGCAAAAGAAAAAGTCATTGAAAGGAAAATGATATCTAGAAAAGGCATACGATAACCTGTGTCAAAACGTGATATATGTAGCAAAATGAAAATCTTGAATTGCTATTATTTTAGGTGATCGAGTGTTGAAAAACCCACATTTACACATTCAGAGTTAAAAATTTCATTACTTTAAAACAAATAAAGCTTGCCATAAAGTCTAGCGCTGAAAGCATTCAAGATAAACAACTTTATTAATTAATAAGTTTTTTTTTCTCAAATAAAACTAAAAATGTGAGTTTAAATCATTTATGAATATAATAAAATTTGCAAAATTTTAAACAATAAGAACAAAAAAATAACAAGATTTTCAGTCTATTTGTTTGAAGAAAAAGCACCTTAAATTTTTTGAAAAATTTGAACAGTCTAAAGAACTACACTGTAAAAGCATATAGAGTTAAATTTTTATTTGATATAAGTAGCATTTTCGAGTTGCCCACACTAAAACCACTTTAAAATATTCAACTTTAAACAGACTTTTTTAAGTCACAAGTTTTAAGTCAAGTCAATATTTTTTTCAATAAATAGTCTTTTCACAATTAAAGAAATGTAATAAATAAAAGCATTTTATTCTCAATTCATTTAATAAATCCAAATTTGATACTAATAAAGTATTTGCTTGTAAATTGTTGGCTGCTAATCTTAACATACGTGATTTGTTAAAGATGTCAGATTTAGAAAATAGCCTTTCAAATGATCCTGATAAAGCAAGTATTGATAAACATTTAAATCAAGTCATTGATCGTCAAACTTTAGTGGTCTATAGGCCGCCATTGACGGCACCCAACACTAAAAATAAAATAAAAATTTAAAGGAAACTATTTTCTGCATAATTTCAAACATTTTGTTTTTACTCTTAATGCATTAGTTAATCAATCTTGTTTTCTTAAAAAAAGAACATTGTTTAATAAGTAATTTTTTCCCTTTTTCCAATAGGTTAAGTATAGATTTTACTTGTTTTGGATTCTAATATCTCATTTTATTATTATCAAAGCTTAATTATAAAACTAGTCAAAGTAAACATCAAATAAATGTTTGTATTTTTATTTTTAAAGTGGTAAGAATTTCCTAAAATGGTCTAATATAAATTTTTTTTTTAAGTTTTATTTTGTTTTATTTTTAAAAAAAAAACTCTTTTAGAAATTCAAATCAAATTTATACAAGTTATTTTCTTATATTTTTTCAATAAATAATCTGTGATGAGGTTTTTACTTAAGGGAAATTTTTTATATTTAATCAAATAAAACTTGGTTATCTAAAAGTAACATTAAAGTTAAAATGTTACTAAATGCAAAAATGAATAGATTATTATAATACATTATGTTCAGCTTTTTCATTTTAAGGTGAAATAATTAGCTTTTAAATGATAATTAATATGTTGCATCAACATATTAAAAAGCTATCATAAGTTCTAAATGCTAATTTCAAATACTTGTTTAATACACAATAAATTGAATTTAAATTATCTTATAAAAACTGAAAGCTGAAGTGTTCCTAGATTGATGATATTTTGATTAATATGGTAAAATTTTTTTTTTGCTTACTTTGTTTTTTTTTTTGACCTTAGTGCTGATATAAAAACATGACAAAGATAAATAAATAAAATATTATTAATTGATTATAACTAATAAAAGACTTTTTCAAAAATTCCCATTTGGCTTTTTTTCCCAAATGCTATTTTTCAAAATTAGCATTTTAAACTTGACATTTAAAAATATATTTTATATCAAATTAAAGTAACATAGAGATCAACAATCATGAAAGAGCTCAACGAAATGGTAATGACATGGGGAGAAGCAAGGGTGAAGGCGAAAGATCGACTTGAGTGGAAATCAAAAGTAATGAGTCTATGCACCACAAGGAGTGAATAAAGAAAAAAAAATTAAATTAAAGCAATAATAAAAAATGGAGAAAATGTTAAGAATAAAAAAAATGGAGAAAATGTTAAGAATAGAAAAAATGAAAATAGAGAGTTATAGGGTACATTACATATGTTTAATTATCTGATGGCTCAGGGAAAAAGACAAAGACTACATTTCAAGGATTTCAAAAGACTTAAAGAAAAAGTCATTACACATCATCTGCTAGTTTTGAACTTTTTAAATTTTTTCCAATAAGTCAAACTGATGACTTTTAAGCAATTCTGGTAGTGATAAAAAAACGCAAAAGGAAAAGAAAAATCTAAAATAAATCCAGTAAAAGCTTTGAATGAATTTATTAAAGTCTGAACTCATTATTATATTTAGTATTTTCTTACTATCAAAGATGGACAAAAAAAATAATTGAAAAATATTTAAGAAATATTGAATTTAATCTTAATTAATGCTTAGCAAAAGTGATGATTAAAAGATGGTGATTTATACTGATCAATATGTTCAAACAATGGAAACCAGCGTTTAAACACAGTATTACTAACTATTTTTTTTAAATTACGATTAACACTAGAAGCACTAAGCATTTTTTTATGTTTTTTTTATTCAAAAATATCTATTTTTTCCTATGTAAAAAAAAAAAATTATAAATAAAACATCAATAAGATTTTAATTGATTATTGATTTGATATCCTAAAAAAATAGAAAATGGAAATTTTATTTTTGATAAGAAGGGTTTAAAAATCTATATTGCACATTTTTTTACAGTATTTCTCTAAAAATATTTTATTTTAGTAAATTTTAATTTATTAAATCATGTATAATTGCTTTCTTTAATCCCGCTCTTTACTAATACCCCTTATTAAAAAGGCATATATTCATTCTAAATGCATAAAAACTAATTATTTCATGTTGAGTCATTAAATTTTGAATTTTTTAAAAGTCTAAATATTTTTTATTTCAGCATATTTGAAACGGGTGTTAGGAAAAGATGTCTTTCCCTTTCAAGTTTTGATTTTGTAATTTTTAGATGTAGACACTGTCTAAAAAATAATTTAACAAGGATTAGAATGATATACAGTATGATGCAAAGTATAGAAATTTTTTAATTTGTTAACACAAAGATTGTTTTTATGTATATAAAATGCGAGAAAATAAAAAAAAGCTTTTTTTTTATTTTATCTGTCATCAATTCCAATAACGTAAAACCAAAAAAAAATAAAGTGAAAAAAAAACACAGAAAAATACAAAAAAGGAAAAATCTTAATCAATTAATAAAAAAATGGGTTCAAATGTCCACCTTTAGCCTTATAACAAGCCAAAACCAAGTTTTTGTAGGTATTCAGTCGGAATCTATAGCCACTCTTTGTGTTAGACCTCTTTTAAATGCTCTATAGAGGTTAGTTTAGTGTTAACCATTTTGGCATCTATGTATGACTATAAATTCTCGATTGGGTTGAGATCTG